>CM075860.1:13294422-13860380 GCA_037975125.1 Latrodectus hesperus | reverse complement strand
ATTCTCCCCTCTCAATGGAAATTCCTTACGAGACATAAGATGCAATGGATGTACAACATCTTCATATGCTAGATCATCCGCTACGCGACGCTAAAAGCGTTCAGCCAAAATTCACCATGTCCTGGAACTAGAAATCTACATTCCGAAGTAGAGAGCATCAATTTCTATCCCAGCTGAATAAAGGGAGATGTGTATTGATCTCTTCTGCAAGCAGTATTTTTAGAGGTTTCTTGGCTTTCTTCTCTTGCTGCACTTAATTGTGCTTATATGTCGATTCTTCTCAGAAGGGAAGACGTTGCTGATGGTCAAATGGTCTGCATCCATATTGTAAGACACTGTCTTCATATATTTATTTTGAAGTGGATTCCATCAGTGGTATGGCAAAAGGATTGCAGACTTCCCATCTGAAGTTTTAACTCTTGAGCGACATGATGCCAAGTCCCTGAATTTCTTGCTGAGTCATCCCTTGGATCTCAATTTTTCTCACCCATAAGAAACGAATCACAGTTCATACTCTCAAACGGGATGACTTTCTTGAATTTTCAATTTTACTGACATTTCATTTGCTTTCGCTCGTCATTGTGAATTCAAAATTTATCTGCTTTCATAACAACCGTAAGACATCAGTCACTCTCTCTAACCTCAGTGAGACAAATCAATATTTCCTCTCCGATAATTACTTTTTAAAGGTTGTAACTTGAAACGTTCCTTTTCTTTTTGATCTTTTTTTTGTAATGACGTGTAAAAAAACAAGAAAAATGCGATGTACCTTCAATAATATATCCAATCTAATGAAACAACGTCTTTGACAGGGCTTTTTTTTCTTACAGATCCTGTGTTCTCGAGGGGATTGTCAGCTTTTCCAAAATTTCCTCTCTTCTCTGCTATCGTGTGGATGATCCTTATCCTGTGATAACATCTAAAGATTTTCAGTGAATCAAGTGCTTTTCCTTCGAGGACAAACGTCTTTTGGACTGAGACCGGCATTTCATTCTCTGAACAATAAAACAACATCGTTCTGCATGGGACGCTACTGTATCACTTAAAAAACCATTTTCATCCTAAGACCCAGAAATGGTTAAATTTACTTTGTGCTCCATGGTGGACTAAGTGTGTAAAACAATGGTTTGTATATATTTAAGGGAGGGAAAAACATCTTTCGAAGTACAAATGAAACACATTTTTCATTCACTTTTCAGCAATATTTTTGATGATGTGTAGTATTCATCCAATTTTAAAATTGTTGTCACGTTAACACTTTCTATCTATTCACGTGTGGATTGAGAACTCATATACATGTGAAGATTCTTCGCCTTGGTTTTAGCTCTGCTGCTAAAACTTACCACAGAATGAACATAAAAAAATATTATACTGGTGCTATACTTTCTACTTCATTTTTGAAATAAGCATTGCAAAAAGTAGTTGGACTTTTTTATCGTAGAAACAAACCCGGTACCCAACCACCAGCATGCAAGTTGAAGATTGAAGGAAAGGAGCCTGAATTGCGTAAGTGTTCATTGTTTGAATACAAATTTTACATAATCTTCCTGTGCTCACAATGATCTCTCAAATCTCCTTGTAAAGCATGACTCATAGATAAAACTTCATGTTCAAAATAGGACACCGTATATTGATCTCAAGAGAAAAATAGCCGAGGAATTTGCAAAACTTTTTTAAAAGCAAAAACTTAACATTTAACATTGACTTTAAAAGCTCTAAAATATTTAGCAGTGTTTCCTAAATATTTTATAGATTTGAGCAAACCAAATAATAGTGACTCATTTATAATGGTAAATAAACTCATTTTAGAAATTATGGATCGTTGTTTTTACAAGAACACAGAGATAAAATGTGCATCGAGAAATGGCGAAAGATTTTCGGGGGTATCAGCTGATGTCTAATAAGGCCGATGCTGCTGCGTGCTCCTCACCAGAAGCTGCATAGCGCGCCATCTGTCCAACCATCAGCAGACTTGTTGCAGAGGATCGGACAAGTTCCTTGCAACTTCTTTTTACCCTTTCATACCTCACCAATATACACGCCACAAACATTTTTATAATCAATTCGATATTATAGGTGATATATTTTGAAACTTTTGTTATAAGGTGCGTTTTAATATTAAATGTGAGAACAGATCAGCAATTGCATTACGAGTCGTGTCTCCCACAGCTGTTTTTTGAAGTAATAACGCGTGCATAAAATGGTCGTTGAGCACTAACCCTTAAATTGATGCAGATTTAAAAAGAAAATTCTCGCAAGAAAGAACATTTCCTCCTTTAAGAAAACTTTACCATAATGATTGATAAAAAAATAAGACATATTCGAATTTTCTGAAAGATTAAAATAGTTTTCTTTCGAAGATTTCACTTTGGTTTTTGATTGAATTGTAATAAATGTGACTGGGACTAGAGAGATATTTATATTTGGTTAAGTACACTTCAAACCAATTTTTCTGCAATTTTTTTATACTTGCGGTATATGAAAATGCCAATCCAATTAGAATTTCCAATTCGCGAGTTTTCTGATAATTTAAATTAGTTTTCTTATGAAGATTTTAATGTTTTTTTGATTGAACTGTAGTTGTAGTTATTGTTGGCTTATCTTTTTTAAAGATCTGACATTTGTCAGATCAACTCTGATAAATTGTTGACAGTCAGAAAGTGGATAACTAGCAGGGTCTGAGGATAAATCATACCAGGAAAGTCCGACGCAATCCAGAATATGTTGATTGAACTGTAATGAATGTGACTCGATAGATATTCACATTTGGTTAAGTACACTCAAACCAATTTTTGGGCGATTTTTTACTTTTGCGATATATGAAAATTCCAATCCAAATGGAATTTCCGATTCAAATTTTCTGAAAATTTAAATTAGTTTTCTTTCGAAGATTTTAATTTGGTTTTTGATTGATTTGTAATGAATGAAAATGATCAGACGGATGTTCATATTTGTTAAGTGCAATTTTTGGGCGATTTTTATTCTTTTGGAATATGAAAATTTTAATCCAATTGGAACATATTGGACGAAACTATTAATAAAGAATGAAATGGTTTGATCTCGGTCATTTAGTTTCTTTAAATTTTCACATTACTTCATAACATTACATAAGTATTGCGTCAGCCAACTGCATAAAAAGCATTTTTTCATTCTTTTACGAAAACTATATGTCATACCTTTACGCGTGAAGTTTAGTACGATTTTTTATGCATTTTCTTTTATGCGGTCCTCCGCACAACAATATATTTGAGTGTAATAATAAAATAAAGTCTGTCTTTAAAAAAAGAGAAGTAACACAAAATTTTAATCCAGCAAAAGGTTTGCTTACATTTTTATAAGAAAGAATTTATTTTGGAAAATATAGATCGCATCAGATTATAAGCTACCTAAAATAAATATAATTTATCGAATATACCGAACTTATAGCCTAAACTAAACAGTATAAGTCTTCCTTAACTTTAGCCCATCGCTAAACCTATATTGTCTAATTTAATGTCTCTTTCTAATATATTTAAAAAAACTTTTTATAATATACCATATAATAGTGTGTTTTGGGTACTATTTTAATGTAATTAATCAAGAAGAGAAGGAAATTTAAAAAGAGCATTATGAAGACATAATTTAATAACACACAGAACCAATATTTAACTGTCAACTTTAGAACAAAATAATTTCACATTGTTCTATGATGGTAATCAAAAAATAAGTTACTCTTACAAGGAAAATACTGAGACATCAATTGTTTTCGTAGTATTATTAAGAAATGCAAACACAACTCATGCTTTTACATTATTATATTAGAAATGACGAAATTCATTTCAATTAGCATTAAGTTCACTCACAGCTATGAAACAGAAATGTTGATCCCTAAATTTCCACCCTGTTTGTCCAAACAAATGGTTCTATCAATCAAACTTACTGAGGTGACACGTCTTTAAAACCCTTTGACCGCATTCGACGTATCAGAAGGTCATGCATTAGTTTGACCAAAGTCGCACATGACGTTCTGATACGTCGTTGAAAATGAGACAATATTTAACATGTTCATTCTTGTTTATTTCAAAGTAACAATGATAGTGGTGATGATAGTGAGATAAAACCAAGATGCAAAAGACGTACAAGATACTTATCAAGCAGTGATAGTGAATCTTCTCCTGAGAAATTAGATCAATGGATTTGGGAAGAAAAAGACAATGTACCTAATAATGTAAAACGATTTCGTGAAGTGCCTGGAATAACACTCCAAACGGCCCAACAAGTCAGAAGAAATCATTCAGCATTTCTCATAATTTATTATTTCGTTACAACGATATTTTTTATATTGTGTAACAAAACGCTACCTCTACAGCTTTCAGAATCTAACATTTCATAGCCTGTTGCGAGATAACCTAAACTCAAAATAAAAAAATACATATTTTTAAAAAAAATTATGTTTTATTGGTTTTTTTATCCTTGAACCATGTAAATAAATGTTGCTCATATCGTCATTGTTTTGATTATATGACATAGTTATGTACAACTCTAATGAATAAAAAATATTTTGACCTAAAGAATGTGTTGTTATTATGTTGATAGAGCACAGTAAAGTTGTTGTCGTGTACCAGCTAGGTTGACAATATGGGGTGCGCTGTTCCACTTTTCCAACTGAATCCTATTTTGGTGTGGAGTCCGACTTCCGCAGTACACACATGCCGTAGGTACCTGTTTTTAGGGTAGGCAACCATTCACTCCACATTCATACAAGGAAAGGACAAAGACAGGATAGATAGAGAGAGAAAGTACATCCATGCCCGAATCATGATTCGAATCCAGGACCTTCCTATCCGCAATCAGGCACACTGACCAAGAGCACAGTAATAATTTATCGAAATTGTACAACATTCTCTGCATGGTTGTTGCGCCTTCCACAGGGTACACTTCGTGATCCGGAGCCGTTCATAAATGGGCTGTCACTGTAACCGCGAGAAGGAAAAGCCATCACTGATACAGCGTTCGATTTACAGCAAAATCATCACTTAAGCCCGCTACTTGAAATGCAGTATTACAGCGTGTCTCTGGTTGAAGATGCGGCGATAGAGCCTTTCATTTTTTCGCACCAGAGGAACTTTTACAAGAGCGCTTATAAAATCTTTTTTTTTTATTATCTCAGCAGCCGGCACATTCGTGTCACTGCTTATAGAGAACATCTTTTGATTTATTAAAGACAATTTCTGAAGTTGTTAGAATTCGTCAATTTTATCGAATGATTATGTACGATAATTCAGTTGAGTTCAATAAAAGCCTTATCCTTGATAAAATGAAAAAAAGTACTCTTGTGTGGGTAGCTCATAAAAATTCATTATAGATTTTAAAAGTTCCACATTTTAATAGGATCATTTGACAATGTGGGTACATGATGAATGAAATATTTTTTTAAATAAAAGTATCATAGAAATAAATCTGTTTATTAGAATACAGTCAAAATATTTTAAAACTATCAATTTCTTATATGGTACAATAACTATCCATTTCGATGGAAAAAACCCCATTTTTCACTGTTTCCACCAACTGTGGTTAATGTCCACCAAGCTTCCGTGAGGGTGGTCGGGAAATACTTGGATCCTTAACCTGCAAGTAGATAAAAAGAAATAAAACAAAATATCATTAAATAACCCACACATCCGGTTTCTAACATGTCGTAAAGATATGATTACTATAAATAAACAAATATTATTAACAGAGGACGATAGCGTAGGCGGGTGATTCAGGATAATGGCAGAAAACAAAGAAAAGGAAATTGATTCCAAATTTTGTTCATTCAAAAGATTTATCTAAAAAGTTAAACATGCGACTTCAGACTGCTAAGAAACAAAAACAGCTTTTTTGTAGTAAAAGCAGAACATGGGAAGAGTTTTTGGATTTGAGGGATCTCATTAAAGGCTATTTGACACAACAATTGGAAGTCATTAATAGATAATATTCTGATCACAGCAAATGATAACAATTAAGAATAATTACGCTGTCTTATTCAGATGCTTCTTAATAATCAGTGAAATCACAAATGCCTATTTTAAAGATATCATTTTTGATGTTGCATTTTACAATTATGGCAAAAATTTTACATAAAATCATTAATAATTTATAAGCAATACTGTAGAGGTTGTTATTTTTTGAGATAATTATTTTATATTCTTCATCTTTTTAAGGAAATATTCATCGATGGGTCCTGAAATAAGAATAAAACTTGCCTGAAAAATTTCAAGGGATTTATCACGGTGATCTAGAAAATTTTCATTTAAATATTACGGTGATCTAGAACAACTTTAATGACACGGTTATACTAGAGCAATTTTAATGTCACGGTGAACCAGAAAACGTGTTCACATTGAAAACAGTGATCTAGATCAATTTTAATGTCACGGTGAACCAGAAAACGTGTTCACAGTGAAAACAGTGATCTAGATCAATTTTAATGTCACGGTAAACTAGAAAACGTGTTCACAGTGAAAACAGTGATCTAGATCAATTTTAATGTCACGGTGAACTAGAAAACGTGTTCACAGTGAAAACAGTGATCTAGAACAATTTTAATGTCACGGTGAACCAGAAAACGTGTTCACAGTGAAAACAGTGATCTAGAACAATTTTAATGTCACGGTGAACCAGAAAACATGTTCACGGTGAAAACAATGATCTAGAACAATTTTAATGTCACGGTGGTTGATTGGTGGGTTAAGTTTCGTGGTGCAAGGTCCAAAAAGAACAACTTGCGCCAAAATTTAGATTTTAAGAAAGACATCTTTTTACAAAAATCAAGCAACGCTAAAACGTTAATTAATATAAAAATAAGTGTATATAATTTAATAAAAATCGAAATATGTAAATTGAAAAAAAATAAAACGAAATTGGTTTTTAAATTTTTGTATAAAAATCAATAAATTGTATAAAACCAATAACCCAATAAAACCAATTTAAAAAGTTAAAAAGGTTTCTGTGTGGTAGCTCCCCAAAAAAATTCAAAGTTAAAATATCAAAGTTAAAAAATCATTAAGGGTTAAAAACAGGACATAAATTAAAATATGGGGAACAGTAAATAGTTCATCACACACGTTTCACACCAAGAATTTGGTTCATTTAAAAACGACTGTCGATTAATGAAACGTGTGTGTTTGATACGAAGGTGAGTCAAATGAACGTCAGCATAACGGTTAAAATTAGTGATGAAATGATTTATGGGAAAATGGCACGCAAATTATTCGTGACCTTCATGTTTCAAAACTCCAGCCAGAGAAAATAAATAAACTTTTCAACACCCTTTCTCACTTTTACAAGAAGGATAGATGGCTGAATTGAAATCGCTGCAACTTTAGCAGCTGCGTTAATTTTTCATTACCCTCAAGAGCTACGTGACTTGGGATCTAACAGAAAAGAATTCCATTGCTAGCAAGCAAATCCTATGTTTAGTAAATTTTAAACATAACAAGATAACATCAAGTATTCGAAATTCTCAACAACTTCTATAACACTCAAACTATCAATATACATGCAAAATTAATAATTATCTGCAGTATTCACAAGCAGAAGGTCTTGGTATATTGCCTTAGCTTCAGCAGTAAAAATGGAGCAGTGCGTATGAATGCAGAAGTTGTAATACTTGCATTGTTGAGAAAAATGCCATAACCAACATATCCTGTAATTTTAGATTCATCCATGAATACAAACGTGTATGAGAAATAGTGAGTGACATGATAAATAGAACTGTTGAAGAATCCTTGGAGTTAAGTCTGATTTCCCAAACTGAGCAAACTTATTGAAACCTGTAGCTCACATAAAGTTGGATGTGAAAATATGTCCGTTTTAAAGAAAGGGGCATTAAATTAGTCTGTCAAAAATATCAGATTTGGTTAATGTGAGAATAGGTGAGGTGTGCTGTAAGAGCGAACATTATCGGTGCAGAAGTAGGAGCCAATAAACGTAATGGATGTCAAACATGATCTTAACATAATAATTGAGAGACAGCTGCATTCGTTACAGATCTAACGATAACTGTCGACTGATTGCATATAGAATTTTGAACGGCGGAGAGTGTCTGAATATATCCCCAAAGAGGATGATGAACATAAAAATACGCCCGCAAATTCGAAATAAAATCATTGAAAGAGGGACAAGTTTCTGCACTCTAAGGCCTATTAGAGAGATCCTTAAGGATATTAAGTGATCGCTCGAACTTCTTCCACAGATATAAAAAGTGCAGAAGATGGGTTAACTTTCGTTCAAATATCACTCGGGGAAATTTCACCTCATTGACAGCCGGTGCACGTGTATTGTTCAAATAGATAACAGGATCATTATGAAGGCTAGTCTTCTTGAAGAAATGTACACAGTTACTCCTACCAGGGAATGAACTACAGCCATTCTCTGCACACCATGTACCTAGATTATTAGCAAATGTTTGTAGCTACCTCACAATCAAACGCTTGTTTGACTTTTAGAAGTCGCCCACATGCATCAGGCCTTGAACGGCAGGAGATGAATGATGTAGAAGTTAAGGAACTGGAATACTTAAAATACTGCATTGAGGTACACCCTCAGACTGGATAAAGGTATTGGATGTAAAAGCTCCAATACAAACTTTAAAAACTCGGAAGCATAAAAAATCTGGAAAGACATCGGGAAATTATCCTGAAAGCCAAAATCATGCAAAGAACGGAGAATTCCTTTGTGCCATGTGCCTTTCTCAATGCCAAAAAAATGGAAACCAATTAATTTCTCCGCACAAAGGCGTTGCCGGTTTGGGTTATCAGATTTTTATTTTATCAACATTGGATATTTGTTTATGGAAACCACTCTGATTAATAGGAATAAATTTTTTTTACCTAAGACTTATACGGGACTACTGTTGACCATACATTCGAAAGTCTTACATAAACAACTTGCCAGGGCTAATAGTCAATAATTAAAAGGATCTGAATGATATTTACCAGATTTCAGGACCAGAATTACTATCACTTCCTTCCAAAATGCTGGAAACCCATTTTCAGTCTAGTTCACGCCCTTTTAAGATGTGGTCTGTTTTTAAAAGATCTTTTGCTCTCCTAAAAGCAGTAAGATTTTCCATTGTGGAATATATCACCTATATACCCACATACCTTATATCTATTGACATATATCGTTCCACCAAAAGCTCGCAACGCCAATCTACTGTAGAGAAACATTGAGAATTGCAGCATCAGCTTCACATGTGATTATATCCATGACCATATGAACCACCTCATTGATATTTTTGATCATGACCACTGAATTATGAAGAACTGACAACTGTGTAATTAATGTCCAATCTGCCCGACTGTACACGTAAGGAGGTACACTTTGTCGTACACTAATACCTCTACAGTCTAGGAGATGACGAGAGGGAATTGATTCCTGTTGTGCAAATTATTTCCTACTGATAAATTTAACAGTGGCAGAAGTGATGGAGAACAAATGCTCAGATCGAAAGAACGAAATGTTCTTGTGGGTATGTGGAAGTATGTTTTCTCGTTGGTATTAATCAAATAGAGACAACTGTCAGAAGTAAATTGCTCTATCTGACGACCGCGAGAATTTTTACCATCAATTCCCCACAAAGAATTATGGCCGTTAAGGTCACCTAGCAATAGAAATACAAAATGCTATTTGCGGCAATCTGAGTAAAACTGACAACTTTCACCATCACGACACTAGAGTAATTTACGGATATCCTTCACTTTCATCGCAATTCCTGATATACTTTTAGTACTAGATAGAGGGATACTTTATTAAAGGTTTCATACTTTCTCTTTATAACTAAAAGTTTTGAATCCTTTATTGATAACTGTTTCTCTCGGGGAATATATGAAATAAATTTATTCTCCGTAAATTAAAAGATAAATTCGGTTCCTGACCACATCCCTGAGGTCCAACAAGAAGATGAAGAGCAGCTGCTCCAGTGATAGCCCTGCACTTACGCTCACGGCAAAACCCTGGGACGGGGTCTCCACCCTTAACGAGTCATCCAGTTGGTGACTCGATAGATTGCTTGATTCATAAAGCCGATTGATGCTGGGGACCACAGCACCTCCCTTTTGCTTGAAGTACAGACCAAAGTAATGTGTTGGTACGTGGTGACCTCATTTACCATTACCCTTCTTTCCAGGGACACGGGTTTCCACGCACAGCAAACACATGGGTGATTTAGTCCTCAAGAGAGGCTAATAGCAACAGAGTGTCAATAGTTAATCAGAGGAAGCCCTCGACCTCTCAAGGAGCAACCACAACGAGGGGGGGAGATGAAAACAAAGTAGAAGAAAAGAAAGAAGATCAACGGAGTACCGAGGACACCTGTGTTTACTTTAAAAAAAAAGAAGGGTTAATGTCACTCTTATCTAGAACAATTTTATCTCCATGGTTATCTAGAAAATGGCCGGTTAAGAATCAAAATAACAACCATTATTACATTCGAAACACTTTGTTGCTTATGAATATTATGGGTTTCTTCCTTTACTACAAATGTATACGACTCACTATTTATAAAAGACGTCAAAGTTAAAACAGCTCTTGACTTCTAGACAACGCGGTCACAAATCATTAGGTCGTATTATATTTCTTACGAGCAGGCTCTAACTTCTAGTAGAAAAAAAGATTAGATAGCTTAAGGAGGGGGAGAATTGAGATTTGGAAAAAATTATGTCATTCTATGTAACATTTTTCAGAACACAAAATAAGGTGTTATGTATAGATGAGTTTAAAACAATCGCTTCTTTAAAAGCGAGGCAAAGGAAAACGCGCTTCTTTCTTGAAGTGAGAAAAGTCCAAAAGCAGAATGTAACTGCGTTTAAATTGATTACATGGTGACATAGAACACTTTGCGGTGAGTTCAAATCAGCGTTCATTATGGTTTAAATTATTTGCAAATGTATAATTGAAGTTTGGAAATGAAACATGGTCTTTATTTTAAGTTAGCGCAGGAGATTAACATTCTAATACAAATTTCATCCCTTCAACTCATCTTTGGACAAAGATTGATTTTATTTCCATTCAACATCTTGTTCAGCTAAAGCGCTGAAATGGCAAAAAATTTACATACGTTATTCTTTGAGGTGACAAAAAAGTGCTTCAAATATTTAAATGAGGCTTCGCAAATTGCTTTTATTCAACTAGTAGATTTAGCTAAACATTTGAGCAAATTTTGTAAAACTGTGTGAAATTCTGCAACTGAATGAAATTTAAAAAAAATATTGTATGTTTGGAAAGTTTTCTAAAATTTATAATTTATGTTTTGTTACACATATGAACCATACATCCATTGAAATGAATGTGTTTTTCCCATTTTAATGGAATTATATATAATCATGTCAGAAATTCCATACATATAAATAAATCTATTTAAATAGAATGATGCCTCTCAAAAAGTAAATGCAATAATTGTAAAAGTTAACTTACTTAAATTTTCTTGGGGTTTAAACAGATACAAATTTTTTATTTTTCATTTTACATTTATTGAAAAAGATAAAAGAAATCATTTTAATATTCTGAATGATTAAAAATAACAATTTAAAAGTGATATGCAAAATATCAAAGCACTCAGACATTCTTATAAATTTCTATTATTTCTTTTTGAATTAAATTTTAATGACAAATAAATATTTTTAATTGTGTGTGTTGTTTCCCTCTATAGATTCAGTTCTTTAAGAAATAAATAGGTAATAACTGTAATTTAAAATATTGCAATGATAAAGTGTTCTAATAAGATCTTCGATGAAATTTACAAAAGCATAAGATTATTTGCAAGAACCAGGATTTCTGAACATTCTATTTATAAAAATGCGCTAATATAATTTACATATTACGAAACAGATCTGAAGCCTCGTACTTTCCGCACTCCCATTTTATCCATCGTTGGCAAAATGTAATTATAATTGACGATTATTTTCATTTTTTCGAAATTTTCTACGATTGAATAAAAATACATTATAAATGTATAGAACAAAAGCAAAATTAATTATATACTAGATATTAAAAGAGAGAATCAGATAAATATATTACATAAGTTGAAAATGAATTATCTTTGCAAAAATTTTCAACAATCTCATTTTAATTGCCTTCTGATGGTAAAAGCATTTATTTCCATAATATTTTAAAACAAAATATTCCGTGTGTAATAAGAATTGCAGGAGAACTTTATGGAAATTGAAAATGTAGTTTATGCTTTTATAATACTTTGGATATTTAAAATTTATTATATATTTTAAATTTTCATTATGATATTTAAAATTTAGCAAACTGCTTCTTTCGCCAAGTAATGACGTTATTAAAAAAAATATTACATAAGCTGCTAAATACATTCTCATCCAATTCCGCAGTCTCATCTATTTCATTTTAAATATGAAAGAGTTTTATTTTCTAGAACGTAGATGGCAGCACTGAAAAGTAAACATTGATTTTTTTTTCATCTTTTTGGCTGTGTTCAACAGCATTTTTAAAGAAAATTAATTTTTTACGATTGGCAACAACAGTTTTCCGTATGTTTATTGTTGACAGCTGTGTAATGAATCGCTGAATTCCTTAAACCTGAATAACAGATTTCAAAAGCTTTCGATTGAAATGAGATTTGATTTATTTTACTGAGTATTTTTACTTTCAATCTATACCTGTGCATTTTAGATAGAAATAATGAAACCTAATACGGGCAAGTTAATTGTAGCTGTTGGCCTTCTGTCACTCATTCATTCAGGCTTTTCAGCAGCCCAACATCGATCTTATTTACGACTCACTGGAGAAGATTCTAATTACATGACAATTGACATCATTGTCCAGACTTTGATTAGTTTCTTGGTGACGGTTTGGGGCGTCACTGCTGTCAGTGGGGATTTCAAAGAGATCAGAGCCACTGATGAACTGCAGAAAAAATCTTTCGACACCGTTGGAAACAGGCAATCATTCTACACTTTCAGCCATCGAGGGAGAGTGTTTGAATCTTCATGAGATGATTTTTTTAATAAGTATTATAAACTAAAAGTATTGGGAATATTTTAATAAATAAATGTTATTTATTGAACCAATTTATGTATTGTCATATTACATACAGTTTTCTTTCAACCAGCCGGATTCGCTGCTTAAAAATCAATTCGAATTCTATATTCATTGAATTCTCTCAGTAAAATTTTCCAGAAATTTTAATTAGTAAAATTACGAAATTGCTTTTTCACAATCAATAACTAATTTTATGTTAAATAAGTAACAATTTACTTAAGAATTTACTCATATAATGAAGTATATTGGTCAAAAAGCAAATAC
The DNA here is from genome assembly GCA_037975125.1 of Latrodectus hesperus. Taxonomy (NCBI): domain Eukaryota; kingdom Metazoa; phylum Arthropoda; class Arachnida; order Araneae; family Theridiidae; genus Latrodectus; species Latrodectus hesperus. Next base: position 13,847,087 of record CM075860.1, on the reverse strand, counting down.
AGTAATAATTCAGAGGTAATACTACATTTTGATATATCATTATTTTTTCAAGTTTAGCTATAAAATGCATTTACAACATTTAATAAATTGTTTTACTTTTAATTTAAAAAAATTAGTTTTTTTATAATTTAAGAAGTATAATCAAAATTAAATGTAGTAAAACAAAAAAATCTAACATTTCTTTGAATTTTTGTCATATTATAAGAAAATATAATAATCAGAAATTTTTGCATGAAAAATTCTTAGAAATTGTATAAGACATAAATATAATGAGTTAAATTTTTGATTCAGGAAATTCAAAAATATTTCATAGCTAAATTGTGTTGACATTTGTTTTTTACTTTTTCCTTAATATCTTTCAAATTGCGTGAAGTGGGAGACAATGTCGACATCATCATTTTAAATAAATTAAAAATTTTCCCTCCTCTTCTGTGATTCACTTCCAATGGATCTCTTCACATGTAGAATTGATGGTAATGAGATTGCAGACAACCTTGCTTTAACACAGAACTTCCTTCGTCTTCTCAAGCATCTCCTGCTTTTCCAAGAATTCTTTTCCCTTTCCCGCAACCTGTGAGATGCCACCGTCCTTACTGCACCTCACTGCTATCAGGTTATGGCCGTGCCAGTTTCTTGACCCTCCAGTGCAACAGACAGTCATTTCTCATACTCACAGTGGTCATCTGAGTTCCATGATTTACAAAAATGGAGTAAGAGTTTTTCCTACATGCTGTACCATATCCTCAACTGACTAGAAGGGATATCTCTATCAGGATTCACTCAATGTTCTTAAACCCAGAGTTACCGGAATCATGGATTTGGCTTATCTTTACTGAGAAGTGGGTACTTGCAACAGCAACACTTTATTTCTTTCTGTTTAAACATTAGGAATTTCCTTTATTAATTTAAGGAAGAGAAATAGTTTATAAACTTTTTTCTTAGTTAAGATTACATTTTTGCATTTAATGAAGTTAAATAATGCTTTGCATTTTTGTAATTCTTAATCACACTCAGTTTTTATTTTATTAAAAAAAAAGAATAAATCAGTTTGTACATAAAATATAAATACCTATCACATAAATTATTCATTCTATTTAAGCAAATATCCATATAAAACCTAAACTCTGGCTATATTAATAATTTTAAAATATTCTAAATATGCTAAAATGTTCCAAAGTAAATTGTAATATTGAAATTTTTGCTTGTAAATGTATTTAATTTCTCTTATAAATTTCAGTGGTAATCTATGCTAAGTTTAAAATATAGGATCTTTATAATTTGAGATGCATTTGTAAATTCATGGTTTATATCAAACTGTTCTAGAAGTACATATTGTTATAACAATCAAAGTATTTCTATTTTTGCCCAAGACATTTCTTTACCATTTCATTCATAAAATGCATGATTCATTTCATTATGGTTTACTTAATAATGAGAATGTGTCAAAGTGATTCTAAAAGATATATCTATTTTATATTCCAGAAACAAAATATTTATTGAAATTCTCTAAAGCATATTTAATTTATCAACAAATGATAATACTTTAATTTTAATTATGTTGGTGCATCTAATTACAATGAAGAAGATTGGTCCTGAACTGAACAGTTAGTCAGCTAATAATGTCTTATATGAGCACCAAATATCTCATAATAATTTAATCATGGTGAAGTTGGTAACTGAGTTTACATCTCTTCTCTTTACATTGCATCCCAGAAAAGAATATAAAAGAATCCAAGATTGATTCCTTTAATAATCAAGCTCCTGTACTGGCAAATAATTCAACAGGCGAGATGGTAATTAGTCTCCCAAGTACTGAGTGCTGTGAGCAGTGCTTCACATGGATGATCCAACCACTGTGCCTGATAAGCTATTGATAAAATAGCAAATACTGTAATTTGTATTATTTTAGAACTTTGCTTTTAAAAAATTTCATCCTAAAGAAAAGTAGTGTGCATTGTACCGTGTCTGCCAAGATTTATTTAGGCTAATAAATTTTTAGAATATGTGAACTTTCTAACTAATCACTTGAATTCTTTTCAAAATGGCTCTTTCTGGGTAAAAACATTCTTTTGTGTTAAATATATTTTAAAACTTCTAGTTTTTATTAATTAAATAAATTTAATAGTATTTAAATTATAGTGCCTGGTTTAAAAATTTTTTTTTCTGCTTTAAGTCAAAATTACTGAGTCATTGCTTTGGTTTCACTTATAAATCATTTCAGTAGTTTATGAGTTTGGGTGTTTCTAATGAGCCCTTGTATGCAAGAAGTCTACAGAAATCCCTTTGTATTTACATTTTAAAATAATAAAGATTTGTTATAACAAAATTTGTTGCAAAAGCAAAACATTAAAAAGAGAAATTACCTGTTTTGTAAAATGTAATTATAAATTTAAAGTAAAAAATAAAATATAAATAGAATCATTAATTGTGATTAATTATAATTTTTTGCATTTATTATTATTGACAGCAATATTTATTATAGTTTTTAAATTTGAAAATGAAATTTAATTAACTAAATTATCCAAAGGAAGTTTGAAATTCTTGTTTTGTATTTTATTGAATAAAATTCTTTTTAAAATGGCTTTCTGTGTAAAAACATCCTTTTGTGGTAAATATATTTTAAAACATCTAATTTTTATCAATTAAATAAATTTTATTGTATTTAAATTATACTGCCTGGTTAAAAAAATTTTTTTCTGCTAAAGTCAAAATTACTGAGTCATTGCTTTGGTTTTACTTAAAAATCATTTCAATAGTTTATGAGTTTGGGTGTTTCTAATGAGCCCATGTATGCAAGATGTCTACAGAAATCTCTTTGTATTTACATTTTAAAATAATAAAGATTTGTTATAACAAAATTTGTTGCAAAAGCAGAACATTAAAAAGAGATATTACCTGTTTTGTAAAATGTAATTATAAATTTAAAGTAAAAAATAAAATATAAATAGAATCATTGATTAATTATAATTTTTTGCATTTATTATTATTGACAGCAATATTTATTATAGTTTTTAAATTTGAAAATGAAATTTAATTAATCAACTAAATTATCCAAAGGAGGTTTGAGATTCTTGTTTTATATTTTATTGAATAAAATTGTAAAGACAACTTTGAAGAAAAAACATTTAAATTGTTGTATTATTTGATAATATTATACTTTATTGTAATTTTTAGGAGGTTAAAGGTAACCCTATGTTTCTGTTGATTTTTAGGTGGTTAAAGGTAATCGTATGTTTCTGTTGATTTTAATATATTTTTTATGTTCACTTACTTAGTTGGTCCAGACTCGGGTTGTCTTCTAAGGAACATACTGAAGAATCTAAAATAAAATTAAATTTAGTTTATATATTTGTATTCACAAAATTGTAAAAAAATTCAGATAAGAGAATTAAATGAAAAAATATAAAGAAAATTTGAATTAAAAATATTAATAATTAAAAATTTCAGGTAAGAGAATTATAAGGAAAAAAATTATAAAGAAAATCTAAATTAAAAAAAAATATTACATCAGAAGGAAAAAGGTAAATATTGACAAGGTATTTAATACAGTTAAGAATTCTGTGTTCAGTGCGAGGGAAACAATACAGAATTATAAAATTATTCGAAATTTAATTATCTCTGCCCTTTTATCTTTTTTGTTGTGAAAAAACTATAGGAATAAATTTAATACGATTATGAAATAATTGCTTTGAAGGACATGCAAATTAATCTAAACAGTTTAAGTTACTATTTAAAATGATCTTTATGTAATTCATGATTTCACATTTAAGCACCCCTTTAATAGAAATAATAAATGCATTTTCTGGAATAATTTAAAGTGGAATCTTAACCACTACAAATATGAGCACTCTATGTAGAATCGAACCCACGAAGTGTTGAACAGAGCATTGTTTCCATTCAGTTCAGGGTCATAATAATGAATATGTGTGCACTCACGGGACTCGGATGCGCAAGTCCAAGGGCTTGAAGGGGCGCCGCTTTCCAGCGTGGCTCTCTTCCTCCTCTTGTGGATGCTCTTGGGCGGCGACCAACAGCGCCCCGGCGATGAGCAGAACGACAAGCGTACACATCTCTTGCTCGAAGAGTGACACCTGTTAGAAGAAGTGGACATCCTGAATGCATTTCAAACATTTTTTTTAAAATAATAAAATGTATTAAAAAGTGGTAATCGGTCTTAGCATTTTCTCAGAAGCTAAAGCTTTATTTTAATGTTAAGTAACGTGGAAATTTTAAAAATGTCACTACAGAATAGCTTTATACATTTTTTAAAATAACTTATGTTATACTTAGCATTGTTTTCCTTAGTTTGTTTACTCTTTTCCCATTACATTACCATTCAGAAATGCATGCAGTGTGGATGGTAAAAGCACCAACTTCACAGTTAAATAACTAAAGAAATTCTCAAGCATTTCATATTTCATTCGATTTGTTTTCAGCTGATTTATGCTTGAAAGATGTTGTGCAAAACAGAGACTCGACAATAAATGACTCGAAATCGGAGTTTTTCTCTGAAAGCAGTGATCGCTTTTTCTCGCGGAATAACTGATAAGCAGTGGAATTCCTGTCATTAATAAATCGTATTTAACTGCCCTTTCTGAGCCTATGATTCTGTGGAGTGCTGCAACCAACTGAAAAAGCAATTGTTAAAATGTGGTCACTTCCTCAAACGGAGCTCACATCTTTTCTGATGTGAACTCCGTTTGAGATCAAAAAGTGTGATCAACAACATCAAAAAGTGATTTATTGATGTTGTTGTAGATGGTCCAATTTCAATGCTAGACCTACTCCACAAGTTCATAAACAGCCAAGATATCCAAAAACATAAGGGGCTTTGAAAAAGTCTTCCAAGTCAAAGTTCAAGCAGCTCAAAATACGCTCAGGCAATGTTCAGCTTTACATTTTCTGCACAGACTAAAAGTCTTTTGACCCTGCACGTATTTGAGGACCCTTAGGTGACCACTGGCGAAGCATAAAATACAAGTCTGTTGGCCTCTAGTTCCCTCACAAAGCAAGGCGCCAACAGTGCGTTTTCTAGGATACCAATAATGAGTAGGTGGAACCCTCCAGACATCAATAAGCATTTTTTTACTCTCAGTAAAAATCTCATTAAATGTGGATGGCAAATCAGGTTGTGAAGATTCCAAAGTCTTAGATAACGAATCAGCAATCACATTTATTGATAGAAAAGGATAAATGTGAGAAATCAAAAGAGAAAGGGCTACTAATAAGTTCTCACTTGAATAATTTAAAGTCCAACTGCAATGATTCGCATTCATTTTTTTAAGAAGTATTTATTTTGATGCATTACACACATGAAAGATGTCTGAAAATAACTGTAAACACACCTAGTTCATCATCTGTTCTTCATAAAATGTTCATGTGTCTCCTTTGGCGATCATCGAATTCATTCCATACACGTACCAAACAATGGATGCCCTCGAATTGCCGCCACAAATGCCTTATTTACACGGTGACTCTTTTCCACGCTGTCTCCCGAAAGCACAGCTGTAACAGACGAACAACAAGTATATTCAAGGACATAAAATATTCTGCCACTTCTTTGACCGGTATGGCCTTGCCTGATTGGTCTGCTGCCACGAATGCACCATACGAATTCGGTGAGTGTGTGGTTCGACTCAAATATGTGTACTCTCGGAAGTACAGCCTTTTTTTTAACGAATTTATGCGAACGCTGTAAACTTGACGATGTACCCATTTAGAAATTGAACTTAAGCAATTCAGACTATTCGTAAAGATTTGTACACGAGATGCTCAACGCTCATTAGTCAGCGAGGAAAGAGGCAGAGGACAAGTGTCTTCGCCATTTCTTTTATGCGGTTGAGAGCGAGACTTCGTGGTCAAGCTCCTTAAATTTCATTTTCTAGTTCTCGATTTTTTTTATTTCCGGAGGGATTCTCAGCAACTGCAAAGCTATAGTGTTAGGAAATCAAGTGGATAGCATTGGATATAAAATATTCCTTAAAAATAAGTACAGTAAGTGCTCGTTTTTTGCACTTCCAATTTACGAACTAAAAATCTCTTCTCTTGCGAACTCATTTTCATGTATCTACCGTTTAATTTTTATTAATGTGATTTTATTTTATGATTAAGAAACTTGAAACAGGACTTTTTATATGTAGACACGGGTATCATTTGTGCGCCAGGAGTGATTCGGTGACTGGGAATGAAACGAAGAAATGTGCTTTTAAAAGTGTAGTTTTGCTAAAGGAAAAAAACAATAGAGTCTGATTTTTCATCCATAAAATGAAAATAAGTTTTGTTTTTAAGTAAACGTTTTATTTTGCATGTGTTTCTTATATAATGCATGGTAAATATTTTTTTCTGTGTAGTACTTTATTTAGTAAATAAGAAACAGTAAAAATATTAATAGTTTTAAGATTAAACACATTAATTTTTTAATTTACGAAAACTTTTTATTTTAACAACTATTTTACCAGTCATTACGAATTTATAAAAACGAGCGTTTATGATATTTCCTTAAAACTGTTCATTCTAAGATCTATCATTAGAGATTTTTTAAGATCTTTACTGAAATAAAACTATTAGGAACAGAGACAAAAGAGAACAACATGATCACATGTACTAAATGGCGCAACTTAAAAAATAAGATTCAACTTCAGTAAAATTAACAGGAATTTTGTAGCACGGAAATTTACTTAGGAATTTTAAACGACGTAATTGTATGCAAAAAAATATGTCTTCCCGTAAAAAATTTAATAATGTTTCGTGCTGTGAAAAAATACTAATCAAAATAATAAAAACTTAATATTCAATAAAAAGATATCAAGATTTATAAGACTAAACTAAACTGTGGCACAACAGCCCATGTGGGCCATGGCCTACAGTGCCCATCTCTGTTTTCCTGACTGAGAGGCCGTGGGGTGCGAAGTGCATGTCCCTGTTAGGTGGTCAGCCTAACGCGAAATCCCATTGTTTAGCTCCCAAGCATGCTTGGCACTCAGTTTATCGACCCACTGAAAGGCTGAGTCGACCTTTCCCAGCTCATGAATCGAATCTTAGATCTGCGCCTTGGGAGCGTGAAACGCTACCACTAAGCCACCGGGCTTATATTTCTTTGGACTATCAGAATCAATTTTGACATCTTTTTCTTTTTCTTTGTAATTCGCGTTCTTAGAAAGAAAGAAAATAGTTATTTTCTTGAACACTCATATTTAAAATTATTTTAAATTGTTCATCGTCAAAAAATTGCTTTCTTCAGATAGAAAAAATTATATTCTTTAATTTAGTAATAAAAAGAAGGAAATTGTACAAAATACCTTTCTTTAGCTATAAAAAGTAATGCTCGTTTCTGAAAAACGTGACAAAAGCAATCCATTTTTAAATAAGTTACTGAGAATTCAACATTAACAATTTTTTTAAATAATTTTGATTTAAAAAAAAACTTCAAAATTTTCCATATTATCTGTAAAATTTCAAAAATCTCAGGAATTTCCCGTGGGAATGAAATGAAGCAGAAAAGGGAAAGAACTCACCTGAGCTGGTCGTTCTCCGAAGGACATCTGCTCAGTATGCTGATGGAATGTTTCTCCCTTTCCACGCTTGTGGTCAGGGGGGTTAATTATCTGATTCCGGTTCCATCTGCGCCCCCCTGCATCTGCATTTAAAAAAAATGCCCGTTTTGCCTTCCATCGTCCGAGGTAGCGGCTCAACCCCCCCCCCCGTTTGCGTTGGCTCAACTCTGAACTGAACTAATGATCTGCAGCACCTCCTTCGAACTTCTGGAAAGGGCTCCTTTCTCCCCCCCCCAAGTCATCCGGGTTCCAATTATCGAACCATGACGGATATTTGGACGTCAACATGTGGACCAATGATTCTTCATAATATCAAAGAATACAGTTTTGAACCCAAACCAATATTTTATTAAATCAAAATGAGGCAATGCAAATGCAGTTTTTAAGTTCAATCACATTTCCATTGGTAAGAAAGATCAAAGTTATCAATGTAAATTTTCCCGAAACCAAGCCTCTGCTGCTGATGAACTCAGGCTGAATATCAACAGGTTGGATGGGTGTCCTTAAAGGGTGGGCGAATACAGTTTAATTATAAAATTTTATTTGCGTTTCAATGTTTTTGTTGACGGATCTCTGAACGGATAATTTTTCTTCGCAAAATGCAAAAAACAATCGTAAGTTAACGTTGTTGTTTATTAATGACACTTGGACAAGCCAAGCTCGCTATGTTATGCGAATTAAGTCGATTGGGAGCGTCTTTCGTTTTAATCAGAGCACCATGAAGGTGAAACTACGACTTTGCTCTACACACATGCCATAGGGTAGGCAACTATTCGCACCTCATTCATACAAGGAAGGGACAAAGACAGGATAGATAGAGAGAGAAAGTACATCCATGTTCGAACCCAGGACCTCCTTATCCACAGTCAGGCACGCTGACCACTAGACAAGTTGGGCGGCTATGAAATATAATGAATCCGTTATTTAAATCTATTCATTCAAAAAATTTACCGTGGGAAAATAAAGTGCGAGTCTGAATGTTCATCATAATAGTAATAATAATCAAGATCATCTTCTGTGATTATTGCTATCGTTTTTCGCTGTTGTCTTCATAAGTGTGTTTCACTTTCATGAAAATAATTACGTGGATAATTGTGTGTGTGTGTGTGTGTGTGTGTGTTTTTTTTTTAATGTGCGCTATTATATAGGGAGGACTTACATTAATCATTGGGGGGCGCTGTCTAAATCTAAATTAGGGGACTTACATTTAGGATAAATTAATTTTAATTGGTGTTTCATATAAAAGGCAACCTAATTTTCATTGCAATTCATAAAAAGTTCTGTAATTTTTAGTAACTCTGATTATGTTCACTTCGAAAATCTGAGTTTGAAAAAGAAACATTTTAAGGAATTATAATATTATTTATTGTAACAAGAGGAATGCCAAGCTTTAGAAAAAACTGAATGCAAAAAATATCGATTCGGGAAAAGAAATTTGAAGAGTTCACTTTCGGAAAACGCTCTTTTAAACAAGTTGGCAAGCAAAGTCAAATCGAATTTGTTTAGGACAAGCATTTGTTTTGCAATCATTTTTTTAATTATCAAAAGTTGTATTTTTTAGTAAAAAGTTAAAAATAATTTTTTTTAAGTAATTGACAACTTTATATAATTATAGAAGATTTCAACTTCGCATTAGGAGGTTGGGTTTGTTTGTCGCTCAACGGTCATTCTTGCACACGAGGGCTAATTGGATCGTCGTATTTTGAGGAATTAACTAGACAATTAAAGTAATCAACATCATTTCAAGTTATGTGACCTGGAACACGTATTTAAAAACGGCATAATGGTACAGTTTTTTTTTTTTTGTCTCTTAGTTAAAAAAAGATTCTTGAATAAAAGATACACAAAAAATGTTTTATTAATTTAATTATAGCATATAGTTTATCTTCATCACAAAAAGAAAACGTTGCTCGTCAGTCAGCAATTTTATATTTTTTAATGTTGCATTTCTGTACACTTTTCATTTTCTGTCTTAATGCCAAAAATGTTTAAAAAATTTTAGTGATTCCTATTTGTTAAATTTTACTTTACGATCATTTGCTTATAAAGTAAAAAATTAATGTTTTTTTAAATTAAACTCATTACAACAATAAATTATTTTTGTAAGGAGAGATAAAAACAATATGTTACATTTGCTTTTGGCTAGTGTGACACAATCAGTCTTCAGTGTGAGGTGATTGGATTTTTAACTCTCTTTCCAGAGAACTCTTGTTAAAATCTTCATTTTCACTGAATATCTTTCTGTAGAAATGGTTATATTCACAAATCATGAATCTTAATATTTAAAAGTAGAATTCGAAACAAAATAAGACTTTGGAAAACAGAACTAAGTTCTTTTTAAGGAAATAGCTGCTTAGATCCAACTTTTATTATTTAAGATATTAAAGAATTTTTTTTTCAAAATTTGTATTTTGGGGAATTTTAACTATTTTAATTAATTTCTCCAAACTTGACATTTTAGAGATTAATTATAAAATTCCTGTTTTAAATTCATGGAAGAAAAGCCTTCAACAAGAACTATTTTTTTTTTCATAAGTGGAATTTAAAAGGCATAATTGCCGCCCACACTGTCTAGTGATCAGAGAGCCTGACTGAGGATAGGGAGGTCCTGGGTTCGAATCCCAGTTCGGGCATGTACCTTCTCTCTCTGTCTATCCTGTCTTTGCCCTTTCTTTGTGTGAATGGTTGCCTGCTTTATAAACGGGTTCCTATGGCATGTGTGTACTGAGGAAGTCGGACTCCACACCAAAATAGGGTTCAGTTGGAAAAGTGGAACAGCGCACTCCATATTGCCAGCCTAGTTGGCAGAAGATAACTTGTTGTCTCATTCTAACCTGAGTATCTAATCATTCTAAATCAAATGATCCAAATCATTCTGAACATGAATATATGTACACAAACAGCATTTCATGCGCCCTTTTTTTGACACAAGTTTGAAGGATAAAAATGTATTGCTGAATTTATATAATATTTTAATTATAAAGTGCTTATTAAGATTTTATTTACAGCGGCATACAACAGCGCTTTTCGTGACTTGAGTTCCAACAGTAACACATTTTGTAACTCTTCATGCTGTTTGAGGGAACAACAAATAGTCAGTTTCCTATTTGCTCACAAATTTTCTCTTTTGAGAAGCATCCAGAATATTCACTGTTATTTACTGTTTCCATACTTTCTAGTATGTTGTTATTGTCTTGTGCCAGCCAGGCTGACAATATGGGGTGCGCTGCTCCACTTTTCCATCTGAACCATATTTTTGGTGTGGAGTCCGACTTCCTCAGAACACACATGCCATAGGAACCCGTTTATAGGGTAGGCAACCATTCATACAAAGAAATGACAAAGACAGGATAGACAGAGAGAGGAAATATATCCATGCCCAAACCGTGATTCGAACCCAGGACCTCCCTATCCGCAGTCAGGCACTTTGACCACTACACAGGGTAGGCGGCACTTTCTAATATACGCAGCTTGTATGATATGTGTTGTTATTGCTTTTTATGACACTTGGACAAGCCAAGCTCGCTATGCCGTTGGCTATGCGAATTTAAGTCAGTAGGGTACGTCTTTCGTTTAACAAGAGCTCCACGAAGGTGAATGTACGACTTTGCTCTAAGTCTCCTCCGATAGATGGCACCACCATTGGATCCACTCCCTGAATTTTTACATTGATGTGAATGGAGAAGAATTTTTCTCCAGACCATTACACCCATGGTAACTGCTTCAACGACCGACCACAGGACTTTCGATTCCACAGACACGTGTATCGCATGTACTCGGTGTGTCTTTAGTAGTATAGGGAATCGACCATCCCCCTTGTATGATATGTGTCATAACAATGCCGATGTTGGTTTTGAACCATAACTTGCCAACAAATTTAAGAAAATTGAACAATGGAAATTTCACCCACTTAAAAGTCATTCACAAAAATTTAAAGTTTAAGCGAACCCAGCTGGTGACTGCGCATGCGCATTCGATGAACTTTACGTAACTAATACTCTCACACTCAGCAAGGAAAGAAGAAAAAAATCGCATCTCTCCGAACAGAGGACGTCAAAATGCAATCAAAAACTGAAGCTCCTCATATTTTTCAGATTTATTTTCAAATAAGATTCAATGCGCCGGTATGAATGCTTCACTGCAGTTCATTGACTTGAATTGTGACGTCAGATGGCGTTGAATTCACTCTTGTTTAGTGATTGTTATGCTTGTCCAGCAGTCGCAGTTTCATTCGCGTGCAGGTGGTTGCCTTGTTTTTGAAACACGTTTGATGAGGCTTTTAAGAGTGGTCGTATTCCGCATTGGAGTACCATTTCAAGAAAAGCTTTTATTTTTTTGTTTTCTTCAAAAGCAACTGAAATAGTAAAATAGCATTTTTTAAGTGATTTTTTTTCAATTGTTGTTACAAAATATTTGTTATTTTTACTACAAAAATTGTTGTATTATACTAAATTTTACAAGAGACAAAATCAGCAAGGGCGTAGCGAGAGCTTTTAACTGGTGTCCGAGTGTGATACCTATTTTGGTGCCTCTCCATAGAACAAACAAAGCTTGAGAAAAATTAAACCACTCCACCTGGTAACCTTTCTGCTTTTTTTATGTTATCAACACATGTAAATGATTTTTAGAGAATGAAATTTTCATAAAAATGATTATTTTTACATAATTTGATCAGTTCTGGCATTTTTCTCATCAGATTCCTTCTGTGCTTAGTAAGGAAAAGACCCATTACAATTAACTTCATAAACAAGTAATTTACATGCAACATTTATTTTTCCTTTGAAGTGAAGGTTTCCAAAGGTCTGAATCAGCATTAGCCAGATTTAGATTGCTGAAGCCTAACTATATAGAATACCATTATATAATTAATTAGCTATTTGTGTACCTTTATATCATATTTTTCCATGATGGTACCGTAGGGTTGTTTAAGATACTAAATGTTTAGTCAAATGGATGATTTCTGAAATATAGCTTATTAATATGACGGAAATCACGATATTAAACACTATTCCCATAGTTTTTGTTATCTAAATGGAAATACATTGAGTAAAGAGTTATATATTTAGAATATTCTTTATAAACCCATTCCTTAATAAATCACATTTATAATAATAGCAATTGTGTGATTTATTAAGGAATGGGGCTTATGAAATACTTCACGCAAATTCCTTCGTTTTATTCGAAGCAAAAATTTTTGCAGGTTATTAGCTTTTCCATTGTATCATTGTTGTTGTTGTTCTTGTCGTGTGCTAGCTAGGCTGGCATTATGGGGTGCGCTGCACCACTGTTCCAACCGAACCATATTTGGTGTGGAGTCCGACTTCCTCAGTACACACATGCTATAGGTACCCGTTTATTGGGTAGTCAACAATTCACAACCCATTCATACAAGGAAAAGACAAAGACAGGATAGATAGAGAAAGGACATCCATGCCCGAACCGGGATTCGAACCCAGGACCACCCTATCCGCAGTCAGGCACGCTGACCACTAGACACGTTGGGCGGCCATTGTATCATTAAAAATGCAAATTATATTTGAGTTCTGAAGAAAATTTATTTGTGTTTTAAATATATATATATACGCGGATTGTAAATTAAATAGTGGCAACTTAACCTTGAAACTCGCAGAAAGACGGGCATGCGCAAATAGGATATGGGAGATGTGGGGTAGTGCTGTTGTCGATGTATATAGTGCGAAAAACAATCGATCTGCTTAGAAGGGTAGTTGTTGTGTGGCGTTAAAGTGAGAGCTTCGTTTCCATCGCTCTAAAGCATGTTTTCAAAAGATGATCAGCGGTAGTGGCTTAAAATCGAGGTTGCCCGTGGCAAAAATGCAACAGAATGCTATCGAGGATTAGTGGAAGCCTGTAGCACAAATGCTTTACCGTATAGGAAAGTAGCACGATGGGTTCAAGCATTTCGTTCGGGTTGGAATGAGACTGCGGATTTGCAACGCACAGGTCGGTTCTCCATTCCTCAAGAGCAAATTGACATCCTGAGCGGTCTTCTGACCATGGACTGTCCGAGAATTATCCTTAGAGGTTGGTCTGAGTCATCAAACGGTGCGGCGCACAATGAAGAAATCTCTCAACATGAGGAAAATTGCTCCCGTTGGGTTCCACGTCGTCTAACAGAAGTACAGAAATGGCACTGGCTGATACACACTTGGAGAGGTGTCGTCAATGAAGGAGACACATTTCTGCAGTGTGGGCGGACATGGGCACGAGCCTATGAGCCTGAATTAAAGCGTCAATCAAGTGAATGGCGTCAGCAAAATTCGCCACGTCCAAAGCAATTTCGACAGGAACCCAGTCTGGTGAAGGTTATGCTGATAGCGGCATACGACTGGGACGGTTGATTCTTACACATGCTGTTGTTTATGACACTTGGACAAGTCAAGCTCGCTATGCCTTTGGCTGTGCGAATTAAGTCAATAGAGAGCGTCTTTCTTTTGGATCAGAGCACCACGAAGGTGAAAGTACGACTTTGCTCTTTTTAAGGTGCCTCGTCATTTTGAACCACGGTCAGGTGATGAGGCCACACCTGAGCTGGCATCCTCCTCTCCACATCCATGCCACAATAGCGGAAGGATTTGGACGTCACATATTAACGTGGACACGTCCCCAACCCACGGAGCTCCAGCAACTCAGTGAAGGAGAGTACACCGTGGTCACCCTCCCAACCACTGCCCGCGGCAAATGATGCTTCACTGTGTTGAGCTTACGGGAAGCGGCGTGAAGCTACTGAGCCACTGGAGCTCCCCTGGCCACCACAGTTACCAGACCTGAATATTATCGAACCTTTGTGGTCCACATTGGAGCGGAAAGTGCGTTATCGCTATCTACCGCCCACATCGTTTTCTGAATTTGCCATCGTTCTGTTTGAAGAATGGTACAATATTCCCTTGGCAAACATACAGGAACTGTATTTATCCATCTTGAGAAGACTGCAAGCTGTTTTGAATGCCAACTGGGTTCCTGCACCATATTTGGCAAGGAAACGTGTTTTTTTAGTTTTTTCCATATTTTTGTCCAACCCCTGTATTTCCGAACACCGAATTCTCAGAATTTCACCGGAGAATTCTCCAGTAGTTTGCGCCGGGCCTAATAAAACCGATTTCTGAGCAATTTCTGCCCTTTGTAGCATAGGGTTCAACCCTCAAGTGCCCGCCGTTGGAAAAAAAATTAATTAGTAACATCATTTTCATTGGTGCATAACAGCTGTGAGGAGTAAACAAACTAATGTTACTCGCTTGTGCAGGAATGGTTGTTGTGAACAGATGAAAAATAAAGTGTTTATAAGATATTTCAAATATACTAAATAAATAAAAGAAACAAAATACAAACGGCAAATCTATTTATTTTTATGTCTTATGTGATTATGTAATGTTCAATCCTATAAATTATTGTTCCAATATTTTTTTAAATATTGTTTCTATTATTTTTATCTCCTTCAAACAAACACTGACAGAAAATGCGCTGAATCCATTAATAAAAGTGGAGCTTGGCGTCTGATCTGCTTACAACTTAACTTCATATTGCATAACAGTTTCCTGATACCGTTCTTCCTTTAGCACAACAATCTTTCTAAAAATAATGATCCGGTTCATAAGAAAAAATTCTACGATTTGTTGAGAAATCAGTTTTTGCCCAGAAGGCGTCACAGGGCCCACATTACCTACTCATTCACTTTCACTTGTGCGTGGGAAACTAGGTGGAAAAATGACCCAAGGTGATAAAAAACATCCTCGCGCGTGCTTGTTGACAGCCCAGCCCACATCGGAACTTCTTAAAAACAGGGAAGTTGCAAGTTTTTAAATAAATGCATTCCACTGAGAATAATCTATTCTTTCGCAGTACTTTCCATTGATTATTCACCAATAAAAGATTCCGTTGAGAGAAATCCATTGATTATTCACCAATCAATTAGGTTCAGATAATTCAGTGGTTGTGTTGACAAAGATTTGGGGGAACCGCAGTTAAGAACGGCAACTCAGTATCCAGCTGCAAAACAAAATGTGTATTATGATCATTTTATAATTTATGTTGCTGTTGTTTGAATTTACAACAAATGATTTTTGCGTAATCATTGATAAAATGTATGATTTTCTTTGAATTTATAGTATTTACGCTTAAATATGTCGAGAAGAATTAGAGAGAAAATTTATTTATTTATTACATTACATATATTCAGACTTGTATGCTTGATTCTTGAGATCCGCTTGTAAGTCTTCGTCGATAATAAGACAAATAGCACAATGACAGATGTACAACCACAGAAGATAACGAAGAAAACACCCAGGGCCACGGTGGGAATCGAACCCACACTCCTACGCTCTCAAGCGATTAGCGGAGTGATGCTTTGACCACTCATCGGATAGACAATACTTGAGGGTGCCCCTTGAGTTCTTGCCAAGTTTATCGCCAAGCTGGGCGATGTTGTTCTATTTATGGTAACCCTAAACGTTATTCAGAAATCACGGTTTTGATTGGTTTTCTTCTCAGGATAAATTTAAGCAATATCTGTAGGTGCTATTAGAGAATTCTGTGTACCTCAAAGTGAGGATAACAAAGAAAACACCCAGGGCCACGGTGGGAATCGAACCCAACTCCTACGCTCTCAAGCGATTAGAGAAAGTTTGAACGTGGATGGATTTTTAAATTTTTGGATTATGCATATAATTTTCGTATCAACATGTAGCCCAATGGTTGTGATATCTAATTTATTAAATTCCTGTTTGTTTTATTTCAATTTGAAGAATGATTATTCATTTTGAAATTTTTTATTTTTGGAAAATAATCCTTTCGCTGGGTTGATGACTGAAAGGTAACAAATAATTAATACTAATATTAGAGCCACATGTATAGATTTTTTCTTTGCCACCTGCTAATGTGGAAAAGTAGGCAAAGTTAAAATGTTGGATAAGTACTATTAACACATGTAAGTTACACCCGTAGAAAGTCATTCAGACTCCAATTTTAAGCGTCTTCTGGTGCTCTAAAAACTATTAATGATGCTTTGCAGTTCAGAGAATGGTTAGAAAAGGGGGGGAAAGCTATATTGTAAAAGTAATTGAAAAGTAGCATTTCTGTTTTTGAAAGAAAAAGTGTGACAAGTATTTTTAGTGACATTAAATGCAACAGTATCTGGAGAAGAAGAACTAACTCTGAACTCTAGAAATCTTTTAAAGAACTGGATATAATAAAATTTAAAAGAATCAGAAAATTAAATGGGCCAAGACACCTGTGAAGAATGGATGAAAATAGTGTATCAAGAAAGACGACCTCGGTCTGACCAATCCGAAAGAGAGGGAGACCTAAACTTAGGTGGCTCGACTTTTTTGGAAACAGACTTAAGTATTTTAAAAATAATTAACTGGATGTCAATTTACGAATTCGAGGCCCTTGCCCCCTCCCTAGATTAACTTCTTTAGGCATCATCCATACAAGAGAGTGACACCTAGACTCCATTAAAAGGTTATCGGACTTTATTAATAAAGTGGGTGACCCGAGTAACTGGAACTAGGAAACATTGGGTTTGGAGTTAATGGTACAAAATGCTGATTAAAGCAGAGGTGCCAATGACATACAACCCCAACCTTAAGAAGAAGAAGGGTGCTAGCTCAGGTGTGACCTCATCACCTGATCGTAGTTCAAAATTGTGAGTATTTTACACCCGTTAGCTTTTAGGTACAGTTCAAAGCTTTGCTCCATCGCTATATATTTATGTATGTACAGATGACAAAAGTTCCTAATTATTTTCTTATCACTAACCTTGAAACTAATGCTAAATATAAAGAAAGTCTTCCTTTAACAAATGTAGGTGTTCCCACTAATACTTGGCTCAACACTTCTGGTCAAACCCACGCTAAAAGTATGATCTGTGGATCATCAGCGAGGATTGCCTCTGAAATTCTAAGTTGCTCTAGGCAGAAGATACGTTTAATCGTAGGCTTCATAACTGGGCACTACAATTTCAGAAAACACCTCCATAAAATGGGACTGTTTCAGCAAGACCCTATCTGCAGGAAATGTCATACGCTAGAGGAAACGGCCAAGTATATCATTTATGAATGC
Source organism: Latrodectus hesperus (assembly GCA_037975125.1). Lineage (NCBI taxonomy): Eukaryota > Metazoa > Arthropoda > Arachnida > Araneae > Theridiidae > Latrodectus > Latrodectus hesperus. The sequence goes on along the minus strand of CM075860.1, from coordinate 13,829,457 downwards.
GAGGCTCTTGCCCTCCCTAGATTAACTTCTTTAGACATCATCCATACTAGAGTGTTACACCTAGACTCCATTAAAGGGTTATCGGACTTTATTAATAAAGTTGGTGATCTGAGCAACTGGTACTAGGAAGCATTGGGTTTGGAGTTAATGGTACAAAATGCTGATTAAAGCAGAGGTGCCAATGACATACAACCCCAACCTTAAGAAGAAGAAGGGTGCTAGCTCAGGCGTGACCTCATCACCTGATCGTAGTTCAAAATTACGAGTCTTAGGTGAGTATTTTACACCCGTTAGCTTTTAGGTACAGTTCAAAGCTTTGCTCCATCGCTATATATTTATGTATGTACAGATGACAAAAGTTCCTAATTATTTTCTTATCACTAACCTAGAAACTAATGCTAAATATAAAGAAAGTCTTCCTTTAACAAATGTAGGTGTTCCCACTAATACTTGGCTCAACACTTCTGGTCAAACCCACGCTAAAAGTATGATCTGTGGATCATCAGCGAGGATTGCCTCTGAAATTCTAAGTTGCTCTAGGCAGAAGATACGTTTAATCGTAGGCTTCATAACTGGGCACTACTATTTCAGAAAACACCTCCATAAAATGGGACTGTTTCAGCAAGACCCTATCTGCAGGAAATGTCATACGCAAGAGGAAACGGCCAAGTATATCATTTATGAATGCGAGGCTCTTGCCCTCCCTAGATTAACTTCTTTAGACATCATCCATACTAGAGTGTTACACCCAGACTCCATTAAAGGGTTATCGGACTTTATTAATAAAGTTGGTGATCTGAGCAACTGGTACTAGGAAGCATTGGGTTTGGAGTTAATAGTACAAAATGCTGATAAAAGCAGAGGTGCCCAATGACATACAAACCATACTCTAAGAAGACGAAGACGAACTGGATGTCCATGGCTAAGGATAGAAGTGATTTGTATTCGATTCTGAGGTAGGCAAGGGCCCATCCTGGGCTGTATGCCTATAGAAGAATAATATTGTAGCGGCACACTTTTACCACTCTCCATGAAAAGAAAAAAATTAGCAGATCAATGAGTCTGGCCTCACCGCAGCTTAGGGGTAAGGTGCCGAGTTTGATATCAACCACTGTCGTACAATGAAGATGGGCATTGCATTCATACCTGTCCAAGTGAGTGCTTGAGAGTGTTCCGGGTTTTCTCCCTCGCAGTACTTGAATATGCCTACAATATGTGGAAAGCTTTCCCTGAAGGCAGATGACACGGTACTGGAACGAAGCTTCTGGGGGAATGCCATACTGAGATCCTAGAGTCTCATCAGCCAAAATGTATTCTCATTTCAAATACAGCTACGTCGTCATGACTGGATTACAAGTAGAGAGTACTCCACGGGTTTGTGCTGAGGCACGGAAATTTTAATCTCAAATTTCATTATATTTGCACATTTTATAATTGCCAAGAAAACAAACAATGAAAGTTAACCAAAAATACCGTAATCAAATATAATGTTTTGAACTGTCATGTTTGCTGAATGTGTACTTCTTCTTCTTCTTAGAGTTGGGTTTGTATGTCATTGAGCACCTCTGCTTTTATCAGCATTTTGTACAATTAACTCCAAGCCCAATGTTTCCTAGTTCCAGTTGCTCGGGTCACCCACTTTATTAATAAAGTCCGATAACCTTTTCATGGAGTCTAGGTGTAACTCTCTAGTATGGATGATGCCTAAAGAAGTTAATCTAGGGAAGGCAAGGGCCTCGCATTCGTAAATGATATGCTTGGCCATGTCCTCTTGCGTATGACATTTCCTGCAGATAGGGTCTTGCTGAAACAGTCCCATTTTATGGAGGTTTTTCTGAAATTGTAGTGCCCAGTTATGAAGCCTACGATTAAAGGTATTTTCTGCCTAGAGCAACTTAGAATTTCAGAGGCAATCCTCGCTGATGATCCACAGATCATACTTTTAGCGTGGGTGAATGTGTACTTACATTGACATATACATGCAGAGTACCCAAAATAAAATAAAAAAATCATTATTTATTGAACAAGGGTCACTCTTACTGTGTGTTATTTTATGTTGTATTAAATTATTATTATTATTTAAATTCAATAATATTTATCCAATACAGAAGCATTTGAGTGGTAAGGCAATAATTTCCAGAAAACATTTTATTTAGCATATAATTAGCGTAAATTTAGTTTCTCCATTTCATATTGAAGAATCCTTATCTATTCAAAATAGGAAATCGGCGATTAAAAACTGGATTTTTTAGACCAGGGATTATCTGCCATGTATGGGTAAATTAAGAAAATGTTCATAAATTTCGTGTTGTATATTATAAATAGATTGTATCCATCGAAAAGATTGGTGCAGTGCGTACAGATGGCTAGAATCAAAATGTGTGCAAATAAAGTATTTTGTTTTTGGTGCGCAGCGTTTTCAGATCCTAATAAAAGATTTACGATTACAATAAGCAAGTTCAATTGAAAGCAGTTCAAAACTTTAAATCTAACGATTCTCAACCAATTTTGGGAGCTGAAAGTTCCGTCTGTGCTAAGCTGAAGATGCAGTATTCAAAAATGGTTGACCGCAAATGTTTCAGATAAGTCTGTGAAACTGCAAATTCTTATACACGCCAAGGAATTGCTTTCAGAGGACATGATGAAAATAAAAGCTCTAATAATTAAGAAAATTTTTTTAGAATTAATGTATTTGACAGCAAATGATTGCATATTAATGGAGAAATCCGGTTACAAAGAACATCAAAATGATACTCTTAATTCTTACACAAAGCAAATTTTCAACTATATTCAAAATAAAATAAGAGTCATACTATTTTATACTGCAATTATTCATAAAACTTTTATCGTGGGAAGTGGCGGTAGATTTTTGTAACAGAATAACTTGCAAATGCTTGAAAAGATTTATATGAATCTATAATCTAAATAACATCTAAAACCGAAAGATTGCATTTAAAACACGGCTAGGGAAAGTAAATAACAAATCATATATTATAAGCAAAAACAATTTTAATAAACACAAAAGGTACACACATTGAACAATTTACACATTAATTCAAAGCAATGCTGAATAATATTCAAGAAATCTATAAGAACCTATAGTTCCATGGAAAGGTTGGAAGAACTTCGCCCCTCAATCGAAACGAAATCTTAACTGCGATGCTATTCAAAAATTTTTCTTCATGCTTAAGTTTCCAGTAAGAGATAACATATTTCAATCAACAAAAAGCATTTGTTTCTGTGATGCACCAGCATCATGGAATTATGCTCAAGAACCAGGAATCCTACTGCAGTTGTAGTATGGTAATTTTTTCTTTTAAAAAATCGCAAATTTAATTAATTTATGTAAAAAATCATTTTCTCTTTTGAAATCTCTTCCTCTCCCTAGCATACATATTAGAGGATGAGCTTGCAAATATTGAATTCACTCCTCATTGTGGTCAAATTCTGACTCCAAAAAACTCGCATTCCCCCCCCTTCTAAAATCACAGAATGCTGCCAATGTAATGTGAAAGTGAAAAATAATCTAAGTGCAGTTATAAATTAAATGATCATAATGGCTAAAATCACTCGAAAAATACATTTTATTTTCATGACGGATGATTAATTGATACATAAGGGAAACCTTCTACAATTTATTGTTGTTGTTGTTACTAATGACACTTGGACAAGCCAAGCTCGCTATGCCTTGGCTATGCGAATTTAAGTCAATTGGGAGCGTCTTTCGTTTTAATCAGAGCACCATGAAGGTGAAAGTAAGACTTTGCTCTACACACATGCCATAGGGACCCGTTTATAGGGTAGGCAACCATTCACACCTCATTCATACAAGGATAGGACAAAGACAGGATAGATAGAGAGAGAAAGTACATCCATGCCCGAACCGGGATTCGAACCCAGGACTTCCTTATCCGCAGTCAGGTACGCTGACCACTAGACAAGTTGGGCGGCTTCTACAATTGATAATAAAATAATGTACCTTCTACATTCAAAAGCAACGGAATGAAGCGCACACTCATATACAGGTCATTGCCGAACAAGTGTTAGCGGTTCAAATCTGACCAAAAGCAATGAAAACCGGTTCAAAGAATATATATATTAGTTAAAACAGTCTTGAAAAATCGAAAGTTTGTAAAATAAATAGTTAAACGTTAAATCTTAAAACTAATATTTTTTGTTTTCTTTTCATAAAGAATTATTAAAATAAATATTTTAATAGTCATTACATAAGAATATATATAATACAAAATAAACTTGTACTTAAAAACTATTCTTACTTTCCTCTTATTGATAAAAGAGAATTCTAAGTGATTGCTTTGCATGTTTTTTTTTAATTACTATATACTTGTTTCGAAAACTACGTTTTTAAAAGAAAACTTTTTCCTTTAATTTTTTTTTTCAGTTTAAGAAAACATTTCTCTGTTGTTGTTTTTTCTCAAAAAAGTCACTCAATCATGTCTGCCATTATTAATCTATTTGTTTTGCTGCCGGTCACAGCGCGACGTCATTTTCTTCTTCCCTGATATCTGGGCGTTGTTTCTCCTTCACTTTCTCGAATTTTTCTTCAGGCGACGCTTATTGCTTACAAATTAGATCGGAGTCCATTAATCCGAGTCTCGAACGGAAATTGAGGGCAGCGGTGAATTCCTCGGTCGAAGTTCATCGATGACTGATTCATCTTCTGAGTCGTTGGAAAGATTTTCTCTTCAGACTTTATGGCGGTTGTCTTTAAGGGGAATCCTTCCTCAAAATAAATCTAGAAATGAGCTTCAGCGCCATCTAGCGCAGCTGTTTGGGGGCAGTCCTTTTTATAAAGATTGAAAGAACTGATTGGTGAATTTAAACTCATTAGCCACGCAAAAGCACCTGTTTACAAAGAAAAAAATAGTTCCTACTTCAATAGGGGGCGAATTTTAAGTGGGGAATGAGTAGACCACTTAACCGCAATAGGGGTAAAGTGGACAATATAACACCCCCGCATTTTAATTTCCTTCAGCATGTTCAACACAGATATTCTCCGCATATGTGGTCAGTTTGTCTTGAAGACATTTTGTCCCCTCTCGACTGCTCTCAACACAGCCTCAGGGTATTCCTTCCTGGAACTGTATGTCTGTAAATCTTATGGGTGAGGAAAAAGTATGGCTGGCTCAAATGCTTCTCAAATTTGACACCGGAAATATCCGTTGTGAACTTAGTCAAGCAATGAGAGAGAAAAAGCCCGGCTCGGAGATTTTGGGAAGAAATATTATATTTACTGTTCAGCAGAAAACTATACAATTGCATAAAAAAATTGAACAATTTTGTTATTATTATTCATTAAATGATCAAAACTTAATATCAATGTTCAAATCAAAATATAAAATATACTTTTATTTTTCTTGATATATAATTTCAATTTGCATTGATTTTACGAGATTTGATTCTTTTTTAATGGGCCTTATGAGAAAGCAAAACAGTTGCGCTTCTCTCTAAGTACTTTACTTGTATAAATATTTTCAAATAGACAAAAATGTCGAATTTCTTAGCTCTTAAAAAATAATGTAGTTTATTTATTAACTTTGGAATAACTTTTCTTGCTTTATAAAATATTTCGATACAAAATTTACGGAAAATTCCGTATATTTCGCTTATAATTTCTATCAATGATTTTTGTAGGAATGGAAAGTCTACCTCTCTATTTGGATTGATAAAGCATCTCGATATTGTTTCTTGATATATTTCTAAGCAAACTTTAAAAGCAATATAACCTATTACATAATCCGCACTTTTTAGTTCAAATATGGCGATATCATCATTCGTATCTGAGGAAGTGAATTCACTTCAAGAAAAATGGAACCTTTAAAGAATGAAATAATCTTCACTTTGGGAATAAGCAAATGAATTTATTTTGTGCGTGTGTGTGTAGAGTTTAGCCTTTCAACAAATTAAAATATATATATAAAGTGTTTCTCATTAAAATCATAAACATTACAAAATACTATAACTATTTCATTCCTCGAAATGTCGTAAAATAGATTAGGGCCTCACATTTCATCTAAATTCAATTATATGCCACTTTCAAATTTCTTAAATTTTCTGCATCTGTAACAAAATTTCAGAACTCCAGGTATCCAACATCAGAGCTCCAAGCTTGCAGCCAAATTTATAACATCATTTTTAAATATTGTTTTTATATTAATTCTTAGCGTATTTATTCTCATTTTAACTCGCCAAAAAATCATAAAATTTTGAAGATAATGATCTTATAGTGTTCATTTTAAAGTATCAAGCGATTTATATATATATTGCAAGAGCCAATTTAAAAATAGTTAAAATAATTTTAAAAATAAATTTCAAAACAAAATAAATTATTATTTTTGTGCATTAGGAAAACCTACAAAAATTAAAGGTCTAGCTATAATAGAACTTGAGAAATATGTATTTCAATTTCTCCATAGACATAACATTAGCGCTCATTTTCAATATGGCGCGGAAGGAGTCCCCTTAACGAAACTGGTATATCGAAATGACCTTAGATATCATTTTTTTCTGCAGCATCCTTCGGACTAATATCTAGAATGTTGATTCCATATGGTGACTCCCCAAGCCACGATGGGTGGTTCTCTCCTCAATAAGAAACGATATTTGAAGTGGTAGGTATGTTCTTAGATGGGAAAAACGGAAGATGAATGAAGCTTGGCTCAACACTTCTGGTCAAACCCACGCTAAAAGTATGATCTGTGGATCATCAGCGAGGATTGCCTCTGAATAAACTCTACGTTTAATCGTAGGTATCATTACTACTATTTCAGAAAACACCTCCATAAAATGGGACTGTTTCAGCAAGACCCCATCTGTAGGAAATGTCATACGCAAGAGGAAACGGCCAAGCATATCATTTACGAATGCGAGGCTCTTGCCCTCCCTAGATTAACTTCTTTAAGCATCATCCATACTAGAGAGTTACACCTAGACTCCATCAAAGGGTTATCGGACTTTATTAATAAAGTGGGTGACCCGAGCAACTGGAACTAGGAAACATTAGGTTTGGAGTTAATAGTACAAAATGCTGATAAAAGCAGAGGTGCCCAATGACAAACAAACCCAACTCTAAGAAGAAGAAGTGGTAGGTATTGATACACGGGTTGTAAGACCAATAGATTAAGTGTAGGAGAAATTCTACACGAATTTCTTTTATAAAAAATCTGAGTTTTCAACAATAATAATAGATTGGGAAAAAGAAATCCATTATTTTTATATGAAATTCAGGAGTTTATTTAACATGCTTCGGATTGTCCGATTTGGGTCAAATACGCACCGTTTTGTTGTATGATTTGTTGCCATTTTAAAGTTAACTTCATAATGCCTCCTTCATAGAAGTTCTGGTCTTCATTTCCAAAAAAACTCTAGTAGTCGATTTTCACAATCTACTCTAGATGCCAATTTTTTATCACTAAAGAAATTTTTCAAAGCAAGAAAAAAGATGGTAATTGCTTGGTGTCAAGCCCGGTCTTAATGGCGGATGCACTAAAACTTCCCAACCAAACTTCCGAAGTTTCTGGCGAGTCACTGTAGACGTGTGTGGCCTAGCGTTGTCCTGGTGGAACACGACACCTCTCCTGTTGGCCGTTTCTGGTCAATCGCTATCTTCGCGGTCCAGTTGTTGACAGTAGATATCAGAACTTAGTGTTTGGCCATATGGAAGCACAATTCATAGTAAATAATCCCCTTCCAGCCCAACCAAATGCACAGCAGAACTTTCCTAGCCGTTAGTCCTGGTTTGGCCACCGTTTCATGTGCTTCACAGCTCTTTGACCACGATCGTTTTCGCACAGTGTTGTTACCGTATGTGTTCCATTTATCGTCTCCCCAGTCACCATCCGTTTAAGAAATGGGTCTATCTCATTCCCGTTGGCCAAGGCTTCCCAGATGGAAATTCGATCCATCATGTTTTTTCTGTTAATTGGTGTGGCACCCGAACATCGAGCTTCTTTTTGAATCCAGCTTTGTGTAAATAGCTTAAAACTGTTTTATGATCGAGTTTTAGATCTTGAGCGATGTTACGACTGCTAACATCCCGGTCAACTTCGATCATTTCTCCGATTTTATCGACATTTTCGATGACCGGCCTACCTATGCGAGGTGCATCTTTAACATCAAAAATTCCTGAACGGAATCTACGAAACCGCGAAATTGCACATAATTGGCTGTTACAATATCGTCACCATAAGCACCATTCACAATTTTATCCGCATGGCTTGTATTTTCGCCATTGTCAAAGAAAAACTGTAAAATATACCGAATTTTCTCGTTGTTCGCTTCCATTTTTAACACCCTGTAACTCTCAACTGAATGGACCAAACAAAAAACAGCAAAAAATTCTCTTAATGTGAAATGTTACTTTGATAACGAGCATAAGTTTGTAATTATTTGATCATATTTCACGAGATATCAATCACTACAGCCTACCGAAAAAATAATGGATTTCTTTTTCCCCAACCTATTATAATGCTGTTAGTTTTCCAAAATTTAAAGAATTTGACAACAATTCCTTACGATTCTCTTGTACAAGCATCGATCCAGTTTTTCAATCTTAGAATAAAAAAAGAAATCGAAAACTATCTGACGATAAAAATTAAACGCAAACAAAAATACATAAAAATATTTTGCAAAAAAAAAAAAAAAAAAAATTGTTAAAGAATCAGCATTTTTTAAGAAACTTTGAGGGTCTAGCAGTGAGTGAATCCTGTAAAATTTTCATTTTTAAAACTATTATGGTTTTGGTGCATTCACTTCAGTTGCTAATTCCTGCATTCATGAGAAATGCGTTCATCTTTCTTTGCAAGCTGGCAGCGAAATGACGTTCTGTTCAGTTGTTCATGGGTTCGATCCATGTACAATAAAAGAAATTAGCTTACTAAATCACTCATCTTTTTGAGACAAAGAAAGTTTATTTCGTAAAAGGAAAGGATCAGCTAGTTAAAGTAGGAAAAACTCAATCTTAGGTTTGTTGTTGCTGTTGTGTGCCAGCTAGGCTGGCAATATGGGGTGCGCTGCTCCACTTTTCCAACTGAACCCTATTTTGGTGTGGAGTCCGACTTCCTCAGTACACACATGCCATAGGGACCAGTTTACAGGGTAGGCAACCATTCACAGCTCATTCATACAAGGAAAGGACAAAGACAGGAAAGAGAAAGTACTTTCATACTCGAACTGAGAATCGAACCCAGGACCTCCCTATCCGTAATCAGAGACTCTGACCACTAGACAGGGCCGGCGGCAATCTTAGGTTTAAATCGTAGATTTATATGACTTGGTGCCGCCCACCTTGTCTAATGATAGTGCTTAACTTCGGATGTGGAGGTGCTGGGTTCAAATCCCAGTTCGTGCATGGATGTACTTTCTCTCTTTGTCTATCCTGTCTTTGTCCTTGTATGAATGGGTTGTGAATGGTTGCCTAAGCGGGTACCTATGTCATGTGTGTACTGAGGAAGTCGGACTCCACACCAAAAGATGGTTCAGTTGGAAAAGTGGAGCAGCGCACCCCATAATGCCAACCAGCTCATACAAGACAACAACAACGTTTTACTTGGTGCAGCAGCAAGGCTCGGCCCAACAGGAATAGTGTACTAATATAAGCTTTCGTGCGGTGTTGCATCCGATAGGGTTCTTACGAATTTTGACGAAATGCCCGAAAGCAATGTTTTCTACTTTAATTTTTCAATAAGTTTTCGCGTGCACTATATCACAAATTCGTGTCATGTCGTCCAGTGGCATGAGACAACAATACTGAACGCTCTACTGCGATTCAGCTGTGAAAATCCAATGAAATAATAACTTCGACGCTGAAGAGGCTTTCTGTCTTGGGAGAGGAAAATGCTTTTCTTTCACTCACCATGCCGAACACTCTTACTCTAAATCATTGGTTCGCAAAGTGGTCCAGGTGGACCCCCAAAGGTCCATAGGAGACCACACGGGGGTCCACGTAGACGTGAAAGGAAAACAGGGGTTCACAAGTTGTAAGTGGAGGTCACCTAAACATTTTCTGCTTTTCAGAATAAAGAACAAACATTTTGGCTTGGATTTACCTATCAATGTACGCAGGTAGCATCATTCACTAGGTAGGTATTCAAAGATATTCAAGATTCAGTTCAAACACAGAATTGAATAGACAGTACAAGTGTGCACCTCATGTCGAGACTTGCAAAGTGCGCCCGCTCGTCCGGGATGCTTGTTTAGACCTGTAAAGGGATGAAATGCGACTTTCGCTGTGCTTGCAATCTATATTAGTATAAATATGAATACCAAGAACAAAACGTTACTCATTTGTTTCTGGGATTTTGAACATAAAAGTGTGACTGTGATTGAATCGAAGTCAGTTTTTGCTGGGCCAAAAAAATGAAAATATCTGCCTATTTTTTATACATATTTTTATTCTAATTTATCAATCAAATTATATTTGTTTTACTACTTGAGTGTAGTAGGTAGTTATGTAGTAAAATTTATAAATACTAGAGATTATTCTAAACTTCTATTAAAAAGAACAAAAAGCCAAGGAAGATTAATCTTTAGGTACCTGGGTACTTTTTTGTTTAAATAGTTTCTGTTAGTACCTAGGTACTTCTTGTTTGTAGCAGAGGGTCTACCGAAAATAGTAAAACTTTGAAAGTGGTCCACGAGAAAATTACAGTTTGGGAACCCTTGCTCTAAACAGAAAAATTCCTCTTGAATCAAAGTTTGCCTCTTCTGTTGAAAAGAAATGCAGACCTTTATGTCAACAAAATCCCGAGAGACGTCTCGAGAATTAAAAAGAGGAAAACATCCCTGAAATAGAAAGTGACCGAACGAGAGAAATTAATGCGTCCGGCGACCTCGCCTTCCTTCCCGTAAAGCGGCACATAAATCACAAGTTTAATCGGGTTTTAAAGAGTTTGAGGAAATCCCGCCCTCTCCCTGAAAATATACCACCAAGGGAGAGGAAACGAGGTTACGAGTGCAGTTTCCCAATCTCATCTAGATAAAAAAAAGAAGGGGAGCAACTTTTGTGATTCGGACACTTACCTCAGGGCGAGCAAGAAAACAAGACCCGTTTGATAATACCTTCTATGAGGTGTTATCATTTGATCTACACATCGTCCAAGCGGAAGTCAACATATCACTTCCGAGCTCGTGCACTTTCCCTTTCTGGAAGTTTACTCCATTTATGTTTGTGGATGGTTTCATTTGCAATAAGTGTTCCGTTCCCCCCCCCTTCTGCCGAAAGGAGATCAACCTCGAGGCGGTGGCAACACAAGCCTTGTCCCAAGCAGGACTTTGAAAACAAAAGCATGTTCCGGCCTTATAAAAGGAGGAGGACTGTTTTTTTTCCAAACACAAGAAAGCCTTTTCCTTCCGAAAGCGCTTCCGATTTTGTTACCCAAGATGCAAGGAGTGGTAAGCATGCTTTTTCTGATTGCTTATTCTTTTCGTTGGTCAGCTCCCGCGCTTTTATAATTGTTTCATTCCGCACAATGTTCTGTTAATTGCAGGTGTTTTAAGGCTGTTGTTATTCAATGAATCAACAAATACCTCTAGAAATTAGAATTTTCGAGTCTAATGTAAAATAATCATATTCTAATGTACTTGTGTAGTTGTCAATAGAATGGGTATCCTTATTCTAGTAATATTCTAGCAATTGTAGGAAAATTAGACTATTGATATTATTACAAACAAGGAGAAATGGGTACGGTAAAGATTTTAAAAATTTATGTTATTATTCTGTTATATAAAATGTCCTTTTTGATTGCTTGCTGCCATTTACTGACGTCATGCATTCTATATGACTGTCGTCAGCTGTTGACGGGATGAAAAGCATCAGTCTCGTCTTCAAAAGGCAGCAGGCTCGATACTTGTCCTAAAAGAGAATCGTTAGGCTAAGAGGACGTTAAAAGTTCATTTTGTGTGTCCACTTAATGTCAGAGAGCTCCAGTGGCTCAGTAGCTTCACGCCGCTTCCCGTAAACTCAGCAAAGTGAAGCATCATTTACCGCGGACAGTGGTTGGGCGGGTGACCACGGTGTACTCTCCTTCACTGGGTTGCTGGAACTTCCTGGGCTGGGGACGTGTCCACGTTAATATGTGACGTCCAAAGTCCTTCCGCTGGTGTGGCGTGCATGTAGAGAGGAAGTTGCCAGCTCAGGTATGATTTCGTCACCTGACCGTGGTTCAAAATGACGAGGCACCTTAAAAAGAGCAGAGTCGTACTTTCACCATCGTGGTGCTCTGACCCAAACGAAAGACGCTCTCTATTGGCTTAATTCGCACTGCCAATGGCAGAGCGAGCTTGGCTTGTCCAAGTGTCATAAACAACAACAAAGAAACAAACCTAAGTAGTTTCGAATTTATTTTCGTAAATATTGTAAACATCAAATTACAGATAAATGAAGTGTGTTCCCTTCGAAAGACAAGTTAATATATTAATTATTAATATATAAATTATTTTCGTGTCATATGCCTATGGAAACTAATATGTAATTTTTTTATAAGTTACTATTCTGTACATACATATAAAATTTCTTACAATATTACTTACAATTTCAGTTTCCTTATTTACTTCAGAGCATTCCACAAGTGATATAACTTCAGTTTCTGGAAGTGCAATCTAAATTTTATTTTTATTCATTTTACCCATACATATTTTCTACCAAAATTTTATAAAAGTATTTACTTGTTCTAAGATTAAAACTTTTTACATTATTGTTAAATAATATTAATCACACGATTTTATATTACTCTTTTTTGGCATACTATATAAATAAAAATGTTATATATTTTACAAAAAGTGATTCACATCTTAAATTATTATATTTCAACTTGTACATAATTTTAACATATCCAATAATTAATTTTACTTTTCTACACATAATTTTTATCAGAATAATGATTCTAATATTACATTAAATTCTTAAATATGAATACATATAATAGATGTATTTAATAATATTGATATTTTTGTCTAATTTTTCAGGAGTAAATTTTTTACAGTTCACAACAAAGCTAATTTAAATTATTAAAATGTTAATTCAAGCATTTCATTTTTAAAGATACCTGTGTATATTATAAATACATATACATTTATAATCACAAACTATATAATTATAACTGTATCCATTTAATAGGCACAGTTTATTCTTTTTGACATAAATAGTAATACATTAATTATATATTTGAATATTTTTCTTACCTTGATTGGCCGATGAAATTTTTTGGTATCTGCAGTCAGAATCATAGGCACATTCCAAAGGTTTTCGGACGAAACCAATCTCCTGTACTCTATGGTCGATGTCTGTTGATATCAGTTTGGCTGTTCCACCCCCAGTCTTAAAAATTTCGACCTTGTCTGCAGCTTTGTGTTGCTGAGACAGTTTTTTTAAATTTTTAAATTTATCTTTAAGTTGCTCAGGCGTTCTTTTATACACCCCAGGTACCGCGTTAAACTCAAGACATATTTTCTCCCAAGCTTTTTTCTTACTATAGTTGCTGATACAATTTTTTTTTTTACAGTTAATGATATCAGCATACTTTTCTACTATTTCCAAAAGTGTCGCAATTTCTAACGGTGTAAAATTTAATCTTTTGTCCATCTTGACGAAATAACTTTCCCGCTCGCTACGAAGCTTTGTTTACATGCTCTGCTAGCCAATCAGAAGCTGTCTTACATGTCGTGTTCGGTAAATTCTAAAGTTGTCTTACACGGGGATTTCCCCGCTTCGTGAATAAGAATTGGCGAGTCATGCTAGAGTTGAGTTATATCCGAGATAGGCTACACTCAAGTTAACCCGTGTTTGGTGAATACGGCCGTTAAAGTTTTTCTTTCGTAAATAGAGATGGTTTCGTTGTCCTTCTCAGTCAATGTCCACGTTTCAGATGAGTAAGTGAGAATAGGCCGAATCAAGCATTTGCATATCAAAATTTTTGTTTTTCGACTGACGAAATTAGATTTTAGGCATTTTTTTTTTTTAGCCGAAAAAGCATATATCTCGATTTATAGATCAATAATTCAAGGAAATTCCAAAAAGATAAGCTCATGAGTGACATAATTGATTTAATTTAATGACTGCAGCAAGAGTTACTATGAGTTACATCAATATCTTTATGAGTTTGCTGCTGTTTCCGAATTGCAAAAAGTTTTCACATTTACACCAATATCTTTATGAGTTTGCTGCTGTTTTGTTAACTTTTTCATCTAAACTGCTAACGATGAAAAAAGTGAAAATTTGTTTTTCTCTTCAGCTCTTCACGGCATTGGTCCTCTTGATGGTGGCTGTGGCGTCGCAGGGCATAGAGCTCGGCCACGAAGACCTCCACCACGGTCTCTATCACGACTTCCATGGGCACCATGACTTCCACGGCCACCATGACTTCCACGAGCACAAACACCACGAGCCCATCATCATCAAGAAAATCAAGTACATCCCACCACCCGTTCCAGTCATCAAGTCCGTGAAGTTCTTGAAGCATACGTCAGTGGGTGGATATGGCGGAGGGCACCACCTGGGTGGCGGCGGAGGACACCATGGTGGACACCATCATGGACATATAATTCCCGTTGAGCACATAAAAGTTCACGGACACGGCGGCTATGGACATTTGCATCATGGCATCAGCTACCATGGTGGACATGGTGGTTACGGTGGGATTGGACATGGCATTGGTCACGGCCACCATAAGTATCCCATCGCCCATTTGGGTCATTTTGTAGCTGATCACCATGGTGGACACCATGGTTTCAAATATTAGGTGCACAGACGGGAGAAATCAAGTTCCTTCGTCTACGGGTAATGTTCCATGAAGAAAGAAAAGAACCTTCACAGTCTACCATAACATTTCGTCAGCACAGCTCGCTGACATCAAACGAGCTTTCTGTCATATACTGTAAAATAATGTAAATACTTATTGTTAATTTTTTCACATTCTATTATAAAATATTTAATTTCTTGTACAACTTGGAATAAAAGTGTTCTTATTTTTTTACGAAAAATTCTTTTCTTATTGCTTGTTGCCCTTAAGAACTTGAATCAATATGACGTCATTGTGTGATAGAGATTTAAATGCGTAGAATTCATAAATTAAAAATGCACAGTTAAATAAAAAATTAGCATGAAGAAACAATTTTCTCTAAAAAAAATTTTTAATAAATGCAGCAGTGAATCATCTCTATTCAAATAGAAAACCAAACTTCTTCATAAAATTACATGGTCTAAAATAAACTAACAATTTTTAAAATCATTAATTTTTTTTACATCAAGAAACTTCTTTCTATTGAGGAAAATAAATCTATGACACTATATCTTTAAAATGAATTAAAATTTTATGTTTTTTTTTTAACTGAGGGCAAAAATGAAGCAATAACTGAGGATGCTTTTTAAAATACTTTAATTTGATTTAAAATAAATTTCTTAGTTCCATCAATTGTCATTGAAATAGTACCAAAATTGTGAGCAAAATATGTCTATCCTATAACATATAGTTCAAATTACAAAGCTGGAGAAATAAATTCGCTCCGACTCTTATTGTTTGACTTACTATGTGTGAAATATATTTAAGACACGTTGAATTTTCTCGTAAGCATTTCCTTTAAATTCATGATCCTTAAATTGAAACACAGCCCTACACACTTGTTAAATTCACTCCAAGAAAATTTTCGCTCTGAAAAATGTTCACGTGTTTTGAATTCGGTTAAACTTTTTGAATAACATTACTTTGAATATAATTATATTTTCTAAAAAGAAATATTTGCGGTACTTTTTATAATAACTCTTCAGTTTTTAATTAAAATGTAAGCAAACTATCAACCTAATTAAGTAAAAAGTAGTATCAAACTATTTATATAAACTAATTCTGGGAAAACATAAGAAATATAATATTGCATTCACTGTATTTTTAAATTAATTCTTATTATTATGTGATTAATAAATTAATTATAATTATTACTAAATTAATTCTGCATTAACCATTAATATATCATAAAATTTCTTCAACATTATATATCTATCTACATATATATATATATTTATATATATATATATATATATATATATATATATATATATATATATATATATATATATATATATATGTGTGTGTGTGTGTGTGTGAAATTTGAAGAAATTTTAATATTTGATGTTTATTAACGACAGATAAAGCATAGAAAGATTAAAGCATAATTTTTATTAATTACAACAACACTAGTAAGTTACGAATTCCATGTTCTCTAATAACGTTGCATATCAATAAATTTAAAAAAAGAAAAAAGAAACAGTACCAAATTTTGCCAGATACAACTTAAACATTTATAAGTTATTCAATACAGTATTTATATATCGATTACATCACATCTCCTTTTTAGTTTTTAAATTATATAACAATACTTGAGTTACAAAAAAAATTATAATTTATTTTTTTAATTTTTATTGTTTTGAAATTTGATTCGTCCTGATCTGGTCTGATAATGAATATCATCTTGAGAATTCAATGCATTTGGTGAATTCTTAAGAAAAGAGTCATTTTTTTGAGTTACACAAACTGAATTCTCACCATTACTTAATGGTAAAATCTAAGTCAATGTAATTAGATTCAAAAAGTCTCTTTTAACTTTTGATAATTTTAAGTGTTTTCTATTTCTAGTAAAGACACGATTGTTTGATGCTAGCACATTATAAGAGATCTTAGGTTTTTATAAACAGAAATTACAGTTCCTTGTTCTCAAGTGTTTTATTCTTAAAATTCTATACCCTCAGATTATCACCTACTTTTAAAAGCTTTAATATTTTAATGTTTCTATCAAAATTAGGTTTTTGCTTTTCTTGACATTGTTTTAATAATTTTGGTGCCTTTTTCTAAATATCGCCCCATTAAGCAATTTATTGCTAAAGGGTAATTTTGTCCTTAATATCCGACTGAATATCAATTGCGCAAGGGACAAACCTAACTCAGAAATGATTATATTTCGATACAATCCTACAAAAGGACGCTTGTTATCCTCATAAGATTTCCTCATAAGATAAGCAATTTTAAGATTTCTTAAAATTGCTTTAAGAATTGCAACAGTTTTCTCAATCATTCCTTTGGATTGTGAATGATGTGGTCTCATAAACTGGTATTCTATATCCTATTTTTTAAGAAACTTCTTAAACTCAAAACTATAGGAAGGATTGTTATCATATACAATTATTTCGGGTATATACCACATTTAGCAAATAATATTTCTAAGGATTTTTTTAACATATACTTTCTATTGTTTAAGTATTCACTTTTTCTACTTCAATGCACTTTGAGTAAATATATATATTTTATCGGGAAATAATTATTATTTCTGTAAAACATTGTACCAACTTTCTGATAGGGTCTGCTTTGCCCTACCTACAATAAATAGGACAAGCAAATGGGCAATAATGGTTTTCTTTGTGATCAAAAGGTTTATCACATTTTTCGCAGTAAAAATGACTTCCATAGAAACCCTTTAAACTTGTAATGACATCATAATGATTATCATGATGCCAAATGTTAACTCGTTTTGCTCTTTACCACCATTTTTAAGATACCTAAAATAAATATTTATTTTAGATAAACTTGAATCTGATAATAAAAAATATTTAAAAGAATATAATATTTAACTTACTTTGCAGTGATTTTTAGAGTATTTAAATAATCTGTATATTCAAATGTTGTTCAAACTTCGCAGTTTCTGAATAAGTGCATGGACCTAGTGGTACTCCGGCTGCCTGTGCTGGAGCTCTGTTTAAAAGACCAGGACTTCTGCGATCTCTTATGCTATTTAGTGCAGTACGATCATTTTCTAAATGCGCTATCGCAAATATAATTGCTTTCGCACAGCGTAGTCCCTGCTCATCGGAAGGAATTGCAATAACAGATTTTTTTCGAAGACGATCTATTTCTACATTGATCACTTTTCTTCTACCTGATCCAACATCTCTACGTACAGTTATCGCATCTACGGTAAATCCAGAATCTAATTGAATATATTGTTTTGATTGAAGAACTTTTATTACAACAGCTAAAATTTTTTCGATTGCCAACGCAGATACAGACATAAGATTAGTAGATATGGGTTTATCAAGTTTATCCAACTGTCCGAGTTTAATCCTGATCAAATCGGTAGGATTAAGATTCTGGGTACATCTTTCAATTAAAAGTTGGAAAATTGTTCTCACTGACTCTATGGCACCCAAAAGTGGGTTGTTTTGCAAATGTTGCGGAAGACGATCGGGATCAATTTCAGCATGAAATGTAATTTCCTCACCTCGATATATTTTGTTCTTTCGTCGCCTTCTTTATGTTGTAATAATTGCGTCTTCCAACTGAAAATATCATTGAATGTGAAAAAATACAATTGAATTCTAAAATAATTTTTTATTCTTAAACAGCAAAATTCACATACATTTTCCGATGTATCATTTTCATGATTTGAAGGGTTCACGGTGGATGGATCCTGTTTGTTTTTCAAAAGGAAAACGGAAATGAATGTGAAATCTAAATACAAAATACAATTAAAATAAAAACAAATATTAAGTACTTGTATGCCTCAAATCCTGAACCAACTTGGTTATATGCAGGTAAGTTATAAAAAAATTGAGAAGCCTCTATGAATCCTTAGAACATTCACTAACTATCTAGTAATTAAAACAATCATAATATATAGGCAATATATTCTTCAATATATGAAATAAAATATAGACTATTCATCATAAAACATTCTAGTTTCTAAGGAATTGTCTCAAGCAATTTAGAAACAGATGACGACGTAAGATTATTTTTATTTTAAAACCTATATAAATAAAGAAATATTTTCAGTTAAAGTATATCTACTTTTTATAGCATTAAATAACAGATTTCAAATTAAACTTACATTGTCATCTGAATCTAACGTTTAAAACTCAGAATCTTCAAAAACTATATTAGAAGAAACCGATTCACGTAAATGGTTGTTTTCCATATTTTTTTAAAAAAATATCCGGATGATTTGTTTAATAAGTATGGACATACAACTAAGTTTTTGATAATCTTAAGATTATTATTGGTTAAGCATGATAAGTAAACTTTTTAAAAATGCTTATTTCCAATGGATTCTACTGACTTCTGCATCCGGAGAGAACCCTTTTTTATATATATTTCTAACAATGAATAGCCTTAGCGAGTAGCGAATTGAAACATCTGATTCCTTTATTGTAACACTAAATAGCTCGTCTGACCCCTCCTTATTCAGAAACTTAAAAATTTACATAGTTTACCAATGAAAATCTAACTACAATTGGTAGATTGAGACAAAACTTGAATAAAAGAGCTTTTCTAGTACCCTCTTGAATCTTAAACACCTACCTCAGGGCTCACTCTTCAAAACCCGCTACACTAAAGAAAGTTGGTCAGATAAACTTTATTCTTGGCGCAACATGTCCAATTTTGAACCTTGCGCCATAAAACCCAACCAACCAACCACCTGGTCAGATCGAATGACCAACAGTAATGCTCTAATGGCGGCAAATAAAAAGAATTCTGAGATTTATTGCAACAGATACGTTGCGGTATCATCTTAAATACTAATCTTTCGACAGAAACGTTTTCACCTGGCAGCAACGAATTACCTACAGAAAACCGATAGAGAGTCAGATGATTGAAAAATAGATTTTTTGGGCGACAATACTTACCTTCCTTTCAACTTACCGCTACTCAAAAGAGAACATTTTTTACCTATCTGTGTAAAACTGGCTTCGAATGATTAACAATAACATTCTCATGGCGGCAAATAAAAAGAAAGTTGAGATTTATTACAACAGATACGATGCGGTGTCATCTTAAATACTAACTTTTCGACAGAAAGCATTCTCACCTGGCCGCATCGAATTACTTACAGACAACTGATAAACGGTCAGATAATTAAAAACTATATTTCTTTAGGTTACAATAGAACAAAAGATGAAATGTATTGCAATACACAATTGATTGAAACATCTAACCACTGCTGGACATTTCTTACAAATTTTTTTCCTATGTTGAATAGACCGCAGTTCGGTCCTAAGGCCAACTTCTGAAAAAAAAATTTCCAAAAATAATTTTACTTTCTCATTTAAACACTAGATTGTGCTTATAATACACTCAATTTTGAAACTAACATCATGACGTCACATGAAATACCTCTATACTCTTACACGAGGCATGACGTCACATACAATAAGACACGTGGATAATGGTCATGCCCCCTGGTTACGTGACTTCCGCCTCATATAGTGGGAATCTTCTTTTAATTCAAACGAAAAAAATTTGTTGTCTGAAATTGAAAAATTAAATTCTCGAATTGACAATATTTGTCGAGAAGTAGAAATCAATTGAGGAATATAACCTCCCAAAATTGTCATTATGGCAAAAAATCATTGCCAAAATCTAAAATATATCATTTTTGTTGGTACCATTTTAAATTTGGCAACAAAGTAAAAAAAAGCGTTCAACATTGCAAATTTCAGACAAAAAAAGGAGAGCAGGCAAGGTTAGAGTGACTGTCACCTTGTCCACATCTTTCCGTCGCCTTATTGTATATGATAAGCGTACAAACGTACCGTTTTTAATTGACACTGGTTCGGATATTAGTATTTGCCCAGCAACACGGTTACAAAGACGTAATCTTGTGCAAATGACCCTTTCTGCCGCTAATGCAGGTTTACACAACTCAAACTTTAAACTTGGATTTTGGGTTGAGAAGAATATTCAAGCAACACGAATAAAATCTTGCGAAATTCTTCAATGGAATAAAATAACAGAACATGCATTTTCTTAGGCCAAACACACTTCCAAAAGCACCTTTGCTTTTAGACACCCAATTTCAGGAGCGAAAATATGTGTTCACGTTGATGCTAGGGACGTAGAAGTTGGTGGTCTGTCATGCAGTTAAACAATGATACATGGGAACCAATCGCTTTTATATCAATGAAACTCAGTAAAAATCAAAAAAATTGGTCTACCTATGATAGCGAATTATTGGCAATTTACACAGCAATAAAAAAATTCAGACATTTACTTGAAGGTCGTGATTTTACAATCTACACAGATAAAAAAAAGCCACTTATTTATGCCTTCAAACAAATATTGTGATATATTTTTGGAACAAATGGTCGAGGTTTGCCTGTCAACATATTGTCAAATCATTTTGAATCAACTACACGGTCTTTCTCATCCGGGAATATCCGCAAGTAAAAAGTTGATAAGTATTGTATTCTGTATTTAATAGTTTTCACTATATTATTCTCATATGTCATCTTCAAATTTATTATGATGGCATTGTGAAAATTTTACTTAGGATGATAACATTTTATAACAAATTTATGCATATATGTATATACATTTTGCTTTTCTCAAATTATAATTTCTCAATTTACTCTTTGCACATCTATCTTAACACATATTCTGTATCGTTCGGTTCCCTCTACTAGGGGTATACTATGGGGTGACTCATCGCGACTTCTCATAGAAATTGGGATGACTCATCGCATCATTTCTGAGAAACTGTTGACCTTTTACAAAACACTTGAATTCGCGAGGTAAAGCTAAAAATTGCGAAGTAAAACTAAAAACTTGTCTACCAAATTTCTGTGCCAATAGTATTAACTTCCTAAAATGTACCCAACCAATCAGCACACTTTGCCAATCAGCATGCATTCTCTCTCAGGGAGATCTGATCCGAACACAGAACACTTGCTCTCTAAATCTCATGCTAAGAAGATGCGCTGATTCAGTCCTATTAAATTTCTTTTTTCTTATGTAACTTGTGTTGTCTGCAATGAATGTTATTTATTTTAAAAATTGCCTTACGAAAAAAGTTAAACATCAATTAACTTACACCATACTGTATCATTCTGAGAAATGGAATTCAAATAAAAAATTCCATGCATACGTTTAATATTGTTGAAAAAAATTGTATAGATAATTCGAAATCAAATTACAATCAAACACATTACGAGATAATCTATAATTTCTTAAAAATTTTGAAATTAGTTGAGGAGCGATAAACATACTTTTTGCTCAAAGATTTGATCCGATTTACGAATTGCCTTGCTCAACACATGTTAATAAGGCTTTTAATTTTTTTAATATTGTGTTTAGAAGAACCATCCAATGAAATGATTTGAGCCAAATATTGTTGAGAATAAGATTATATGACAACAGAATTAAGAATAAAAAGAAAGACTATATAAATATTTACCATTGCTTATTGAAATGAAATTATAGTTAAGAACTTGATATTATGTAGCTCTTTTATGAATAATGATCTCCAATAATTTAATTTAATTATAAATCCAAAAATAAGGTAAATTCTGTTGTTGTTGTTATCCCCGACTGGCGTGACAGTACCATCACACCAGCCCCATGAATCCAAAAACAGTCAGTCTCTCAAGCACCACCTCCGGTCTCAACTCCAAGTCTCCTTCTCACACCCAATGCACTGAAAAATATGAGATGGAGAGGCCTGAACCACTCGACATTTGGGACAGAGAGGGTAGACCTTGGTACCAGAGACGTGTCTCTGAGCAAGCAGGTGGCCACTTCGTAGTCTTGTCAGAGCCGTTTGGCTGCATCTCTTGTGTTTACCCACTAGTGCGGAACCAGGATGTTTGCATGTGCACCATTCGTGGGTAGGAATGGTATCCCTAAAAGTAGCATTGATAGCCATCCTAACTCTAGAGGTCAGCTCTGAGGACGACAAGCAGTCTCCAATGATGATATTCTGTAGGCTTCCATCCTTGGCTAAAGATAAATTCTGAATACAAAGATTAAGATAAATACCTAACAATTTGTTTACTTAAGAACGAGATATTCTAGATATATTTTACGAATTATTTTGAAGTATCTTAAGATTTACAAAGATAAAATTTAAGATAAACTTTTAATACAGATTAAGACAAATCCCTAAACATTCACCTTTGATTTGTTAAAATTCATTTTCCCTTTAAAAGAGATTACATCTCATTTTCTTTTAAGAATAGAGATCCATTAGCAAAATTAAAATATAAATATAGTTCAGATATATTAACTAATATTAGAACAGTCATAAGTAAATAGAATAAAAACTCCATTGTCGATAAAAAGAAATTGTCATAAAGCAAATTGTGATAAAGCATGATCAGTGAAAAAAATACGATTTGCTTTGATTAAAAACTTAAAAAATCTGGAGTTATGCGCCAATTTGTCCAGAATTCCTGACAGTCATTTTATATATTTTGTACAATTAATATACTGCATATAGAATCCGAATTTAAAAAAATAAAAATGAAGAATGCATGCAATATTTGAAATTGTGTGCAATATATAATGTGCAATTTAAATATAATTGTAATGATTACACGTGACTTAATTATATGGATAATAAGATTATTTCTATCATTACTATCCACTTTAAGAGTTTAAGTTTATGCAAACAGTCTATTTTGTAGTTTATTAGGTGAAAATAGGATGGATGAATTTTAGTAAAAAGGGAATTTTTTGAAAATAAGGATTAGTGCCGTTACGGAATAACAATTATGTAAATATATGTAATTCCTCTAAAAAATTACTTAAAATATATTTAAATATTATAATAAGCAATTAAATGTTGAGTGACTCAGTAGCTTCACGCCGCTTTCCATAAGCTCAGCAAAGTGGAGCATCATTTGCCGCGGGCAGTGGTTGAGAGGTTGACCACAGTGTACTCTCCTTCACTGGGTTGCTGGAACTCCGTCGGTTGGGGACGTGTCCACGCTAATATGCGACGTCCAAATTCTTTCCGCTGGTGTGGCGTGGATGTGGAGAGGGTACCAGCTCAGGTGTGGCCTCGTCACCTGACCATGGTTTAAAATGACGAGGCACCTTAAAAAGAGCAAAGTCTATCCTGTCTTTGTCTTTTGCTTGTATGACTGAGGTGTGAATGGTTGCCTACCTTATAAACGGGTCCCTATGGCTTGTGTGAAGAGCAAAGTCGTACTTTCACCTTTGTGGTGCTCTGATCCAAACGAAAGAATAATTGACTTAAATCGAACTGCCAAAGGCATAGCGAGCTTGGCTTGTCCAAGTGTCATAAGCAACAACAACAATAATTAATTACAATTTTTAATAAATAAATAAAATAAATTAATATTTTTGTTTTACTTGAATAAACATGTATAAGAAAATTTAATTTTTATATGTATAGAATAACTGAAATTAAATTACGTTTACAAATATTTGAAATAAAAACGAGTCATCAAATTATTTTTTCTTTTAATAATAGCATGGAAATACAGTACACCCTCCTTTTAATGAACCTCTTGATTTACGAACAAGAGAAGGATTTTACGAAATAGTGTTGAGAGTATAGTTCCGAACATATACTCTCAGACGCCATGGTAACATTACCAGTTTTTTTATTTTATTTTATTGTTGTACTCTTAAATAAATATTTCTTTTCTAGTATATCTTTCAAATTGTGAATAACTGGCTACACTGCTGATGTTGAAATTTCTGATTTTATTAAGCGATTTATGCAAACTTCTTGTAACTGATCGAATTCTCGAAATACAACCCATGTATCAGAATATAAACAAAGCCTCAAGGGCGAGTATCATTAAATATTTTTGCAAGATGTGGTCAGGGCTAACAATTGCTTCATGAAATTGAAATTCCAAGCTAATTGCAGCCCTTAATTTATGTTTGAATTATTTGGCAGAAGAAACAACATACAGGTGGTCCTGACATTCAAGATTATAAAAAAAATCACAGTACTGGAAAAACTATATAAATTAATTTGACAACATGACAGCAGTTTGGCTACTATTTCATGAATATCGACAAAAAAGCATGGTTTTCATTTCAAATGTTCACAGGTTCATATCACACCTTGGGTTGAATATTAGTAGTGATTTAAAATCCAATTTAAACTGGAAGTCTTGATCTAAATTAATTTTAATATTCAGGACTTATTTTTCCTTTTTTATGACATTTTTATTCTAAGAACTATTTTAGTAATCCCTTCGAGTTCATAAAATGAAAAAAAATTTTACTATCAAAAATAAAATTTATTTTACAAAATGAAGAAAAATTAGAAAATTTTCATAAACTTTTCAAATTAAGGTGATATTAACAAATAAACCTCCCACGGTACAAAAATTCAGCATCATCATGGATAAAAGTGGTGCATTTTTAGTTTAGGGTATTACTGCGTATAACTTGTGATACTCTAAGTATGTAGAAATCAGTGCTGTTGATAGTACATCAAATGATTTGTAAGACTTGAGTTTTTAGCTTCAATCTCTTCTCTGGATATGCATTTTAGTAAGACAACACTTTCAGTATATCGTTTGGATTGTTCAAGAATTACAGAGTAAGAAAGAGATCGCAGTGGCCTAGGTGTGTATTGGCGCTGTTCAACGCAAAAGGTGCCTAATTCGATTCCAGTCACTATTGAATGAAGGAAAATAGATGTCTTTTGATGTGGATGCTTTGGAATTTCCTCGTGACACGTTCATTTATATTGAATAAGCGCTCATTATCTATAAAAAGATTTTTTGAAACGCAATGAACTAGAGTAAGAATAAAAGGCCTATACGACAGCCTTATGTTGTTGTGAGACTATCTATTCTGAGATGCCAAAGATAAGTTGCTTGGTTCAAAGTTGCTTTGGAATTTCTGAGATTATGCCCTCGTGACACACCCATATCTATTCAATAAACGTCCATCATTTATAAAAAGATTTTTTGAAACGCAATGAACTAGAGTAAGAATAAAAGGCCTTACGACAGCCTTATGCTTTTGGGCTGTCTATCCTGAGATGCCGAAGATAAGTTGCTTGGTTCAAAGTTGCTTTGGAATTTCTGAGATTATGCCCTCGTGACACATCCATATCTATTCAATAAATGTCCATCATCTATAAAAAGATTATTGGAACGCAATTTACTTGGGGACTTTAAAAGACCTTACAACGGCCTTAGGTGTTTAGGCTGTCTATTCCGCCCTGTCAAAGTTAATAACCTAATTATGAGATTCATGATCTTCAGGTTTCCGATACTTATCTCAGTGGTTCGGAACATACGCTGTGATGTAAAGACTTCTGTTGAATCAGTCCTCTTCGATAAAATAACTGCGTACGAGATTTAAATGAAATTAAAAACTTAGCGAAATCTTTCCTGTCTAGACATGAAATGTTTCGCTATTTGGCTTTGTTGTTGTTGTTTATGACACTTGGAAAGCCAAGCTCGCTATGCTTTTGGCTGTGCGAATTAAGTCAATAGAGGACGTCTTTCGTTTGGATCAGAGCACTACAAAGGTGATAGAACGACTTTGCTCTTTTTAAGGTGCCTCGTCATTTTGAACCATGGTCAGGTGACGAGGCCACACCTGAGCTGGCACCCTCCTCTCCACATCCACGCCACACCAGCGGAAGGACTTTGGACGTCACCGATGAACGTGGACACGTCCCCAACCCACGGAGCTCCAGCAACGCAGTGAAGGGAGAGTACACCGTGGTCATCCATCCTCCCAACCACTGCCCGCGGCAAATGATGCTTCACTTTGCTGAGCTTACGGGAAGCGGTAAAGCTACTGAGCCACTGTAACTCGCTATTTGGCTTTTAAATCACTGCATAGCATTCAGAATCTAAAAAAGTAGTGTTACGATGTCCCTAGAACATCATGATTGACTTAGGGCGTGCTGCAGCTCTTCCTGTAACCGCAGCAGAGTTGCTTGTCAGCTCGGGGTGGGTTCTAGAGGTTTTCATGGTTTCCCCCTAGACTAGTGTAAATACGGCCCACCTTCCCACAAAGTCCCCCATGATGGCATTCCCACCCCAGCCCGCACATGTAAAGATGCGTGGACTTCACCTCGCGTTCGGGCTTTGTCATGTGTTTAGCTCTTAAATAAACGTTGGAAGTGGCACATACGCGTTGGGTTGGTAGATTGGCTTGTCTGGTTTGTTCCGGTATCGAGCCAAGAGATTTTGGATGGCAGATCATAATCGGTCAAACAGAGCAATAACCCATCTGCTCGAAACGCGGTAATTGGAACGGCTCTGCTTTCCGGGCCCGACAGGGGAGCTTCATTGTTTCTCTGTGATGGGTCTTTTTACGCAGCGGACACTTTCAGCCTTAAACTCGCTTCGCGAGTAGGCTGTCCGCCTGCTGCGTCGAAATCCTTCGATAGATGGCACCACCAGAGTATCCACTCCCTCAATTGATCTGAAGAGGCAATCAGCCTCATTGATCTGAAGAGGGAGTAAATTTCTCCAGACCATTGCACCCATGGTAACTGCGCAACAACCGACCACAGGACTTTCGATTCCACAGATTTAAAAAGCACGTATATCGCATGTACTCAGTGGGTCTTTGGCGGCAATGGGAATCAAACCCCGTCCTTCCGAATGGAAGGAAGATACCCTAACCACTAGGCTACCACGGCCCCTTGACTTTTTCTTAAATCGATTAAACATCTGTTAAAGTCAAAAAGTGCTGATAAATATTTCTTATACGAGTCATATTACAACAACTGTTCTCCAGATAGACAACAAAATTCAAGTACAAATTCTGTGTCAGAAACCTGCTGTATGCTTTCTTCTTTTAAAAACATTGTAGTTGTGCTGATTGTAAAAATTTTACATGAATGCAATGAAGCATTTCAATTTTACATGAACGAAATATTTAGTAGAAAATTTTTGGGCTCTGTCAAAATGAAAAACGTTTTCATAAATGATTCTTCTTAACTGAATTATTAAAACATGTTTTCATCAGACAAATAAAATTAAAGTATAACTTGTGTTTGTGAAATCAATCGCATGATTTCTTCAATCAAAACAACATTGATGAAGCGCTATTTGCATTTATTTAGCATAAGTGCGATATTTGTCATTACATTTTACTTATGGGAAAGTCAAAAATGTTCTGATAAACACCTTCTGTTGTTGTTGTTACTAAAGACACTTGGACAATCCAAGCTCGCTATGCTTCGGCTATGCGAATTTAACTCAATTGGAGGCGTCTTTCGTTTAATCAGAGCACCATAAAGGTGAAAATACGACTTTTGATCTTCAAATCCTCCGATAGATGGCAGCACGAGAGGATCTACTCCCTCAATTTTGGCATTGATATGAAGGGAGAGTAAAGGGGATACTTCTACTTACACAAAACACCACAATCAGTTTCCACTAGATAAAAAATGTTTAAAGACAATTTGTTATGAGAAGCCTGCTGTTCAGGTGGTTCGTCAGTGAAGCGCTGTTTGTAGACGGTAAATGATATACATCCTTTCATAACGCACGCTTCTAGGAAGTGTTTTATTAGTCATTTAGCTTTTGGATTTTCTCTCTTGGGGGAAAGACTTGCTGGACTTGCTCTCTTGAAGAACTCTGCTGAGTAGAAATGGAAATCTATTCTCCCTCTCCTCCGGGAGACGGGACCTCTGAAAATTTAAGCGCAGGCATCTGTTGTCAATTCGATGGAATGCCCTTTTCAGGGTGGTCGGTGTCGGCTGACAATGGTGTGGAGGAAATTGGAATCTGGAATTGGAATTAGAGTAATAAGCGACAAGATCCGTTTAACAACTGATTATATTAAAAAAATTAGCGATTCAGAAATGACAGAAAAGGACATTGATTTACTCATATTTCACTGTTTAGTGCTAACAAAACTATCAGACATGCTATCCAACTGTCATAAACAAAAAGATATGCAATCGTTTAACGATAAACCGCTGATAATCGTTAAAGCTCCACACCTTTTCTGAGTGACCGCGCAAAACAGATTTGAAACACTTAGTGACAGCGAGGATGTCGACCTCGTCTCTGACCAGGAAGACTTCCCAGCACTACCAATCACAAAGAATACCAAGGTTAAAATTACCACCACTACAAGGAAAATTGAAGAAAATATTAATATACCTAACAAAAAAGTTAATGAAATAACTGAATCAAAAATAATGAAAATGATCGAGGATATCAGCCAGCCAAAAGAAATAACAGAATTCCTCCTATCATCATAAAGGACAAAAATATCAGTTGGAAACAAATTTAAGAAGTTTTCAAAAATAATAACATTATCGGCTTCACTGGAAAATTAACTGGAACTGAAATACTAAAAATTAAAATTGAAAGTGCTAAAAATCTTAGGAAAATAACCAAACTGCTGGATGATGCCAATACCTCCTACCACACATTTATAATTGCCTGAGGATAAAAACCTTAAAATAGTCATCAGAGAGATTTACCACCTATTTACACGCCTGAAGACATTTCCCAAGAACTCAGCTTAGAAGGTGTTAATATCATTAATATAACTCAAATGTCCAAAAAAATTGATGGAATTAAAATTAATTTGCCTTTATTTATTGTCACTCTTCCGAAAAATGACAAATCTAGAGAAATCAATAATATCTCACATCTTTTTAACCTGGTGGTAAAAATTGAACCTTATAAAGGCCGTAAAGGAGTATTACAGTGCCTCAGATGAGAGAGGTTCTACCACGCCCAAACTTCCTGCCATCACGCAGTTAAATGTGTTAAATGTGCTGGTGATCATCACCAGTGAGAATGCAAAAGAGACATGTCCACACCAGCTAAATGTGCAAACTGTTGAAAAGTTCATCCTGCCAGCAACATGGGGCTGTAATAAATTTCCGAAATCAAATTACCTCAATAACAACCAAGTCGAGGCCATGAAGAATCAAGATTATTCCAAGCATTAATTCACATCTATCTAATGCAAATGCATTAGTTCACAAGAATGAAACCATTAGTAAAAACAAAGAAACTATAAATGAAGCAAAAAATATTTTTTCTGAATTATAAAATCTAATCTTTTACATCAAAAACTCAGGAATAATAAATCTTGTTAATCAGCTCAAGCATTTCAATGCAGCAATGGCTGCACAACAGACAGCAACCTCAACCAATGACAATTAAAATGACAATTGTTTGCTATGACAATTAAAAGCTTAAATTTTTCACCTATTCAAATTGTGAATTGGAACGCATGTAGCCTAAAGCCTAAAATTACACAATTCATAAACACATGTCTACATTAGGTTCATCGAACCCAATGTAGACATTACCCACTCACAGAAACCTACTTAAGACCAAATATGAGTCTTAATGTACCAAACTACAACACTACAACGTATATCGTACTGTTAGGACACATCATGCTGGAGAAGGAACCGCAGTTATTATCAAAAGATCTTTAAATTCCACACTGTGTATAGCAGCAAAATAGGAAATGGTTTTGATGACACTTCTGCTATCATCAACCTGGAAAGTAATCTCAGATTCAAAATTATTAGCTCTATTACAACAGACCTAAGCATATTTTACAAGACCAAGAAATTATAGAAATTCTACCTGCAAATATTCCTACACTTGCTGGAGTTGATTGCTTGCTTTAACAGCAAGAGCATCACCTGGGAAATCAACACTACTAATAAAAATGGAAATAAATTATTAGAAATAGCCCAATATCATAATTTAAAAATAATTGCCCCAATCGAACCTATGCACTTACCACTATATACACCAAGGAGACATCTTGGACATTTTTCTTACAAATACCAGCTACCCACTATCAGCACAGACTATCTAAAATCTCTCTTCTGATCACATTCCAGTTCATGGCTGCCTGGGAATAAAGAAAAATATTGCAAATAAATTTTTATTCAGATCCAACTGGCAACTCTATTATAATATTCTTCAAGATCAAGTTAACAAACAGAATCAATCATTAATCAATAATATCCAACCCAATAGTAATAATAATCTCAAAAAATATAAAATAAAATAAATAATGATATAAATTTATTCAAAATATCAATCATGTCAAAGAAATAGCGCAACCCATAAAATTAAATACCACGAAAATTGCATAAAATTACCAAATAGCATAAACGAAATCATAAAAGAAAGAAATCGCATCAGGAAGCAATTTCATAAAACTTTGAACCCAAGACTCAAAACTACAGTCAACACAAACTTAATAAGAAAATAAAAAAAACTTTGCACAGACCATAGGACTAAGCACCCAATGGCAAGATAAAATAGAAAGTCTTAGCACAGAAAACAACTCTATATGGAAATTTTCAAAACAATTAACAAGAAAAACAACTATTCACTGCATTAATGGCCAAAATGAACCAGTTTATACAAACTGTGATAAACTGAACATCTTTGCTAATAGCTTGAAATTCTAGCAATATGATACCAAACAAAGTCACAGATGAGTCCTTCACCAATGGCATTAATTCATTCATTCATAACTATAGGCAATCTAATATTCCTCATATAATACCACTACACCAACGAATTATGATGAAATAATTAAAATTATTAAAAATATAAAAATCAAAAAAGCCCCAGAATATAATATTACCAACAATATGATCAAATATTTACCATTGGACTTTATTCACAAACTCATTAATATTTATAATAATGCTTTAAAATATCATATATTCCTACAATCTGGAAAACTACCATAATTCTTTTCCCAAAGCCTGGGAAAGATCCCAGGAATACCTGAAAGCTACAGACCTATTAGCCTGCTTCCAGTTTTGGGAAATATATTTGCAAAAATATAATTTACAATAGAATTAAATGTTATCTCTTCACCTAATTCCGCATCAACAATATGGCTTCAGAAACAACTTATCAACAGTACACAACTCATAAGAATTACTGAGATTATTGGTCAAAATATTCATCGCAATGTGTACATAACTGTGGTCATGCTCAACGTTGCAAAGGCATTCGATAAAGTATGGCACGAAGACCTACTATACAAACTCATAAAACTCAACATAAACACTGATATAATTTTACTCATTTCCTCATATCTAACTCTCATCGTTTCTTCCATGTTTTATTGTGAGCAAGTTACATTTGAATCCAGATTCGTAATATCCTGAAGTGAAATTTAAAGGAG
The DNA here is from genome assembly GCA_037975125.1 of Latrodectus hesperus. Lineage (NCBI taxonomy): Eukaryota > Metazoa > Arthropoda > Arachnida > Araneae > Theridiidae > Latrodectus > Latrodectus hesperus. The sequence goes on along the minus strand of CM075860.1, from coordinate 13,797,529 downwards.
CAACAGGTTTCTTTGTCGGAGCATTTGAATGAATAACTTTTTTTACTCAAATCGTCGGATAATTTTTTTTTGCCATTCTTCATTTATAGTAGCTTATTTACTAACATACGAATGTCAAAAAATGGCTTAGATATCTATTTTCCTTTAGAATCATTCCTAACACACATCCACAAAAGAATTGCGCTAAGAATTTCAATTTTATTAGGGTCACGCCAAGATATGATCACGCCTTCCAAAAATACCTTTCGGTATTTTCTCTTGAAGATATTTATTACATTCAAATGCATGCAAAGCTGCTCAACAAGTTAGATTAATCAGGATGAACATTGAACATCTAAGGAAACAGTTCTTATCAAAGTAAGTAAAATCACTATGACGATCTTAAAACAAATTCTTTATTAAAACAGAGACACTTAGAGAGAGAGAGAGAGAGAGAATTAAACTGCGGGCCACTACATGTGTATGTGTGTGTGTATATATATATATATACATTTCAAAAAACTTTTCAGAATAATTATGAACAAATGTCAATAACCAATAATATTTCGAAACCACTATCGAACCTTAAATATTTTCTCAATTAAATTAAACATTATACATATTTATTTTTATCTTTATATTTAAAATATTTAAACAATTTTTATTAATTTATTACATTTACTTCTTAAACAAAACCCTACAAAGAAATTTAAGAAAATTCTAAAACAAAAGAGAGTTTCCTTATATCATAATTAAAACAAATATTGACTCTTAATGGAATGAGAAGCAATCAAAATATACAGACTCACCACTTGGTAGACACTTTTCCATCATTAGCATCCCATCATTTTGTATTAATCCGGAGCAAATCCTGTAGACTGCGCCAATGTGATGGTTTCACAAACCTGTCGTTGCCAGGATCGTTCAGTAATACCAAAATATCTTTTTTACGACAGATTTATTTTACATTAACAAACATAACATTAATTATGGACACAAACATAAATTTAGATCGTTATTTTTACTTTATTCGAAACACATGTATTTTTCATTGCCTGGAAGCGGTACATCCGCTACCACTCGTCTTTACACAACACCACCGTTCTTCTGGCTCCGACACACTCCCACTATGCCTCTTGTGTCTCTTACATCCGCACATAACGAAATTGAAAATTCTCGTCTGTTAAGTATTTGATTTTCATAATGTGGTTGAAAACGATGTTATGTCTTATGATACCATCATAAGAATGAATGTACTAATACAGGGTGAAAACTTAATTAATGAAAACGGAATTAAGATTAAAAATAAATATCAATTTGTAAAAGAAATTAATACTTTATCAACTCTACCTGTTGATTTAACTTTTAATGAAGTTTAACTGAACATTGAACCTAATATTCCAAATATTTTTAAATATAAGGTGCAACAATTAGTTTCGAGTTATGTACCACGTAAAACAAAATCAGCAAATGTTCAATTATATATTTTGTTAAAAATAATGAGCCTATAGCTCATCAACCCTGTATATTACCATTTTCAGAGAAAAAGATTGTTGAAACTCAAATAGATGAATGGTTAGAACAAGGTATAATAGAACCCAGTTCTTCAGAATATTGTAGACCAATAGTAATCATAAAGAAAAAAGACGGAACACCTCGTTTGTGCATAAACTATCGTAGATTAAATAAAGTAATTGTAAAAGATAAATTTCCCGTCCCATTGATTGAAGATATATTAGATAGATTGCAGGAGTCATGTGTGTTTAGTATTAGGTTGGTGCGTATGAAATGTCGGATTCTCTTTACATGCGGACGTTTTCCTCCCTGTTTTCGTTATACTTTTGTATTTGGCATAACCTCATTCATACTCGTATTGTCCATTGCCAGAGACTCATTTCAGCAAAATAGGTTTTCTCGAAGGTCTTCCCTTTTTTATTTCTTTTGAGTTTATTGCCGATATGAATTCTGCCGACATTCGCGTCATTTTCTTATATGAGTACAAACTTGGTAATAGTGCTGCAAAAGCTGCATGCAACATAAACCAAGCGTTTGGGGAGAATACGGTTAACGATCGGAAAGTGCAGCGTTGGTTCGAAAAATTTCGGACTGGCGATTTTTCACTGCAAAATGAGCCGCGTGGAAGACCCAAAACGTCTGTGAAGAATGATGACCTGAAGGCTCTAGTGGAAGCGGATCCAGCCGTATCCACGAGGGAACTTGCTATCAGGATGAAAGTTGACCATACAACGATATTGAGACACCTTTCTGAGATTGGCAAGGTTAAGAAGATGGACAAGTGGGTACCGCACGCACTGACAGAGCGAAATAAGCTGGATCGGTTAAACGTATGCTCATCATTGCAGCATCCACCATATTCACCGGATCTCTCGCCGACCGATTTTCATTTTTTCAAGCATTTAGAGCTGTTTTTAAGGGGCAAACACTATGAAAATGAAGACAGTCTAAAAAACTCGATATCAGAGTTTATTAATTCTAAAGACCAAAATTTTTTAAGACAGGCATCTACGCTTTAAAATCTCGTTGGGAGAAGTGTATTGAAGCGAATGGAGCATACTTTGATTGAATAAACAGCTTTTGAAGAAAGATATGCAGTTTTATACAATCACTTAAGAATCCGACATTTCATACGCTCCAACCTAATACAATTAATCTCAAGAACGGAATTTTCCATGTAGATGTAAACAAGGATAGTAGGAAATACACTTCATTTGAAACTCATGAAGGCCAGTACCGATTTCTTAAGGTTCTTTTTGGACTATGTAATTCTCCAGCCGTATTTCAAAGACTTATTAATACTATTTTCCGACCATTGATTAATGATGAAGTTGTTTTACCTTATATTGACGATATAATTAATTTGTCTTCCTCAAATGAAGAAGGAGTTAAACGGCTTGAAAAGGTCTTATATCTTGCTAGCGAATATGGACTAGAAATTAATTTTAGAAAATCCTTTTTTTTTGAAGAAACTCATCGAATTTTTAGGTCTTGTCATCGAAGAAGGGAAATTTTTTCTCTCTACTTTGAAAACCAAAGCTGTGCTTCATTTCTGAGCCACGTAATTTGAAACAGGTCCATTGCTTTTTTTAGGACTGACTGGATATTTCATAAAATTTATCCTTAAAGATTCCATTATTGCTAGACCATTGAGTGATCTTTTGAAGAAAGATCGAAAATTTAAATTTTGCAAAGAGGAAAGAAACTCTTTTTATCAATTAAAGTTAATTTAAGCTCAAAAATCTGTGTTAAGTATATACAACTCAAATTACGAAACTCAACTGCATTGTGACACCAGCATAGAAGGATATGGAGCTATTTTATTACAGAAATTCCCAAATGATAAACATTTCCATCCTACTTAGTTATTAGCTCTTTCGTTTTTCATCAGTAGATGTCGCTGCAAAACTGTATTTTTAGTCTACATCACTGTATTTCTATAGCAATTGGTGCTAGTTCAATAAGTTTACAATTGTCTAGTTCCTATTTACGCATAAAAAAGTGGCAAAATATCATCAAGTTTTTCAAAATTTTGAGCCCCAATTTTGTGATGATTTGTGATGAGCACAAGCCCTTGCCTTTCCACATTGATCTAGTAATGGGGCATTGTTAAATATTTGTATTTAACTTAATTAGGTAGTATCAAAAAGAAATCAACTGGTCAAATTACTTTAACACTTGTTCTTCTGTAGCACTAACCTATATATCATTCAATAACAGAAAGATGTTCAAATTTATTAAATACTTAATAATTAGTATTTAGAAATCGCTGCCAAACTTTTTAAACTTTTGTATGGCAACTGCATCGTGCTAACTGTAACTGTGTTGAGAAATTTTGTTTTTAAATTGTTTTGAGTTGACCGGAACCTGCCAAGTTGGAAATCAATAAGTTTTTCTTGTTTAAATTCATCAGTTGATCTTCGGAATGATATAGAGTGCTTAGCAGAGGCATCAGCATTTTTTCGTGATTCGTCTTATTATTTTCTTTTAAGTTATAAACCATGAGTAGAAGAAGGAATTACAACGATGATGATGGTTTGTTATCCTGTTCTGATTTTTGTCATATTACTTAAGGCAATAAGTTACTTACAGTGACGGCAAAAAGTATTGGCACATCTAGTTTTTTGTAAATTTTGAGTTTATTAAATAAAATAATTCAATTTAGAATAAACATAATGCTTGTGATTAACTGAGACAATGTATACTTCACAATTTTTTTTAATTTTAAATACTATATATAAATATAAAAAAATACATAAATGTACTTGGAAAAAGTATTGGCACATTTTCATCATTTGACGCTAAACAACGTTTAATTTAAATGCTTATTTTTTCCCATTCTTCAGCCAAAAGTTGTTTCAAATTGATTCCTTCCTGTAATGTGGTGTTTTCTCATCATCACATCTAGAGAATGCCATAAATTTTCAATTATGTTTATATCTGCTGATTGGGGAGGAGTGTGAAGCTGTTTTGGTACATTGTACAGTAACCATTCTTTGGCTCTGAGTGCAATATGTTTTGGGTCGTTGTCCTGCTGAAACATATAGTCATTTTAAAGTCCAATTTTTGTAACACTTGCTTTCAGATTATCACGTACCCTTCTGCATTCAGATTGCCTTCAATAAAAACAAGGTTTCCAACACCATTATATGAAACACATTCCCACACCATAACATGCCCAATTCCATGCTTTACATTAACAATCACATTTTTCTTCTTTAAATCTTCGTTTTTTCTTTGCCAAATTGTCGTTTTACCGTCAGAACCAAACACATTAAACTTGCTTTCGTCCGTGAAAACAACACTTTTCCATAAATCAAGAGGTTTGTTTATGTCAGGGGTGCACAACCTTTTTCAGAATGAGGGGGCCAAATTATGAAAAAGATCATGTCGAGCCAAAGCAGTAAGTGGAAATATTCAAACGTTATAAAAGCGTGAAAACACTGTTTTTTGTGTATCATGAATTGTAATTGTTAATTTACTTATTTTCTATGCAAACATTATACAATAAAGTAATAAAACACAAACATTATAGATAAACAAGAATACTTTATTTCCAGAAAAAACTTGAAGTCTTGGGAGAAAACTTTTGGTAATTATACAAGAGAACACAATTTAAATTTTGAAAAGATTAGTAAAAATTTAATGTGATGGCTATGACTGAATATTTGAAGTTATTGATTTTATGTTGGGCTTAAGATTCGTTGTGGCAATACTGAAACAGAGAAGTTTCTTACGATTTATTTCACTGATAAAAGGTTTTTTCTTTGTGTTCTGCCATGTAGACCAACAGAGTGCAATACATTTCTTGTTGTTCTTTCAGAGACCTGTACTCCAGAAACTGACTCGACCATATTAGTCAAATTTCTCGTGCTGGCATAATTATTTTTTTCGACTACTTTCATAACTTCTCTCACCATTCTAGCATTTAATTGCTTATTTTTTTCTTTGGTCGTCCTGTGCACTTTTGGTTTTCAACTGTACCACGTTCTTCATATCTTTTACACACATTTCTCACTGAGGAAAAACTTAAATTTAAATAAGCAGCAATTTCACGATATGTTTTTTTGATTTCGCAGCAAAATTATCTTTTCATGTGTGCCAATACTAAGTTCTTTTGTTTTAGGAATAACTAGTTAATTTAAATATTTATATAAATTTATGCACTTAGAAACTTTTTTCACAATTTATACTATGCATTATAGCTAAACAGTAAAATAAAACTAACTACAAAATTTAGAGAACACTAATTGTGCCAATACTTATTTCCACTTGACTTACTTAAACAATTTATTTTTTAAAATAAAATTGGTAGTTAAACAAAATTTTTTTAAAACACATTTTTGTAAAGAATGTAAATTTCTTTTTTGGTTGTGAAAAATTATCAAAATTGTATGATTTTCTTAAGAGTTAACATTAATAAACATATTGTGCCAATACTTTTTGCCGCCACTGTATATATAAAAAGTGTGGAAGAAAACTTATTTCAATGCTCTTGTGGTGTTTTCACGAACATATCGTCTCCAGGATTGTTCAATAACACAAAATACCTTCATTTTGGACGACAATTTATTACATACATTACCATTACATATGGAATCATAGACGTTTCTTATGTAATTACTCAGACACATATTTTCCTTCGCCCGGGAGTGGGACCTCCACTACCACTCGTACTCACAACCACACCGTTCCTACACGACTCAGATTAACATGTCTCTTGTGTTTCTTCCATCCACACAACGAAATTGAAAGTTCTTGTTTCCGTTAAGAGCTTGATAAGAAAAACTGATGTATTTTTACTATTTTGCATTGTTCCATATGTAAAGAATGTATTTTGCCGATGGTAATTTGCTTTGAATTATGTGTGCACTGTTAAATATAAAATAGGTATGAATTACTTTTAGACACAGTCTCCATATGATCCCATAAGGTTGATTTTTGGCAATTAAGATATGCTACCAAGATGACATAATTGTGATGTAATAAATTCTTACCTGCAAATCTTGTGCATCTTAATAATAAAATTAAACCTAATAAATTATAAAAAGTAAAAAAATATGTTCTTTAAGTACCCAGAATTCTTTAAGTACCAGTACCAGATTCTATGCCAATTCGCACCCAGAATGGGTGTCAATTGGCATAGAATCGGCCTAAATAAATGTTGAGAGTTTCAAATGATTTCTAAAATAAGAAAACAAAAATAACAATCATATTAAAAATTCTAATTACTAGGCCTAACACTAAATAGAAAACAATAATAACTATGGAAATAAATTGGAGTTTTCTCCTGATTTCAAGTTGCTAAGCCTAACAGTATATAAGAAAATAGTAATTTTAAAATATTTCAGAATTAAAATTAAAGGAAATAAAGTAGCTAAAATAATTACATTCAATTACATATAGTTGAAAATAAATAAAATAATGTATTTCAGTGATTTAAGATAGAATGTTACAAATCATTACTACATAAAAGTAGACAAATCTAGAATAGTTTTAAAAAAATAGAATGATTCTATAATTTGTTTATTATTGGAAATTTAATTACTTATCATACAATTCTAGGAATTCCATGCCTGCAGAAAATAATTAAAACAGTGTTCTGGCCTTAATTTTTCGTCTGGCGCAATATATACACAGCAAAATCCAAAATGAATATAAAAGTTGGTTTAATTTCAAGCACAATATCCATAGGAAAATACAAAAGGAATATGAAAGACAGGATTGAAATTTACGGTGTTATATCCACAGCAAAATACAAAAGGAATAGATAGAAGTGAAATTCAGGTATACACACCGAAATAAAAAATGTGAATATAAAAGACAATATTTATATTCTGCGCTACATCCGAAGGGAATTAAAATATAAATATGAAGGAACAGGATTTAAGTTACCACACTTTACATCCGATAAAAAAATCCAAAATGAAAATTGCAAGCATTTCAGGGATGTGCAGCGGCGGCAAAATATTCTGACGCTGCATTTGGTTACATATTTAACAACTAATTGCTTTTGGTGATCTTTTGGCAAGGGAAAAAATCAACAAATGTGACGAGATTTGGCAACTTTTCCCGCTTAGCAAGCGGAGACTGTAATACTCAATTGAGCCAAATTATTTTATTAATTACATAAAAATTCATTTCCTAATTCTTAAATTCATTTTATTCATAACTAGAAGTTATTAAATGTAATTTTCATATATTTTTATTATTTACTTTTTTATTATATTTGCCATTTATTGCCTCTTATTTCCTTCAATTTTAATTATGAGATATTTTTAAATAGAATATTTTGAGCAATTCTTACTGTGATTACACTGTATTCTTATTTAGTGTTAAGTTTCGCAATTTAAAAACAGGTGATAAACCCGATTTATTATATGGTTGTTATTCTTTTCAAATACTCAATTGACACTCATTGTGAGTTGTTAATCAAATTCCTACACGTATCTCCTCTGCTTGGGAAAAGTTTTTTTTGCCAATTGGCGAGGTTGTGAACTCACTTTTACCATAAATTTATATATGTGTATACTTGAAGTATTGGTTTTAAAAAGGAAAATAACACATTAACTAATATAAATACAAGTTAGCAAAATATAGGAAGCATCAATTTTGCAAATGTAAATATAAATTATAAAATGCAATTACATTATAATTAAAAAAATATAGAAACATCAATTTTACAAATGTAAATACAAATTAAAAGTATAAGGGAGCATTCAACATTACAAATGTAAATAGAAGTAAAAAATAATAAAGAATTTAATACAAAATAAAATAAAAAAATTTTTTTAATGAAACAGAACAACCTGGAATTGAAGTATCCAAAAGTTTAAGAAATCTGTAGAACACACTTATAAAATTCTCACTGTTTTCACAAAAATTCTTACTAAAATGTAAAAATGAAACAAACTGTTCTAAATTTCCTCCCAGTGACTATAAAAACATATACAGGGTTGCCAAAATATAGTTTTCTACACATAATTATTTTTCTCAATCTTTATGACATAATAAAAAACCTGTATTTACTATATTATTGATGAAATAAAAAGAAACCCCAGTATTTTATTGACATATATATATATATATATATATATATATATATATATATATATATATATATATATATATATATATATATATATATATATATATGCATATATGTATATTTATATATTATGCATAAAGTGGTCATGTAAACAAGAATATCCACTAAAATTCACCCTATTTAGTAATTCTCAAAAGGAATTATATGGCAGCTGTGCCATAATTTTTTTCTATACTCTTATCTTAATGCTTATTTGGAAAAACCAAATTCCACTCAAGGTAATGCAACTTTTCTAGGTAATTTTCCATTATTACCCCTCCCCTGTTTAAGATCCTTAAAAATAGTTTGTTTCTTAGTGAGAAGCGAAAATAACATATATGATGATTTCGCTAAAGTAGAGTTGAGAACTGTACAGAGGGTATAATGCGCCAAGCATGCGTTAAAGTGCGTCAAACTGGCTTAACGGTTCGGAATGCGTTTTCATGCTGAGATTTTCGTTTAATGACTTATGTGATCGTATGACATGCGCGAAATTCGTTTTGTGTTGTTTGTTCCTGCTATTGGACTTTGAATTTTTTTAAAGTTAAATTATCTCGAGTTTTTGGAAGATATATTGTTTATAATTTTTAAACTATATTGCTTCAATTTTTTTAAAGTTATATTATTTCGAATTTTCATTTGGTCGGCCAATTTAAAATCTGTACAGGGTGTTAATAATGTGCCTGGTCAGTTTGATTCATATATCGCAGAGTATGTATGGCGAAAGCATGAAGAAAATGCAGCAGAAGATTTCGTCAAAGCTCTCATAAACATTCTTTTCTCAGCAGGGTGAGTAATTTGATTTTTTATTAAAATTTCAATCAGAGCGATTATTAGAAACTCTAGTTTTTATAAAAGTGCACGTTTACATAAGTAAATACATCTTTAAGTAAGCTTTATTGAGTGTTTAATGTTAGTGTCAAATTGTGTTGTACTGAAAATTTTTGAAGGTGGGCGTCACACTTCCAGTTAGTTAAAATTCAAGTTTGCCTAACAAATCCAATTTGTTAACGCTAGAAGTTTAGCTTTATTGCCCGGTTGTCACTGTACTAGGTAGCACTACATTGATGTTTTTTTAAGGTGGGTGCCATTGCTTGGTATATTAAAATTTGAGTTTTAAAAATTTAGTTTCTAGTTATTAGAATTTTAAAACTTCTATTGTACTTAATTATAATGAAATTTTGATACTTGGAATTCGAAAAAATGCGCGAATTCTAACTTGAAGTTCAAACGCAACCAGTATTGGTAGCTGGATAGTGCCTGTAGTGACGTAATTTAGGTTGGTGACATAGCTGTAGAGCACTTGGTGCGAAAATTTGAAATTGTGCGTAAACCTGTACTCCTCTGTAAACTTTTTCCGTGATAATTTTGTCTGTTAATCACAAGTCACCAAGGGTAAAATATAGCCAATTACAGCGAAATGTAATTTTGTTTAATTAAAAAAAGTACTATTATATTATACAATACGCAGTTGATCATTTTTCGCCAGAAATTAAAATTGCCATTTAACTAGGCTTTGTAAGTAAGTAATAATTATTTAATTTATAAAATGTTTGTATTATATTTAGTAGTTTCTTAAAATGTAAACTTTTTTAAACAGTACACGATGCAGATAGAATATTTACAACAGTAATCTATGATATTTTTCTTTCCCATCATGTAGATTATCGTAGGGGGTATAACGGAAAAGAACTTGTTTCTAAAGTTAAGTAGTTGGTTCATAGTGTTAGGTTTTTAAAAAGGTATGTTTCTTTAAAAATATAGCTGTGGAAAATATGCTATTATGCAATAGTTTTTTATTCCAAACCTTTTCTAATTTGCTATGTAGGAGCGATAGGAAGCAGGGTGGTATCAAAAACAGTATCTAAATCTGGTTCTCCAATGCTAGGTAATTCACTTTGCTTACTAGAAGTAGGAAAAGATTTACTTACTTGAGAGAACGTTACCTGATCTTCTGGCACTATTTCCATTTCCTCAATAATTTGGGACCAATTGCATCTACTCCCGGTACTGGGAGGCTAGAGAACTTCTTATCGACCTTTGGCCATAACTCTGTACATATTTTCTGTCTTCTTGTTTATTCTTTATTTTGTATTTTTCTCTGTATCCACTTTCCTGGTGATAGAACTGTGTTCGCTTTCGCTTGCTGCATTTGAAATAGAAAAAATAATTTGGGACACAGAGAATTTTACAAATCCAGAGGTGTTTGTGCTTCGGGGATTTTAAACTTCGATACCCAGAAATTCCTGGGATCGTCGTTCAAAAGGAAGTAGGAATAGTAATGAATTATTTATTTTGATCTGGGTAATTTTGTTTGCTTTGAAAGCAGAAAACGCTATAATTAGGTCATTCAATATTTCATAATTGTAATTTTCCATTTCTCCCCCCCCCACTTCTCGAAATTCCAAAATGTTAATAGTAAGCCCGTAAAAGTTTCCAGGGATTTTTTGGGGTCCCACAAACACCCCTGCAAATCCCTTAGTCTAATCCAGTATAGGCATCATAATTACCTTTTTTATAGCTTTTGCTTCTTCAATATCAATCTCAAAGATCCTTTTTATAGAATGTGTCTTTACAGATTTCTACAAAGCTTGCCATTCGAAAGACTTCAACTCTAAGTTGAGTCTATTAAGCTGTTTAAGAAGGATGGCAAGATCCTTAGTATGAGTGTACTTTGTTTTGAAGGTCACTTTTACCAATTTAAAAGCTCTTTGGGATCTAGAACTCCAAGTCCCTCACTATCAAATAAGTGTCTATTACACCAACTTGTTATGAGGGAGAACTTTTTTAATCCATTTCACGGTTTCAAGGTCATTACATAGGAAGATTTGTGCTCCAAATACTTAGCTGAAGCCATTATCCTTAGTCATGATTTTCTAGAGGAACCCCATTCATCTCAGGATCTCCAGCTGTATAGAGTTAACATTCTCCTTTTTAAATTTGATGGATGGAAATCCTTTCTAAAACCAGTTTAGATTTCAGATGTACATCACCTGCGCAACCTGTGTACATCCGCACACCACTTTGGGATTACGGAATCAAATTTGTGAGGGAACAGAATCAGAGAGTGAGAGAGATCTTCTTCTTAAGGTTGGGTTTGTATGTCATTGGCACCTCTGCTTTAATCAGCATTTTGTACCATTAACTCCAAACCCAATGTTTCTTAGTTCCAGTTGTTCGAGTCACCCACTTTATTAATAAAGTCCGATAACCCTTTAATGGAGTCTAGATGTAACTCTCTAGTATGGATAATGCCTAAAGAAGTTAATCTAGGGAGGGCAAGAGCCTCGCATTCATAAATGATATGCTTGGCTGTTTCTCTGCATGACATTTCCTACAGATAGGGTCTTGCTGAAACAGTCCCATTTTATGGAGGTGTTTTTTGAAATAGTAGTGCCCAGTTATGAAGCCTACGATTAAAGGTATCTTCTGCCTAGAGCATCTTAGAATTTCAGAGGCAATCCTCACTGATGATCCACAGATGATTCTGATCAGAGAGTCAGTCATGCTAGTGATAGCTTCCTGACTTTCATCAGAAGAATATGGTTTGGAGGTCACTTCTATTTTTGATGAGGGATTCATTGCCCCTTCACTAGATTGCCTCTGAGTTCCCTTGTTCTTTTCAGCAAGGTCTACTTCAGAGGCTTCACCTGCAAATGCAGAAAGGTTTGTTACTTCTTATGTCTTTTCAGCCACAAGATAACAATTAATAAGCTCAGGTAATATGACAGTCCACCCAGCATTGCCTGAGTTACTGGGCAAGGCAAATTACTCTAGAAGTTCGTCAGGCAACTAGAGGCTCCGTTAAGACACCATTACCGCGGTGCCAAATAATCTAGGCACTGGTCAGATAACACCAGGGTATACGGGAGCTGGTTCCTGTCCTCTGATTTTATATTCAAGCCCTTTTTGTGGACTAGAGGACATGACTGGTGACCACCTTTTCACTTGCCCTGGACTTTCGGACGTCGCAGTTAGAAACTCTGCAGAAGATGACTTTTCATTCACCTCAAGATTGTATTGGGCTGCCCGACAGTGACTGATGGTCGAAAAACCAAAGTCGGGCGTAGGATAAAAAAAAATATTCAAGGCTATCCTGTCATTTCTACAGGACATTCGGCTATCCACCACCTGCCGATGCGCCTGGTAGCTGCTCAAGTGAGTGAGAGAGATAGTACTAAGCGATTACCAAACATTATTTAACAGACTGAATATGTTGTGATGTGGCTAAGTGCTCTATCATTGCTGTGTGTATAATATGCCTTTCATCATGTGCAGTGGTAGAACAAAGTGAGTGCATTCAGACGTGTTGGTCTGCCATTTCCTTCTGGGTCCAGCAATTACAGATCCACATTACTGTTGCTTTGTTTCATTCAATACAGTAACCTATTTTTAAGATGGATAATCTAGAATCTTTATAAGCTGTATATCTTCCTTGGTTAAACTTAGAAACTTGTTTCAAAGACCCTGTGTCTTCTACAAGGCTTGCATGAAAAACACAATTGCCATACTTTAAATCTATAATATCTTCTTCTTTTATTTGCACTTACAAATGGTACTATAGTCACCCATGATGTGTGCATGCTCAACAATGCTAGTGATTTACATATTTCATTTCTACAAATGCATAATGTAAGTTTTACTTGGTTTACTGTATTTTCTTGCATATAATCAGCGAATTATATATATAAAAGTTTTGAATTTTGTTGTGCATATTATATGTCATCAGAAAAATTTTAATAAAGTATTGAGAGAAATACTGTTTATGTTTTGTAAAATAAATATCGCATAGCACCACAATTCTGTTGACTTATTTCAGCATTAATAAATTTTTTCCAATTACTTTTAAGATTGAATTTGGTTCCTACGAAAGATATTACACTTACTATTGCTTATCATCTTTTGTCTTGACCTGAGCTCTTTTGTTCAGAAAATATTCAAGTTGGTATATCATCATGTTATAGCAAATACATATAAGTTACACAAGAAGTTTTAAAATAAAAGCTATTGAGAAGGAAAAATGGGAACAAACGTTTATGTAAGGGGGAAAACTAAGCATTTGTGCAGTACAAAAGTATCCTATGCATTTATTAAAAAATAATCCACTTATTTCAATAATTGAAAATTAAAAATCTTTAAGTTTTACTAGAATCTTTTAGGAGTTATCATTTATCATGTATTTGGTGTTTCCATCTCTGTTTATCGGACTTTGTTATGAGGTGGGTTCAAATAGGATCTAATCAGACATTTTTCATAACAAATGTTTGATAAAATTATAATTTTAACCATACTGTGCATTTTTTATTTTATGTAATACCCCACATTATTAGCTGTATATATTTTCTACTAATTGCTGAAGAAATTGCTTCAGATTATATGCGTTGTGGATTATACAATGCTTTTTTTTTTACTCGAAAAAATAGTCTTATGGATAATATGCAGCTGTGGATTATATACAAAAAATAACAGTATAAGGCTTCCTTACTGCACTGGAACACTTCTCACTTAAAGAATGGAATGTTATTCTATTTCTCATTTTAAAATTATTATTGATACATAACTACTGGGAAATTTTATAAGTCCTCAAATAATAAATTTTTAAAATCTTGCTCAATCCTTCTATTAAACCAGGGTCATCAGCTAATAATAAAACTGTTTAAGCCAAACTATTTAAACATGCTTGTCAAATATTATTAAAGTTTGAACTCTTTCTATTTCTTTGTGGTAAAAGACTCAAATTAATTACTATTATTAAACAACTAATAATAGAATTGATTGTAAAATTGGACCAAAATTTCTATCATATTCTATTAAAAGAGTTGATGTGATAGTTGGAAAATATATATTACAATTAAAAAGTTCTTTTTGAATAGATGGTGGCCATTCTAGGAAAAGGAGGAGGTTTAGCGCAGAGCCTAAAGAAATTGAAGACAGATTGGAGTCTCTCATCATGAGAGTGGGTGATAAGGTAATATTTTTTATTTTTCTTTTATTAAATTTACGAGTGCATTTATTTTTAAAGTACAACAGTATCAACAGCAATAATATATCTATCTTGACTGTAATATATTATAATTTATGTAATTTCTGTTCATTTTAAATTATACTGTAAAATGCATTTTCTATTTATCAAGTCACAAATTAACACATAAACTCTAAAATTTTCCATATAATGTTTATGCAGATTTTATTCAGTTTAATTTTAGCATTTATTATTTGATTTCATTGAGACAAGTTTTATAAGATTTGATTTTTGAATTGTACTTCATTTGAAGGAAGAGTTAGAATGACACACATTACCAAATGTATGAGTAGGTAGCCTAGTATTCATCATAAAGGATTAATTAAAATGTCTCTGAAAAGCTTTGATCTATAAGCTGTCTGTTATTAAATATTAAAATTTAATTATTTTTCTTAATTTTTGACAAATTCAGTTCAATTTCATATACTATACATATGCTTTTAAAATTTATTCTTAATTCATGGAGGCTAACTAAATTTCTGAGATAAAAATAATGTATTAATGTATTATAAAGTATGTGATATATATATATATATATATATATATATATATATATATATATATATATATATATATATATATATATATATATATATATATATATATATATATATATGTATATGTTTATTTTCTTAGAGTACTTCTTCTCTGGAAAGTAACTTAGAAGGCCTTGCGGGAGTTCTTGAAGCTGATTTGCCAACATATAAGGCAAAAATAATGCGGATATTGGGAGAATGGTAAAATCTTCATTGTTTGTTATAAGTATAATGAATATCATTATGAATTCTAAATTTACATGAATATAATATTTCTGTGTCTGATTAAGCAGAAATATTTGTATCATAATCTTTAATAAGATCTTTTTTACTCTTATGGTAATTATTCATTTGATTTATTTAAAAAGCTTTTCATATTTTACTCCATATGTTTGTGCGAATTTGAAATTGATTATGCTTGGATTTAACTGAATTACTGAGATAAAAAACATGTTATAATCAAGAAATGAAATATAGAGTTTACTATTTTAAATATAAGATAATTAGGATTTTTTCATTGGAAGGCGTTTAGACATTTTGTGTTTGTTGTAAATTATGTGTGTAGATATATATGTGCCCTGAAAAGTAATTATGTGTGCAATTTTTAATATTTGTTGGGTGCTAACTTTGGTTAACATCTCCATCTGATAATTTCTGTGAATGTTATACAGAATATTGAGTAGAATTAAATCTGTCTTGTCAATTTTTCTAGAATAACTTGTACCATTGGATGTACAATCTAATTGTTTTAATTTGTTATAATGTGGTTAAGTTTGTGTGTCCCTTTATAGCCACTTCTTATTTACCAATGCTATATATTGCTACACAATATGATATGTTTCTATACAGTTTAAAATGGAATTCGAACTATTTCAAATGTGCATGCTCAAGATGAAATTCAAAATGTTGTGTTACAGTCTGTTTTGGAAACAAGTTTCTCTTATATGCAGTTTTTAGAAAACCATACATGTTACCAATTCTTCTGTCTAATACATTTTTATAAAAATTTTAAATTTATTCATATAATTTAATTCATTTCTAATATGAATACACTTGTTCTTTTGGTTTAAAAAATTAATTTAAAATATTTATTTAAGTAAAATTTTGATAAAAGACCATGGAATGGTGCAGGTTTGGAATTTCCAATTTTCATACAAAGCACTGCTCAGTTATCTCGCCAACCTAAATTATGTCACTGCGCACAATATCTGGTTACTAAATACCAATCACATTTGAACATCAACTTTGCAATTGCATGTTATTTTAAATTTCAAATATAATAGAAGTATTAAAATGCTAATAACTAGAAGCTAGTCTTCCAAAGATTACATAATAAAATAAACACACAAACAAAAAAAACATTATAAAATAAATACATAAACAAAATTTTACTTCTTAATTTTGTAGTGATTCTATTTTTGATTCCTTAAAAAAACTGAAAGAAAACAGTTCTGATTTGATTCTTTTAGATTCTTTCACAAAAGCAGATGCCTTGTGGTTCATGCATGTTGTGCAAAGCAAATTTTCTTTAAATTGTACAATGATACTATTGAATGTTTGAAGATTTTAAAATTGCTAAGAACATGCAGTTGAAAGAAAAATGTTATTATATAATACACATAGTCTACATCCATTTTTTGAAAATATGCTGACAAAAGACTTAAAAAAAGTGACTTTCTTTTGATAAAACTGTTAATATGTAAAAAAAATTTTAATATATATTCCAGAAAATTGGTCAGAAAAAAATTATAGTGTTATCTAACCAGCGTTTTTTAGGCATGTTTCTGCTGATACTATTTTGAAAAAAATAATAACTTAATGAAAACTAAATTAATATGAAATTCATTTTAATAAATTAACTTTGTTGACAACTTTGTTAACGTTGTTGAGTCTAAGTGCTATCAAAAATTTTAAAGTGAATAATCTTGTTGAAGCAGAAATTTTAAATAGTAGGTGTGAAGGAGGATTTTGCATTTATGTTGTGCATAATAGTTTATGCATAATAGAAACGATTCAAAGATTTAGATTTAAATACAGATGAGCTAGCTATAGCTTTATAAAACAATCCAGCATGTCAAGAAGATTTAAAAAACATCAACAATATTACTGTTATTTTAAAATGCATTAATAAATGGTGACACAATTGATATTTGATCGTTATTATATGCATAACTATTGACTAAAATAAAGATCCAGTTCAACCACAATAGTTTCATGTTTATCCAGTTCAATCAGGACCAGATGTAGTATTTAGAATTATGCGTGTGAAGTGAAGTAATCACCAATAAGATCATCATGTGATGCAATCAGGCGATTGATTTTAATTATTTCTTTTTCCATTTGTTTCTATTTTTTATATTTTATATAATTTACTTAATATCTAAATATTAAATTTCTGAATTTAAATATACTTTCCATATATTTCTTGTGTATAATTTCAGTGAATCAGGATGAATTTTATTTATCATTGAAATAAAGACTGAAATTATTTAATATGTTTGGTGGAAAATGTCTTTTCAATGACCAAAAGCCATAGAAAAATTGGCTTTTGCATGGTTCAGAAGGAACACATGCTCTTTGTCTGTCTAGTTCACAAGAAAGACTTCTTTATTTCAAATATGAGCAAATCAGCTGTTAAATCTTATATGATAGGGGGAAAACACGCATTTATTAGAGCAAGTTGTATCTGCCCAAAAATATGCTCATTTAAAACATTTTTTCACTACTGCCATTCCTGTTAAAGAATGTGAGCCCAAAACATGTTCTGAAAATTTAGATGCATTTATTTCTTCAAAAGAAATTTTAAAATTCTATGGGCCCTTAAAGTTTTAAATAGTGAATTCAGCTAGAGTTCTTGTAGCAATATAAATTCTCTCTTTCAAGCAATAGTTTCAGACAAGGCTACTTGCAAAGCATTTCAGTTGTAGTGAAAAAAGTGCTTTTTAACATTTTTGGAATTGCATTGTATTTTTCCAATTTATTGAAAGAAAAAGTTAAGAATGCTAGTAATTGTGTTTTCTTTGATACAAATTTAAAGGATCATCTGCAACCAAAACGATTGAAGTGCTATGTTAGATTTTGGGATAATGATGATGTTAAAATACTTCTCAGGTTTTTTAGGTCTTTCAACTGGAGATATTTTGTATGGAAAAATAAATGATAAGTCCTTAGAATTAACAACAGATTACTCCAGTTGTCAATGGATATTTGGATGTAAACAGCTCGTTTTCACTAAAATGGCTTAATTTTTTAATTATGTGAATTATGGAGTTTAAAAGAGAATATACACATCTTGAAATATTCAATAAATTAATAAATAGGAATCAACTGGTGGAATTTAAAAAAAAAGAAAAACCAGATGAAGAAAAGAAAATTAGATGCTCTTTCTAAAGCAGATGTTTTGAAACTTGATTTAGAAAATATAAAAATTTGAAGGGTGGAACTTCCTTTAGTTACGTGTTTTGAAGAAAATGAAAGATTATCTAAAGCAATAAAATGAAAAATATTAAGTCTAAAATGAATATTTCAGTTCTGAAATTGCTTAAGCTAAAATCTATTCATAAAAATAGAGGTTGCTTAAAGAAAGAGTTTAAATTTAATAATTTTTAATTTAGATAGTTTTATTTACCTATGTGCAAAACCATTATCACTATTTTCATTAATTTTTCAAGTAATTTCATTAAACCTTTTTATTTTATGTAAATTATATAATTAAGCTACTTATTTCAAATTTTAATAAATTTTTTCAGAATCCATATTTTTTGTTCATATTTATTTTTCTTGCTAACATATGTTGTTACTGTTCATGCATTGATAATAATTCAATTTACATAATTTGATTTTAAATTTTATTAGTTTAAGTGTTGTAAATATAATGTTTCTGTTGTGTCTGGTGTTAAAACTAAATATTTGGGTTTTAGAATAGCCAGAGTCTGTTATTAGTATTTGTAGTATATAATTTTTATACAAATATTTTGATTGATATATAATATTGTGATCTTAGCTGTTAATCTGGCCTATATTTTATATATCTTTGTGCTATTAGCTTCAAACTGGCAGCCAAATGGTTTGCAGTCTTGCCTTTGGTTCAACAACTTGTGGATTCAAATCCAACCTTAGGCATGGATTCAGAATCACTACATTATGGTTTGTAGTGAATCAGAATCCTCTTTAAACTGTAGGCTTCCAATCTAATTAGCCTTTGTGTATGAAAAATGACCATTGAGCAACAAACTGACCAAACCCAATTGCAATCACTTTCTCTTGCTGGGCATTATTCTGAAGTTTATTCAGATTTGATCTGATATATTTATTGGCCGCATTATTTTTTTACTGTCTACTTGGATACATTTGTTTTGCTAATAACAGAATCGTTTTGTACAACTTGTATATTATCTATACCTGATGATGATAAATATCTTATTGATGATAGATTATTTTTGTAGATAAATCATGTAAATGTACTTAGTGCTAATAATATTTTATTATTTTTCAGTGTCACAAAATTTCCTGAGAAAACAACAATTTATACTACTTTAGTAGGTCTGTTAAATGTTAGAAATTACAATTTTGGAGGAGAGGTAAATATGTGTTTTAAACTTACTAGTAAAGAAAATTGTTATTTTTTTCTTTATATTAATATATTTAAAATGCTTGATATTTCTGAATGCTTGATATTTCTATGAAAAAAAAGTTCTATTGTTGATTTCTATGAAGCAACTAACTTCATAATATTTCATTAGTAAAAATTTTAGTTTTCATTTCTGAAAATGCTTCTTTGTTGTGTGTATGTTTGTTTCTGCAGTTTTTACCCTGTTATACTTACATGATACATTTCTTTGAACACATTGACTTTTTCATGGCAGTATGCAAGATGGGAGCTTCACATCAGTAAACCATACTTAAGGAAAAAAATCACAAAATTGTTTATATCCTAATATCATAGTTCTGTGTACCACTCTTGATGATCACAAGCTGTCATATGTATTAAAGTATTTAATAATTTTTTGTTTTATTTCAATACATATATAAAAATTGTTTATGTGGGTAAGTAATATTTGGCAGTACTTTTCAAATTATTTCAAACTTTTAAATGACAAAATAGATTAATTAATTTTAAAGCAATTAAGAAATAATAAGTGCTAGAGAGAAAGCAAATTAACAAAATTTAAAATAAAAGTTGATGTGGGAAATCTCTTGGTGCACAAGCAAACACAAGCATAAAATGTATTTTGTTGTGTTTGTATATCAGAGTCATTAGAAATATCACTTTCTAGTTCTATAAAAATGAATCCTCACTTTCATTTATATAAATAATTGGTTCATAAGTCATTTGAATATATTTATCTTCCTATAAGTAAGGCTTTTTCCCATAATCATTGGTATCAAGGCTATGATAAATAAGAAAGGAAGCATGGTATATATATATATTTGAAAATTGTTGTAAATAATATGATACAAGCAATTGCAAAGAAACACAAAGTCATTCTCTTTTTGTCTGTAAAGCTGCAGTCTTCTAAGGTGTCCGCAAATTTTACACCAATCATCTGCAGCACTGCCTTCTGATTGGTGGTTGTGTTCAAGCCTTCCAAAATCTGTAAATACACCATGTTCTGTTCTCTTAGTTTAGTATATATATATATATAGTTTCTTTCTTTGTAACTTGCTTCATTAAATATTCTTTTTGCGGTTCATGGACTCTTGTTTGTTTAACGAATTTCAACAAAAATAACCTACAACAAATATCACAGGAAAGTTCTAAAGACTTTGCACTGCTGTGAAAATAAAAAAAAGTATTTAGAAAGATTTATGTCGTGTGAAAAAGCGAATCAAACTGTTTATTTGCTTTGCAATTTCTCACCTTCCAAGCTGATGAAAAATAATGCTTAAAATAAGGTTGTGAGTGAAGAAACAGAAGGTGAATATTCTAAGACAAATCATATCTACAAATCACAAGTATCTTTGACAAATCAAATTAGTTCTGTTCAGTTATTAGCTAGATAATGTTTTAAATTAACAAAAATTTAACAATGTTAAATATTTCTGAAGCATAAATAATATGAAATTGGGTTTAAATATAGCATGCAGAGAATCCTTGTTTTCTCATTACATTTAAAGAAAACAAGATTGATAAAAATTTAGTTACAGTTGATATCCCTAAAGAAAACTGAATCAAAATCTTTTGTTTGAGTATGATTTTATCCATTTTGTTATGTTAGTTATGTTTTCTATGTAGGTGACCTTATGTAGTCACAAATATTTTTGTTTAATCATTAATAGTTTTATTTGTATATCACAATTTCTTCCTCTAAACTTTAAGAGTATATCTGCCTATATTCAAAAGCAGGTTTGATTTTAAACATTCCATTTATTTTTATATTAAAAGTATAATTAATAAGTTCTTGAAATCATTATTCATATCTTTTAATATTTTTATTTAAAATTTGTTTGTATTAATTTCAGTTTGTTGAGCTATTAGTCAAAATCTTGAGAGAATCTTTAAAGGCAAGGCGATTTGAAGATTCTAGAGTTACGGTAAATTTATTATTTAATTTTCATTTGACTCTTTTGTTGTATGCATTCATATAATTTAACATCAGTTTATTCTTTTATAGGTAAGGTTCCTTTCAGATCTTGTAAATTGCCATGTTATATCTGCTGGCTCTATGATCAATTTCCTCCAAACCCTAGCTGATGTTAGTGGAGAAACTGGAATACCACAAGTATGTATTTAACTAAAAAGCTAATTTGTAATTATGCATTTTAAGAAATGTTTATTGTGTAAAGTCAGAGGAATTCATTTTTAAAATGAAGCTTTCATTTGCAGTTATATATACAATGGATAAATTTTTATTGAAATTACTTAATTCATTAAAAGCAGTTTCTAGAAATCAGTGAAAGACTTATAGAACCTAATTTCTTCCCTTTTTCAAGGAAACTCCTGAAACTTTTAAAATTATTTTGCAAAAAAAAAAAAAAAAAAGATAAGATTAACTTGGAAACTTGTTTTCAGTAGCAAATTTAAATTTCACAATTTTATTAAGTTGGAAGTTTTGCAGCCAACTTGAATTCAGAAGGTATAACTTGATTGTACATTGTTTTGTTATGGCTACATTCCACTATAGCTAATAAGAAATATGCATATATTGAAACTAAAAGGGAGAAAAAAATTTATATTGTCCAATCTATTTTTTTTAAGAAACTATTATTGTAAGTATATAGAGTTGGTATTTTGATATTTGAAATTTATATTCATATGTTTTAAATTGTTTCTATATATGATTATTGAGCTATCAAGGTTAACTGTGGTTAATAAATGATTAGTTAAAGTAAATTTTATAGCAATTAAATGTACCCTTCTAAAAATATGAAGAGTCCATGAATGTTGGAAATGCAATCTCTGTGTCAGTACTGCTTCAATTCCTAAAATTTCACTTTCTTGGAAATATTGCTTAATAAGTTAAATACAATTAAAAAATTTTTTTATTAAATAAAATAATCATAAAAAGAACTAGAGTTGATGCATGATTGAAATTCACTTTTCTGTTTTAAAAAGAAAAGTTAAATTTACATACGATTCTTAGATTTTACAACAATTTCATAATTCTAATTTAAATTTATCCTGTTACAAATAACAAAATTTACATTTTGTAAATTTAATGAAATTATAATCTTTTATAAATTTTAATTATAGAATAAAAGTTGATATTTTTCAAGCCATTTGTACATTTTTGCTTAGGTAATTGATAAATAAATAGTCATATTGTTTCTGAACTAAATTTTTATCAATAAATAATTGTAAGTTGTGATGTAATTTAATGCATGTTAAGTGTAGAGGAAAATTTTGCAGCTATATTTAATGAAATTTAAAGAATAATTTTAACTAAAAGCATTGAGAAATTATGTTGCTATGAATTAGAAGTTATTAAGAAAAAGTTTTTTATAGTGACTAAATAAACCACTCCTAATCATTTATGAAAATTAGATTAAAAATAGTTTTTTATGCGTTATAAAAAAATTCTTTTACACCATTTAGAAAATGTTCTTGGGATTCCGTAAAATAAATAAAAGAAATCTTTTTCCAGTGCTTACTTTCTAATTCAAAAAAATTTGTTTGAATTTATTACTTAAGTATGTGTCCATTTTTGTTTTATGCAGTGCTTTACTGGCAAAAGCGATTATCTGATTTTTGTGAGCCATCAAACTGATATTTGTTTGGATAAGCTTCTTTTTTAATTTTGTGTTTATTATGTTTCATTTATTACTAACAAAATGCAATTTCTATATTGTTAGTAAGAAATGAACTATGGTTTCATTGCTAAAATTTTACTGTGATGATTGTTTTATGCATTCCCACAAAAGCTAGGAAAAAATTCTAATTCTGTAAATTTTTAAATATCTGTTAAGATCATGGTAAAAAATTTTAAATGTTAGATTAAAAACACTTCAAAAATATTAAAATTTATGTGTAAGAAAAGAGAATTACTGTTTGATCTGTCTTGAAATTTCTAAAGAAACGCATGGAAGATTAACTAAACCTTTTCTTTCCTTTCTTAGAATTGAATGTTACTCTAATTAAAATTGTTTTATTATACTATTATATTCTTTATTTATTCCTTTTAGAATATATAGGTATCAATAGTAATTGAAAAATTGACAGTTTTCACTTTACCATTCATTTTTGCTTGAATTTATTTGTAAAAAATTCATTTCACATTTTGATTCTTGGAAAATCAAACATCAAAAAATATTATCATAGTAGTGAATAAGTACCCTAAACTTCTGGTTATTTATGAAATTGTGTAGTAGGGCAAGGCTATGGCTGATAACCCATAAAATTGTGAAAATATGGAAACAAATCAATACAAATATGCATTTGAAACACTTAATAGTTATCACATTATACTTTTTCATACTTGAGAAATAATAAAATTATTGAAAAAAATTTATTCACAGTTTAATTTTTTAAAAAATCTGTCCTGTTTTTTTTTTTTTTTTTCCCATCATTTCTTTATTAGTAATTGAAATTTTTTTTGGTTTTTATACAACCATATCATAAAATTTGTTGCATTAAATATTCATTAGAAAATATATTAAGGTTAATTAAATTATATATATAAATAAAAAATCTTGCTATAGTGATAAATATTATAAAAAATATTTTCTTTGTCATATTATTTGCTATTCATTAATTTTTTAGTGTCTGTAATTTTTAAAAAATTGCATTTTGCAATTTAGCATTATTTATATAGTAAATAAAAGCATTTAAAATAAAATCTTTGTTTTAAACTAGTCTTTTATTTCATTTAAATTATTTTATTAATATTTTATTATTGCTTCTTTTAAATTCTCGAACATTTAAGCTATTTCATTGATCCAAAACGTTTTTTTTTTGAATTCCTTAATTTCTTTCCTAAAATTTCATTTTTGCAAAGCTGTGTTTCCTGGAATTGTTATAACAATCAAATTAAAGATAAACTTCAACTGTGAAATCTGCTTGTAGTAGCATTAGATATAAAAATTTATATTGTTTGCAGTAGATAAATTTTTAAATCATAACCTATCTACCTTAATACTAGGTCTATCTTTTTTGTATTAAATTCATTTTTTTTTTTAAATGAAAGTTTTTTTATGCTTTTTATTTACTGAGTGCAATGATGGCAAAACAGACATACTGTTTATTATTTTACATATTTCCATGATTACAACTTATTTAAGAAGTCAGCTAGATTAATGAATTTTTCCCTTAAATAATGTTATTTCACATTTTCTATATATTTTTGATTTAATTAATCAAAAAAAAATACTTTTCTAATTTGTTTCACAAAAATTTTTTTAGCAGTGTGATGTTCTAACAATTCTGTCTCCTTTAAGATACTTAAATAACGTAAAACACATTGCTTCAAAATATCATATTTATTTTACACTAAACACAAACACTAATTTAGACATTTTCAACACATTTAAACGTATTCATCTTGCATCTACCAGGAGGGGAACTTCCATTATCCCTGGTACTGCATTCAAAACCAACTCCTCTCCACATTCGAACATGAACTGTTTTGATTCAGTCCCCATGTCTCCAACTCTGGCAGAAATGGAAACCAAAAGTTCCTGGTTACAGTTAATTTCTGGTTTTCACAAACAATATATTAATTTGTGAGTGTTGCTTATTTTATTTTTAAGTTTTAATGAGTATTTGATTAATACTAACGATTTTTCCTTAAGAGTTAAGTGCAGAAATAATGAAATTTATTTGCATTGATTAACATATTATTCCTTCTAAAATCATTTCGTTTGAAAGACCAATTCCAGTTATAATTTTTTAATTTATATTGTAGAAGTAAGAGAAAATATTTATTCAAATGTTAGTGCTATCAAATGGAAATCTGTTTATAATTTTGCCTTTCCCCTCTCTTTTTTCCCCCAAATTTTGAAACTGTTACTTTAAAAAACAAATATGTTAGAATAGAAATTTTAATTATATATAAGAATTTTAATGAAAGTTCTTTTCTATATAATGTTATGATTTATATATTTTAAAACCCTTTATGGGATTTAATTTCATAAATAACAAAATATTTTGGGTATTAATTTTAAATTGTAATCTTAAAATTTATATTTAATTTAAAAATATTATTTTCTGGTTAACAAGTATAAAATTTTAAGACTTTATTTTTGGAAAATGTTTATTTATTTTTGGATAATATTCTGTAAAATCCTTAAAAATCATGCAGTAATAAATAATTTGATACTTTTGATAATTTGTTACTTGGAATATTTGTGACTTTTGTTACTTGGTTATTTGTAATACTTAATTAGCTTATTTAATGATTTATATAATTGGTTGAATGTTTTCCTTGTTTTTTATTTCATAGACTGATATACAAATATTAGTTTGTTCCATCAGAATGAATTTTAAAAAATAGGAAAGTTTATGGCTAATAAGACAAAAATAATATATATGATTACTGGTCATATGAACAATAACAGTTTTAATTTCTGCCTTTAAAACATTTTTTCAATCTTCAAGAAAAAGTAATCTTTTAAAACCTTATTTTCTTGAAGAATGATTAATTTTTATTGTACTTATTTCTCTAACTATTTTGTAAAAGTTTATCATAGTAGTTTTTAAAAACTTATAAATGTAGTAGTACTAATATATTACATATTAAAATAATTTTGAAATGAAATACTCATGTTTAAAAGTGCTTACAATATGTTAATTTAACTAATGAAACTGCAAACTAACCATTAAAATAATTTGTTATTCTTCCTTTTAATTGTAGGTTCGGGCTGATTTTTATGTTTATACTGTACTTTGTGCTCTTCCTTGGGTAAGCATTTGAAATTTTTTAATAAAATATTTAAATAAAAACAAATATTTTTTATTAGAAAACTATTAACTAATTTTGCTATAACAAATCATTATTTAAATGATTTCATTTTGGTACTATATTAAAATTTATTTTAATTCTAAGAATATATAAGGGAAAACAAACACCCTTTTGTGAAAAGAATAGTTTCCTAACAATGTTTTTATATGAAATGAAAATCGTTAATCAATAAAATACACGTGAAATGTGTTTTTGTTTTCAGGACATTAAGATACGAAGGCAAATAGCAATACATTGCATTCTGAAAAGAGCCAGAAAAAAATAGTTCATGTTGTAAACACCCCCAAAAATCATTCTTGTTAACAGTTTTAGTTTCAAATAGTAAACTATTATTAATTTAAAAAGTTTTTCATGAAGTGATCAAGCTGTTTGAAAAAGAAACACTATAGGATTAATTTATTTATGTCAACCAAAATTTAAGAGATGCAGAGATACAAAAATCATAATTTCAGTCAAATTGAATAATTTATGCAACACTTTACATTGCTCTTTCAATTTTACTTTTGTAAAATATTTATCAAAAAAGTTATGTATCTTTCTATATATACTTTTATCATTAATTATTCTACATTTGCAAATAAATTTTGAAATACTGATGTTTTATTATGTGAGTTTATATTTCTTAAAACATTCTTTAATTATTTCAAGTTTTTTCAAGTTATGTATTACCCCCATATTCACCAGTAACTTAGACCCAGGAGTAAACAGGTATTTCGGCTATCAGCAGTCTGTTAACTCAACATAGTTTCCAAAATAATCATGAATTTTTATGAAAATTAAAAATTTATTAAATATTTTAATAGATGTTTTGACATTGATATGACAGTGAATTAAAATATTTGCAATAAAATAGAAAAAAATCAAGTATTTGTTTTAATAATCTATCCTATTTTCAGTACATGTACAAAATTCTAAACATTAATGTTTAAAAAATAATCAAATCAGAATTCTGATAAGATTCTTTTAATTTATAAAATTGTTTAATTGAAATTAGGAAAGCATATCAATAAGTGGGACTGAAGTAAAGCATATTTATGAAAATAAAATAAAACTTCATTAAACATGTTAATTATGTTTAAAAGGAATCAATGGCTTTATTTGGCAAATTACTTTAGAAACAGACTGGTTTACGGCCAGCAAATAATTTAATGTTTCTATTGTATGAAATATCAAAACAATCAATGGTTGTTCCTTTAGATTTAAAGTATTATTTAAATGGCTAATATTATATGTCCTTTTTGGTACTGCTTAAATAGTTCCCAAAAGTAATCTTAGTTGAGTGATAGCTTTTATGATAATCTGCTTCATCTTTCAGATATTGTTTTTTTTAATATTATATTTTCTTTTTTTATGTTATTAGTGCTGGACATTATAAAAAGAACTAAACATTATAAAGTTATTGCAAAACAAATAATTTCAGACTATGTTAATCAGATCTAATAGAATTCGCAAATCAGTAAACACAAAGTATGATTGAGTGGTAAAAATCTCTGTTGCTATTAAAAACTGCACTTACACAAACCAGCTTAAGCTTTTCATGACAGAAAATTGCATTAATAAACCTATAGCTTAATTTTTTTGCCTCAATTACTCTTTATGAAGTTGGTGGGAGATACCATTTGAGCTTTCAACCAGAGTTTTCTTCATAACTATCAGCTGAGGTTAATGGGGAAAATGACCATTAATATTTTGTTGGTTGTGTGAATCGTTTTGTAATTCTCTGAAGCATTTTCTATTTTATGTTTTCATATAAATTGATATCAGTAAAATACTATCAAACCTTGCTAATTTTAGAGAGATGATCTTGTAAAAATTAATGATATAGTAATTAATTGTTGGTAATTTTTAACTTAAAATTTTCATCTACAATTACTAAAGTTATGAATTCACCCCATAATTTGAATAAAATAAAAAATATAATTTTCGATCTTATATATAATTAATCAATAAAATAACCCAATGTTTCAGCATGTATTCAAAATAATTAACTTGTTTTAAATTATTTTATTCCAGATATGATTTTCCAGTTGCAGTAGTCATAAATTTTCATTCAGTACAAATATTGTGTAAAATGATTGTTTTCAGATAAATAATTGTTTTTCCATGTATTGGATTTGTTTTTGAATAGATGAAATTCATTTGTAAAAATATAAGTATTCACAAAGGGATTTAATTTATTCAATAATTTTTTTATCATCTAGAGTCACATTGCTTACATATCGAAACATCTGCTTTAATGCTAAATCTGGCTTAATCATTAAAAACTATATGATTCTGACCAAATTAATACTTACATTGGGTGGTATGGATCAGATAATTTTTTAACTGTTATTAACAGAATAATTATTTTGTAATATAAACTATTCCATTAATAACAGTTCCTTCCTGAAGGGTTTTTTTTTTTTAAAATTTCTTTCACATTTGCTTTTAAAATTTTGTTTTTATGCTGTCCTAATATCTTTTTCGATTTAGATTGATTGCTGTTCATTAATAATGTATCCAATATAAAATGTTGTTTGATCAAATATGATTTCAACTCATTTAAACATACTTTGAATGGTTCCCTTTGAAACTGTTATTTGAGGCTAATTTAGTTCAATCATTGCTCTGTTATTGGTCCACATATTTCAAATACAATAAAAGCTCTTCCTCAATATTTTTTAATTTATGAAATAAGCATATGGATATAATTACAAACATATTTTCTTGATTTCAAATCAAGGTAAATATATTTTTACACATAAATTTTATTTCAAATCATCTTAGAAAATGAAAGTTTGCATTTTATGTTCTTTTTACTAAATATTTTGCCTCTTCTCTTTTTATGAAATCTTCTTATTGAAATTTTTGAAATGTGAATTTCTTCATATATTTCTATCTAAATTTATTTATTTTATTCTTATTCATTTGTTTATTTTTGCAGGTGGGTCGAGAATTATATGAGAAAAAAGATAATGAACTGGATCATCTTTTAAGAATGATAGATGATTACATTAGGTAAGAGTTTATGCCATGAAATATTATCTCTTAGTTTTTATTTGTATTGTGTGTATATTCATAACATGCATATTTTATAGCAAACGACACAAAGTGCATTTACCTTCTCTTAAAGTCTGGCAGAGCAATATCCCCCATGTTCAAGAAGAAGTAAGTTGTATATTGAATGTTCTCAACTTTTGTATAAACAATTCTTAATACTTAAAAAATGTGAATTTGAACCTGGAGTAAGAAGGAATACAAAAAGTGGAGGACCTATCTATGTTCGGAGACATCTATGAAATGTTTTCTAAAGAGGTACTGGCCACAAATAGCTTTTTGTCATGGTAAAAAAGGAGACTTTATTAGAAAAAGGGTTCTTTTACTTTATTAGAAAAAGGAAACTTTATTAGAAATTCCAAAAAAAAAAAAAAAAAACTTTTAAGGGCCCTTGAAACTCGTGAATTACTCCTGGAATTATTTCTTACCTTGATGCATTTATTTTTTTCTAGAATATCTTATAGTTTTTTTCTTTTTTTTGTTTTAATATTTTAAAATTTTCAATAAAATTGTATAAAAACTAAATACAGTATTAGTTTTTAATATTGCCGCTAGGTGGCGGCATGATCGATATTCAATTTTTGTATTCTTAACTGTTGATTTGTATTAACGGTTTCGAGATCTACTTCAGCTACAATAATTTCATGATAATTTAGTTTAGTAGTATTTAGATTCATGTGAAGTGAAGTGAAGCATTATGTAAAATGTGAAGTAATCACCAAAAATCAATATGTTGTATAATTAAGGTGGGCGATTTTAATTGATTCTTTTTCTATTTGCTGCTGTTTTTCTTATATTGTATAAAATTCTTTGGATATTGATATTTAAGTATAAAATTTTTGAGTTAAAACATACTTCCCATGTCTCCCTTGATGAAAATTGCATATAATTTAATTGAATCAAGATAAATTTGTTTATTAATGAAATAAAGAATGAAATAAATTATTTAATATGCCTGGTGGGACATGTCTTTTCAATGACTATTTGACTCTGTAAAAGCCATAGAAAGATAGGCTTTTGCGTCGTTCAGAAAAAACACATGCCTATTGTCTGTTTTGCAAGAAAGACTTCTGTATTTAAAATATGGGCGAATTGGCAATGAAGTCTCATATGAAAGAAAAAAAGCATATGTATTTATTAGAACAAGCTATATATATCTGCTAAAAAATCTATTCATTTAAAAGATTTTTTCACTTCTGCTGATCTTATTTAAGAATGTGAGCCGAAAGCATGCTCTGAAATTTTCGATCCATTTATTTCTTCAAAAGAAGTTTTAAAGGCTGAAATTCTATGGACCCTTAAAGATTTAAACAATGGATTCAGCTATAGTTCTTGTAACAATATAAATTGCCTTTTTCAAGCAGTGTGAAATTCAGTTGTGCTAAAAAAAGTGTACTTATTTAATAGTTTTTTGAATTGCACCTTAATTTTCCAACTTATTGAAAGAAAAAGTTAAGAATGTTTCTAATTAGGTGCTTCTCTTTGATAAAAAAGCTTAAATAATCATCTGCTGGCGAAACAATTGGACTGCCATGTAAGATTTCGGGACAATGATACAGTTAAAACACAGTATTACTCATCCGAATTTTAGGTCATTCAACTGGAGATATTTTGTTTGAAAAAGTGAATGAGAAGTGCTTAGAATTAGGAACAAGAGTTTTACTCAAGTTGTCAATGGGTGGCCCAAATGTGAACTGGTCAGTTTTGACTAAAATGGCTGATTTTTTAAAAAAGTGAACATCATTCAAATATTGTAAATGTCGGAAGCTGCAGCCTACGCATTCTACACAACACTTACAGACATGGGTGTTCTTCATTTCCAGAAGTTGAGGTAATAGCAAGTGCAGTTTACAGACTATTTAAGGACTCATACGCTTGTAGGTAAGACTTTGATAGATTTGACCCAGGCATAAAATTTCCTTTAAAGTTTTGCAAACATCGATGGTTAGAAAATATAAGTGTTTTCATTAGAATGCTTGAAATGTTAACGTATATTAAACATGTATGTCATTTGTTCAAATTAAAACATTTCCTAATTCTGGTACCAAAACTTATGATATTGTGCAGAAGTGTCCAAGATATGTATTTTTCCTGCTAAATACAATTTTTTTAATTTATTGCTTGGGAAGTAGAACCTTTTCTGACACTTTATCAAACTGATAAACCAATGTTGCCATTTATTGCTAGAGATTTTGATACATTGTTGAAAAGTTTT
This sequence comes from Latrodectus hesperus, assembly GCA_037975125.1. Taxonomy (NCBI): domain Eukaryota; kingdom Metazoa; phylum Arthropoda; class Arachnida; order Araneae; family Theridiidae; genus Latrodectus; species Latrodectus hesperus. The sequence goes on along the minus strand of CM075860.1, from coordinate 13,765,743 downwards.
TAAAAGAATCTTTGCTATTTGAATCTATAGCAAATTTCTAAAAACTCTAAAATTACTCATTATTTTATACAATGTATAATCTAGTATTATATAGAATGTTGATTATTTAAATAAAAAATTTTCTGTTATAGCTTTAAATTCATTAAAGGCTTTTGAAATAATTATTAATAATTTTAACTCAAAAAAATAGTCTCAATAATGTTTGCAATTATTTATTTTTATTTAAAGAAATATTTGAAAAATATTGCATGTACATAATTATATGCATATTTAGTTAGGAGCAATTTTTAAAATAAAATTAAAAAATTATTTAACATGAATGTCTACCTCCTGGAAATTTTTGATTTGACTCCTGAAAAACTCCTGGAATTTGATTCTTGGAAATCTGTATGAACCCAGTAGAAAAAAAGATGAACTCTTTTTTTTTTTTTGAGAGCTGGGCAGAGCATTTTGGATATCCAAGAGGAGAATGACTATGGTCGTATAAAGTTGGAGGAAGTTGAAATTCAATTAGGAAGTTGCATAATTGGAAAGCCCATGGAGAAGACATAATTTGTGCAGAATCATTAAAGTATGGTAATAACAGTTAGTGATAAATAATTTTTGATTTGTGGAAAGAAATTTGGGAAAGAGTGAATAGAACACAATAATTTGTCTGCTTTGAAAAGAAAAGTATTTTGAATGCTGTAACTATCAGGGAATTTCTTTACTTAACTTGACCTATGCAATCTTGACTAAAATAATAGGCATTAGACTTAAGTCACTAATTGAGATAGAATTGGGAGACTACGAGTATGGGGTTAGGCAAAATAGATCAACTGTAGATCAGACATTTTGCATAAGAAACATCCTGGAAAAATGCTATAAAAAGAATATTAATATTTACCAACTTTATATTGATTTCAGGATGACTTATGATTCAATAAATTGAGTAGAGATGCTAAAACCTTTGCATGATCTTAATATCTCCAATTAGATTAGTTAAAATGGCTATTTCATCAACTAAGTCAAAATTGAAGATTTTAAATAAACTGTCAAGAGAGTTCAAGATAGTGATGAGATTGAAAACTAATCACTATAACCAGGCAAACGTTAATTAAAAATGTAGACTTTGTGTACATTTTTATTAACGTTTGCCTGGAAAAGTGATATCTGTTAGAAGTTGGATAAATTGAGAATTGCATATTTTGTCAAAATTATAGAAATAAGCAATGTCATTTCTAAAATAATTTATAAACATGATAAAGTGATCTAAATATTAGCACATTCCTTTTTTTATAAAGGACTGTTTTCATGCTATTTTTGATGTATTTGAATTATTTTCAAATAAAAGCTTCATTTATATAAGGATTTTAGTTGTATAAAAATTCATTTAAATTGATTTTTCTTATTTATTAATAAATTTTGTTGAAAGAAACATTTATCTGTGTACTATGGAATATGTGAAAATGATAAAAATGTAAACTTTACTAATTATACATTTTTAATAGTAAAATTGATAATCTTTACTGACAGAGCATGAATTTACAGAAAAAAATTTGTTATGAAATTTTGAAAAGTACAAAAATAATTTTCTAATTTTTAAATTAAGCATAAGTAAAATTTAAGATTGAAATATTTTAAAATATTTAAATAAAATATTGCAATTGTTTGTTTAACTTATTTTTGTTATTGCAATTTTTATTCTTATTGATTAATAGATTTTAAGTTAATTTAAAATTTTATATCCATAAATTCACAACAGTTCCACAGATAGTTTGTGAATTCAACTCCAATCTTGTTCATGGGAATTCATAGGTGTTTGGATTTCCCTTTATATTAGAAACCTTAGTCAAATTAGTCTTTTTGTATTAAATGTGATTATAGAGTGACAAACCAGACACCAATTGCATTTATTTTGGATTGGATTAAGTTTACTATATTAAGAATTACTCATATTAATTAAAGAAGATGATGTATTTTTGAAACATGTTTTAAATAATTTTTATTTGATTAGATTTTCAATTGCAAAACAAACTATGTAAAACTTTTGTTGCTTTATATGATATTTTTCTTTTTGCTCAGTATTTGGATTGCTTATGGGCTCAGATCAATAAGTTGCGATCAGACAAGTGGGTGGAGCATCACATATTGCGTCCTTACTTGGCCTTTGATGGGATTTTGTGTGAAGCCCTGCAGCACAGCATTCCTTCCATGGTCCCTCCTCCTCACCAAGATGGTTCATCCTACCCTTTCCCATCTGTTGTATTTAGGCTTTTCGACTACACAGACTGCCCTGATGTATGTGAGCCTTATTCAAGTTGATTTGATCAAATTTTAACATAAAACTCATCTATAAAATTTCTTATAAATATAGACCAGAAGATTATTTCCTTGTAAATGCCAATATATCTTTTTTACAAATAAATAAAATAAAATAAAAATCTGTACCGTGAATTTAAATTTATGCAAGTACAACTTTCTTCCATAGTTCTTTGATTTTGTAATTTTTCAAGTATTTTTTTCATTGATGATTTGTGATACTTATAAATTCTGTTGTTATTAATAAGCTAAATGTTGATTCTAATAAATTATTGTGTTTCTTGCTATTGTAATTATATTTTAGAAATTAAAATTATTGCTTTTTTATCATTTGAATAATTTTTTAATTCAAAAACTAGTTCTTTCAATTATGATGCTTTGAATATTAAAAGTAAGTAAAACATATGTTTATTTTAATATTTTTGTGTACGTATTACTATACGTTTGAGAACAATGTTGTAAGAGTAAAAAATGGCAAGACCATTAACTTATCAAGTTTCTAAAATTAATATTTCTATAATTTATTTTACATCAGTAATTTTAACGTCAAAATGTTTGGTTTACTATTTATTTTTTCCATTATAATTTTTTTTATTATTTTGCAAATTTTATTTAGCTACATATGATTCTTAAAATTTATTTTTAAAACTAAAATCTTAGGTAATTATGTTTACCTGTACAATAAAATGATTTAATATCAGACAATATTATTTTTTTATAAATTTTCATTTAATATTCTTTCAGGGACCAGTTTTACCTGGTGCTCATTCTATTGAAAGATTTTTAATTGAAGAACAGATAAGACGAATATTTGAACAAAATTATCTTAATCGTAAAGACTGGTATGTATTTATTTTCTTTTGTATTGATATCCTAAATATATTGGATTTATTTGAAAAATGAGTTTCCTTTTAAAATTCTGTTACAAGAGAGTTACGCTTTTAAAATTTCTTATATATAAGAATCGAGTATCTTAAATAATTTATTAATTCCAAATTGAACAGTGTCTTTTGCTGGTGTCATCTTACAATATTGTATTATTTAAACATGAAAGTAAGGTGCATTAGTGTAATTGAATATATGTATCTTCATTTTTTAAATTTATTTTCTATATTAAAGTCTAAAATGTAATAATGTTCATAGAATTCCTATTGTATAGAAATTTCAACAAAAAGTTTTCAATATAAAAATGCAAATCTTTGAAAAAATTTTATATATAATATTAAAAATATAATATTTAAAATTAAAAACTACAGAATGAAAAGTTTACTCAGTTAGGCAAGAGCAGTATAATTTTGTCATAAAAATTTAGTGTGAATATAAAATTTAAAATTAAACATGTGTAGCTAACAAATTTCCCTATATTTTTTGCTGGCATATTAGAAAGAATTTTGATCTTCTATTCTCAATACTTGCAGGAAATTACATGTAGGAGAACATATTAAGAAGATTAGAATTGACAAATTTTGTGTTCCGTATTTTCTATAAAAATTATCTTAATTTTTCTTTCATCATTTATGCTAATTCTGATGTAAGTAAGAAATTATTGTAACTACTAAAAATAATTGTAATGAAAGTGAATATTTTGTCCATTTTTAAGCATTACGTGTAAAGATTAATAATCTTAACCAGTTATTTGAATTAAGTAATATTGTACAAACTCAGAAGTAATTAGCCTTTATATATTATTTCTTATTTTATGTCATTTATTTTCAAGTATAAAATGTAATCCTCAACTTCTTAAATTATATATTATAAATTGAATATTTATTGATGCTTATTCCTAAGAAGTGCTTATGTGAAATTATTATGAAACAGTCAATTCAGCTAATTTATCATGTAATTGAGGACAAATTAATCCATCTTTTATAATTTAATTTCATTAAATTAGCATTCAGAAAAGAAAATCTAAATAACATTTGATTGTTAACACAATACTGTTTTTTCCTCATATATTGAATTTTTTCCTTTTAATTTCAGTGCAGCATTACTTTTGAGCTATCCTGGTAAACATAAAATTCCTCTTGAATATGTTATTGTAGAGGTAAGTTATATATATTTTTTATTTAGTAACTAAATGTCTCTCTTGAACATAAACTTTTTGAGTTTTATTTATTAATTGTTGTCTACTTTACCATATAGTTCATTTTATCTTTTATCTTACATCATGATAATATTAAAGAACCAATGTTTTGTCTACTTATTTATAAGGTAAATATTCTATTGATAAAAAAATTTTGACCACTTTTAATATAACTGTTAATTGTATCTTGACTAGCTTATATATATATATATATATATATATATATATATATATATATATATATATCATTTAATTATATTGAATAGTTTATCAAATTATATTTCCTTAATACGTTTTCTTAAAAAGTTATCACAGAGTTTTAATACAAACTTTTCAAAACCGCCTTCATTTTTAATGCTGTTTGTTCTTGATACTTATACTAAAGTTTGATTTGCTATAATTAGTGGCATTCCAATTCACATATCATTCCAAACATGGAACTAAGGATTCTTAGACTTAAGAGTTCATTATTTCATCATGCACAAACAGCCAGGTGACTTCTAGATGAGAACTGTTCACACTCACAATTATGTTATGAGTTCATTATTTTGCCCACAAATGAATTTAATAAAAGCTATACCTCTTCACCTACCTCTTCTCTCAGATATCTAGCAATTTTTGACTAGCTATTTAAGGCACGCCTATACCAATCATTACCAGAGCTGAATTTAGTTTCATCCATTTTAAATACATTTTTAAAAATATTGTGTATTGATGTGTATGTATATTATTTATGTTAATAAAAAATTTATTTTCAAGTTATTGTATTCCATATATATATATATATATATATATATATATATATATATATATATATATATATATATATATATACACACACACACACATTGTAGCCCTGAACTATGTCAATGGTTAAAAAAGTAAAAACAAATGATACAAATTCCAAGCCATATCGTGTTGAATTAGTTAGTATAAATGGTGTCATTGAAAGGAATAAAATGGTTATATGCATAATCTGTAAGGGAAAAGTGACTTTATGTACATAAAATGTAAGAAGACATTTTGAAAAGCTGCCTTCTAATCTCAGCATGTCAACAGATAAAGAAAAAAAAATGTTTTTTTATGCAAATCTTTTGTGAAAAAAGAATATTTCTCAAAGCAATATTTTAAACGTTTTTTGGTTCCAAAAATAGCATAGAGCTGTTTAGTTTTCAAATTGCCGATTTTATTGCTCTACACAGGGAACAATTTTCTAAAGAAGAATTATTTAAAAAAAGAAAAAAATTTGTACAAAGTAGTCCTACATTGTTTGCTGATTTTAAAGGGAAAAATTATATTAAAAAGCCTATAAATTAATTACCTATAAGTCGCTATTTAATTAAAGATCAACCAATAGAATTTGAAAAATATATTTTGTCACAAATACATGACTACTTAAATTATGCAGAAATATATATGAGTGGTTATGTACAATTAGCAGTTCATGCTTGATATAAGTCTTGAAATATAATGAAAGAAGAGTTAATAACATTGAAAGGGAAATGTATACTAGTCTTGATATTTTTAGAGAATTTGATTTTACATTTAAAGAAATGAATGTTGGCTTTCAGAAAATAATTTCTATAAAAACAGATGGTGCATCTAATATGGATGAAAGAACATTGGATTTATTCAATAGCATAAGCAAAATATTTCACCTTCTCTGATTGAATTTCATTTCATACACCAAGTTTTATGTGTGAAGCATGGTTTACAAACATTTTCCAATTTAATGTCAGTTGTAATAAAAATAATCAACTTTGTAAATGTAAAAGCTTTTAATAAATAGGAATTTGCATAATTCTTAGAAGAAATTGAATGCCAATATTCAGGGATTTTGACATGCACAACATTCAATGGCTTAGTTTCAATCGAGTTCTTTACAATGTGATTTGAAGAAATTCAGCTCTTTTTAATTATAAAAGATAATAATTGTGATTAATTATCCAATATACATTGGTTAAATGATTCATTGTTTTTATGCAAAGTCACTCAACATTTTGATGAACTGAATAAAAAATTTAAGGGCTAATTATTTTAATGTTTCAAAATGTTAAAATATTTATGATGAATCTTGACATCTTTTTACAGATTCAGAAATAAAAATCATGAAATATTTTCTTCAATTACAAAAACGTTTTCAAAGCACAATAATTTTTGCAAACTTGGTTGACACTCAAGAAATGCAATTAAAGAATATTTAATGTTTATGTGGAAAACAAAGCAAGCTTTTTTGACGAGATATTCAATCAATTTAAAGCTTGTATAAACTATTTTTCACTTTATTTTGTATCCATACAAAATGGAATTGGAAACAACCATATTTTCCTGGAGTAATCCACAGCAGCATATTATCTGCAAGTTCCTTTTTTTAGCAAAAGAAAAAACTTTGCATAGTCTGCAGCAGCTTATAATCTGCTGCAGTTTTTACTGATGAATGGTCGAAAGCTTATACTGCTGATAATTTGGTGCCAAATAAAATAAAAAATACACATTTTGATTAAAATTATAACAAATTCTACAGGAAAAACATATTAATAATGTTAAAGATCTGTTTGAATCCATTTCAACACATAGTGTGATTAACTGAGGTGAAGGCATGACATTGATCAACATCGGAGAAGTAAAACTTATCAATTTTCTAGATTTTAAGAACTTTTAAAACAAGGTTAGACTTATTTTTAATACAAACTATATTTGTTTCGTTAATAGTTAAAGGAAAGAAATGGATTATTTTCTAACTGGGTATGGAATATATTTTTTTCTTTTGTACCGAGCATGCTTTGTTTTTCACCTTACATTACACGTTTGTTGACATTTTTTTCATTTGCCTTCCCTATAGATTTCAGTTTAAAATTTGCTCTGTTACTTAATAATTGTCACTTAACTATGACAATATACGAATTTGAATGTTTTCCGAATGAAACATTTCAGATCAAGACAGAATGCGAAATGTCATTAGCGAACTGCAACTTTAATATTGTTCAACGTAACTGAGTACGTAATTGGACGATTGTAGTTAAAATTAGTCTACCGAGTCATTGGGCCATCTGTTATTTATTTTATTAAAGATAAATGACATTTCTTTCAAAACTTTATTGTAAGCTTTTCTGATGAAAAATATTTTTTATCAGATTACCTGCAGCAGTGTATAATGTGCACAACGAAACTTGGAACTTTTTTAACACATAATCCGCGGATTATATTCAGGAAAATGTGGTAGTTTAATTTTGAAGCAGCTTAGTAAGGAAAAAATTTTAAAGACTTGGATTTCAGAAGTAGGAGGAAAATTGTGTGAAAGATGTGCAGATAATTTTGATCCCATTGTAAAGATTGAAAATATATATTTAACATATGGGATTCTTTTTCAGATAATTTTATATCAATTAAAAAACTACTTAATTCTCTTTTAATGATGTTTGACTCTACATATTTGAGAGAAAAATTGCTTTCTTCAATGAACTGTACACAATCTTATAATAGAAATACAGGGGTTGGACAAAAATATGGAAACACCTTAGAAAAAACATGTTTCCTTGCTTAATATGGTGTATGAAACCCGTTGGCATTCAAAACAGCTTGCAGTCTTCTCAGAATGGATAAATACATGTTTACTAAGAGAATATTATATCATTCTTCCTACAGAATGGGGGCAAGCTCAGATAACAATGTTGGCGGTGGATAGCGAGAACACACTTTCCGCTCCAATGTAGACCACAAAGGTTCGATAATATTCAGGTGTGGTGGCCAGGGGAAATGCAACAAATCATTCTCGTGCTCAGAAAAACAGTCCTGGACAATGTGAACTGTGTGAACAGGGGCTTTGTCGTCCTGGAAGACACCATCACCATTGGGGAGCAAAGTTTTTACCATGGGATGGACTTGATCAGCCAAAATGTTCACATAGTCTTGGCAATAATCTGCCCTGATAGAGTTATCATGGGGCCAGCAGAGAACCACGAGATGGAGTTTTCCAGACGTAAATTGGGCCAGAAGTGGGAAACAATGTGAAAGAAGACTCTTCAGACGATATTACTCTCTTCCACTGGTCTATTGTCCAGGCATTATGACTTAAACACCACTTTTTCTTGTTACTGGCAATATCATCACTGATGAATGGCCAGCAATGCAGCACAACCAGCAATTCCCTGATTATGAAGCTCCCTTTCAATTGTTTTGTTACTCACCGGGTTTGGTAACATGAAATTCATTTCAGCAGTAACTTTTGCAGCTGTGGTCTTCTTATTTTTCGTGATAATCCTCCTTAATGATCGTCTGTTACGATCGCTCAACACACACTTTTGTCTGCACTATGATTTAGTGGATGATGTTTTTCGGCATTTCAAATATGGGGAATAAATCTTCAATACTGTACCTCTTGATACACTGAACACCTCAGCTATCTTGCTTACGGAAGCACTACTATACGCCCTCCAACAATTTGCCCACATTCGAAGTCTGTTAACTCTTACATAATGCAATGCCAACCTCCCCTAAACAGTTCTTCGACAACGACTGAACTGTGTAGTGCATTTAAGAAGTTGTATAGATGGCGTCAGTAGGCAGAAATGCCAGCGCCACCTACATATTTCACTAAAATCAATTTTTCTTTTCGAACATGCATTTCACAGGGTGTTTCCATATTTTTGTCCAACCCCTGTACTTGGCTGGGAATAAACTGCAAAATGCATAAACTAATGAATATGAACCTAATATTTAAAAAAAACTATCTGAAAAAAATGAACAGCAACTGATTTTTTATTACATACTTTATAAGGAATTTTGTATATATATAAATATATATATATATATATATATATATATATATATATATATATATATATATATATATATATATATATATATATATATATATATTAATAAATAATATTTCATAATATATATTATTTTCCCTGTTATAGACTGTAAATTTGAAATGTGTAGGGTTGTTCCTAAAAATCCTTAAAAACAAAAAAGTTTAATATCTATAATTTTGTATTTTTTTAAAACTTAGTCTTTTTTATTTTCCTTTTATCTTAGTTCCCTTTTATGTAAAATAATAAAATTTAATAACTGATTACTGTGACACAAAAAGACATAAATAACTTACTAATTTTTGATTGGAAAATACATAAGAAAATTTTTGTTCCGTTAGAGTTAAATAATTGTTGGAGAATTAGAACAAATGATGAATTGTGGAAGCCTTTATTGATCATAAAAATATAGTAAGATTCTTCAAAGCCCAGAGACTTGTGCCTTGGGCACATTGAGAAATAATCTGATAACTGAATGATAAATAAAGATCTTGCAATGAAAACCCATGTGCAGTAGGCCAAGAAATAGATGAAGGAAAATGTCACTTGTTGTCTTGAACACTTTTAAAACTTTGAATATCTCGAACTGGAGAATTAAAGTCTGGGACAGAGCTGTCTGGCGAAATATTAAGCAGCAGGCTAGGGTCTATCATGGACTGTAGTGTGTTTGCATTATAATTAGCTTAATTATAAATATTTGGATATGTTACATATTAATATAATCCTTCAATTAATATGTGGAACTAAAGAAGTAATTTTAAAAGATACTGTACTTATGAATATATGTCAAAATATTTTATGCTTTGTATAAAACTTACAGTGGGTTTTGCAAAGTTATTTAAAATATTTTAAAATTAGATTAACCATAAATTCACTAAAATTATAAACATTCCTGGATTTTATGTACATGACACATTTATTTTTTAGTAAACAAATCTTTTATTTTTACCTTTTTTTCTTTAATAGGAAATTCATCTTTCAAACTATTTGCAGTGTAACATAATTTCATATGTTATGTAATTTCATGTATATTAATTGAACTTTGTTTTGTTTAAATTCTTAGATTTTTGCACACATATAAAAAAGTCCAGATTAAAATTTTTATATAATCTAAAAATAGAATTCATATCTTTATTTAAAATATATAAAATCACGAATTTTAAAAATGAAAGCTTGCTTATGATCTGGATCATCCAGACACTAAAGTATCATTGCTTTTGAAATTATGTGCATGTGTAAATCGATTTTTCAGTATCATTTCTATTTAAATTAAAAAGGTTCAATGTTTTATTTTAATCTCGCTATTAAGTATTGAAATAATGAAATTATTGTAATTAATCTCAGAATCAATTTTATTTCTTTACTTATATTTCAGGATATTTTATTAAATAAATAACATGAATTTAAACCTTATGGAATTTTTCAAAGATAATATTGACCGATAACAATTCAATAAGTTATCATGAAATACCAATAAATATCATGAAATTTTGCTGCATATCTAAATTGAACTAAACAAAATTGTTTTGTTTGTTCAGTGTTTTAAAATTTATTTCCTGAATTGAATATATTTAGTTGCATTATTAAAAAATTTTTTTTCAGGTTCTTTTAGCAGAATTGTTTAAACTTCCTGTGTCAACATATAGAGAGGTTTGCATAGGATCACTTTTTCTCGAATTATGTAAACTCCAGCCTAGTTCTATGCCACAAGTAGTATCCTTTTTATTGTGCCCAGATTTTGTATTGTCTTGCTAAAGTTGAGATATATGCCAATGTCAAAAAATCTGTATTATTTTTTTTAATTATAAAGAAAATAATATTTATTTTCTTTCACATCTATTTAAAAAAATGGGCGATTGGTTTGTATTATGAGTTTTTTTTAAGTAAATTATAGTTTGTAAGTTTTTTATTTTTTTTTAGTTGAAAAAAAAGTTTTTGCGTTTTTGTTTGAAGAGGGAATTTGTGTTACTCTCTAGATAGTAGTATTGTTTACTTTCATGCTTGTAGCTAGATTTATGGGCTGTGAAAAATTATAATTTTTACTTCTAAGAAATAATGCTGAGAATGGTTATTAGATTTCAGTATTTGTGTTGCTGGAATAGATTATTAGTAAGTAATGCCTGACATTTGTTAGGAATACACAAAGTTTTTAAGTGAAAGATACTTTTTCCAAGATGTGTATGAGAGAATGTGCTTATTATTTGGTGGGAAAATCTTTTTTTATTGGGTGATAATATGTTTGCATAATAAATGGATTAAGATGACTTGACTAACGTACTAATTAACATCTTTTGAAATCTTTCACACTACTTGAAATTAGAACTTTTATTAATAAAGTATATTTTATTGATTTTGGAACAAAATACTTCAAATGATTCCAGACTGAAAATTTCATTTAAGCAAATGTAATTGTTCATAATGGAAAATGTGGCGTAGATTCCTATGCCACAATGAAAAGGAGAAAAGATTCAGTGACTAATTTTTCCTTTACTTTTGAACATTATGTCATGGCTAGTTTGTGCATTCCCTTAAGTGTCATTATATTCATTAACAGAATTGTCTCATCCTATTTGTGGAAAATAATAGCTTTTCTCGTGGAAACTTTATGGAATATTGTAAATGGGATATAAATGTGGTATTCATGCAAACTAAGAAAAATAACATTGTACATTAAACAATACTTGTGCAAAACAAAAAAGCCTTTTAGATATAATTTACTTAATTACATATCAAGATAACAATAAAGTATTTTTTTGTACTACACTACATGGAAGTCCCATAATCTGAAATTCCCATGTGGCATTACTACTCTTCTGTTCTCTGTGACAGTTCTTATGCCATTCACAATTAATCTTGTGTTTTAAGTACTTTTACCTTAAGCCTTATCATGGCTTTTGAATGTGAACCTTACTTATCATATTTTTGATATTTCTTGTTGCTTAACTCTGCTAATTCTCATGTAAATTTTTCCAGACCATTGCAGTTATATTTCAGGTTTGTGGGTTCAACTTCCATCTTGAGTTTGGATGCTTGTGATGGCTGGGAATCCTCTTTGAATTTTAGATCTCTAATTAGCCCTTAAGGACAAAAATTATCATAAAGCAGCTAATTTTTAAGCTTATGTTTTTTGAAGAATTGTTTGTTATTACATTTCTAAAATAGTTTTTTGATTAAATTATAATTGATAATCATTGAAGCTCAATTTATACCAAAAATTTGTACACCTCTTTCATTAGACTTAATTGTAATTTTTGGACAATATTATAATTTCATTAAGAAAAATCTACTAGATCCTTGTGATATTAAATGAAAAATTTTTCTTTAACCTCTTCTTAGTTAGCTCAAGCAGTTGAACTAATGTATGAGCGATTAGATTCAATGAATGTTGATTGTATTAATAGGTGAGTGTTTTCAATTTATTTATGATTGTTTATACAATATATCTTCTTATTTATTAAATTACTTAAAAACTTTGTTTACATAGGTTTTCTTAAAAAATGTTATTTTTTGTTTGTAGATTTACTGAAAATTTTCATATTCGTTTTAAGTTTATCCAAATAGATAAAGGTTGCAATTCTTTCTCATTAAATTATTCTTTGCAATTTATATTTTATCACAATGCAAATAATTTCAGCATTTTTATTTACTTCATTATAAGCTGTTCGTATTGGATATGTATCAACTATAAAAGTTATTATGATTTTATTTTATAGAATAATTAAAATTTTCCAATAAAGGTGTATTGTATAATAATATCATGAGCTTATTATTTTTAGTAAATATAAAGTTTTCTGCCTTTCCTACATCATTTCAATATTTTTGTAAATCTTAATATTTAAATTAATTTATGGATTATTATTTAAGATGTTTGCAAAAGTTGCAAGTGAACTATATTTCATCAATTGTAAGTTATAAATGTATACTTTCAAATGAGAAAATCTCTCATTTGAAAGTATACATTTATAATCAGAAAAAATTGAGAAAAAATTTCTAATCAGAAAAAATTGAGAAATACTTTAAAATGGAAAATATAATTTTATACAATTTTTTCATAAACTTTCCAGTTCTTTATAGTGATTATTTCTCTCATAATTTCTCATAATTGCTTTGAATATTAAAAATGTTTCATCAATCATTAAAATTGGTGTACTTTTTAAATTTCAATATTTGCATTAAGAGTTTGAAGAATGTACACAAGTTTCTAAAATAAATTATTTAACATTGAATATTATTAAAATATGGTGCATGGATAATTATAACTGTCTATTTAAAGAAACTTTAAATTTATAAAATCATTCAACAGAGTTTGATATTGTTTTATGTAAGCAAAAACAAAGCTTGATTGTATCCTTTAATTTTATGTTGGTGTTGAGTATAAAAAGAAAGAGAAAGAGATATTAAGAACCTTATAGGGAGATCAAATCTGTAGCATACTGAATTGCTGTTGTAAAGACTTAGCTGATATGTGGCAAAATATTCAATCATATTGCTATATCTTGGAAATCTTACTGAATTTAATGGTTTGTTGATCATGAATAAAAAGATTGTTGTTGTCTATTATATTGTGAATCAAGATGTTCATGTAGAATCTTTGTTTACAAACCCTTAATAGTCTTATATCATATTCACACAATACTAGATTCATTAATGCAATACAACATCAATTATCAAAACTTTGCTGTGACATTAATTTATATATAAAGAAAAATTATTGATACTATAGCTGAAACAGTCATGTAAAGGAAAAGTTTATACCTTGCATTCTACTTATATTTCAACATTGAAAGATTGCTATCTCCTATGACTTTATACTATTTTTTCAAGTGTTGATTCATCAATTTATTTTCGGTCCAAGAGATGAGTATAAACTAGTTCTCAGAAATATTGTTTGGTATTATGATGCACATTCATTTTATATGAGGGTTGCCTTTTAAGTTTGTACAAAAAATAGGAGAAAAAGAATTTTTTGGGAACAAACTATGTTATTGCTTTTCATTTTATTTTATTCGCCTTTAAGATGTATACACTTTTTCATCCGTTCAAACCAATTCTTGAAACAGTTTTTCTACTCTCAAGTTGATATCTCAAAAACATGGTTTCGGAAAGCATTAACAGTTTCTTAATGTGATGAAATTTGCTGCCTACATATTTTTTGTTTGACATAAGGGAACAAAAAAAGTCATTAGACAACAAATCTGGAGAATATGGGCAGTGATACATTAATTCAATATTTTTATCCTTCAAATAATCAATTGTTTGATGTGCTGTGTTGGAGCTGGTGTTGTTGTGGTTTAGATTAAAGTGGGAGTGTTTGTTTATTCTGATTTTGTTGATGAGTTTTGGCAAATATATTTCTGTATACCATTTAGCGTTAACAGTTTTTCGATCCTCTAAAAGAATGGTTGTGATATGTCCCGTAACGCCGAAGAAACAAGCAATCATTTTTTTAAAAGTGTTTCGTGAGCGAACAACTTTTGTAGGATTTGATTCATTTTGAAACACTCAAACAGTGGATTGTTGTTTAGTTTCCAGCATATACAAATGTATCCAAGTTTCGTCACCTGCAACGATGTTGTGTACGAATTTTGCTGTTGCCAATTTGAATTTTTTTATCATTTCTTTTCACTAATTTACACGAATCTCTTTTTTGAGTTTCTGTCTAATTGTGCGGAATTCACCTGGAACAAATCTTTTTAACAGTTAAATGTTCATACAAAATTTAATGTATTTCAATTTGTGATATGCTAAGAGATGCTTCTATCTCTCGATACGTGACTTGCCAATTTTCTTCAATCATCTTGCACACAGCATCGATGTTGTTTGGAATGGGTTCTCCTTCACGAGATTCATCACTGATGGATGCACGACCGCGACAAAATTGCACAAACCAATTGTAAACAGTCTTTTCTGATGGTGCCTCATTACCAAAAGTTACACAAAGTGATTCTATGCCTTCTTATCGAGTGAGGCCTTTTTTAAAATCTTAAAAAATCATCCAATGGAAACCTTCATGAGTTATTTCCATTTATAGAACTTACTTGCTTCTTTATAACACTCACTGTAAATAAATTAAGCAGATTCTAAGATGCCACTGATTCCAAGAGAAAAAAAATGTGAATTTCACAAATATTCTGAAACAAATTTCAGTAGCGCCTTTTATTGTTCGTTTGTAAAAACATAAAAGGCAATCCTCGTATTTTAAGAGATTGGAAATGAAATTACTTTGATTTTCAACAGTGGGTGATTTTAATTCCTTTTTCGTTGCGTAAAATGTTTGAATCAAGTGACTTTTTGAGTTAGCAGTAGATAATTTAACTATAATTTAAAATAAAAAAATTATGTGTAATACTATGAAAATGAAATTGAAAATAATCAAGAAAATTTTCCTTGATTGATTCTGCTTCACCAATTTATGAATTACAAATTATTTCTATAAATGTACAAGCTAAAAATATATGCAAGGAAAAAGCTAAAAGCTAGCAAATATATGTAAGGATTCTGATAAATGTTTTAATATGAGATGATCATGTAAATAGTTGCATAAAGTTACTCAGAGAAATTAAATGAGAGTTAAGTAATATAGAATGTTTGTAGAATAAGAGGAAAGTCTCTATAGGGTATCAAATCTCAATTTAGTTTGTGTATTGCTCTTTATGTTTTATTCAACTTAAATTACAAAACTTTTAAATAATAAATTATTAATTGGTAACAAGAAAAATTAGATAAATCATAACTGTTAAAAAAAATGAAATATAATGAATTATATTTTCTTAGTGTTTTTGTAAAATCTTTTACCATAAAAATGTAATTAACAAGGATAAAAAAAATTGCCTTGAAATACAGAATTTAATTTCTGGATCTCCTTCAATTTAATTTTAAAAAAAGACTAATTTTTTTCTTAACAAGACATGATGTTGCACCAAAAATTTTTAACTCAATATCATTGTTAGAATTTAGGGATCATATGAAAATTGTATTTCATATAAAAATGCTTATTTCATTTTAATTTCATTTGATGAAAGAAAGCTTATCTAGTTAAAAACATTTTATATATATATATATATATATATATATATATATATATATATATATATATGTATATATATCATAACGGCAATTTCAATTTGTGACAGTGTTAAGGAATTGTGTTTGGTCTATTCAACACTAAAATCATTAGTTTTTCTTTTGTTCCAAAAATTTTAAATGTTTACAAAATAAAAATGTATTTTACTACAGGTTTTCAAGTTGGTTTGCTTACCACTTAAGCAATTTTCAATTTCGTTGGAGTTGGGAAGACTGGAATGACTGTGTTAGCTTGGATCCTTTACATCCAAAGCCAATATTTGTCAGGGAAACTCTTCACAAATGTTTGAGGTATTTTTATTTCCCTATTTTTAACATGAAGTTAAAACTCATAAAATTTCTTAATTAAATATGAAAAAAAATTGAAATTATATGATTTGAATATTTTCTACACTTATTATGATTATAAATACAGTAAAGTTCTTTTCTGAATTCTGTGTTCAATTTTAATTTATTATATAAAATAATCAGTTCAGTGTTTCATAAAATGCTTTTAATTATAAAGTTGCTTCTCATAATTATCAATTTATTGAATGTATTTCTGCTTAGATTTTGTTGTCATAGAAAAAGTGTTCCTTTTATTTAGCTGAACTATATGTTTATAAAAATCTCTGAATACTTTAAACTGTAAAAAAAAATTTAAGCTATTAATAATAATTTTTAATTCATTCATTTTCTGATTATTGTAAGAGTTATTGATATTTTAGGTTATCATATTATCAGAGAATAGCAGACTTAATGCCTGACAGTTTTGTGAGTTTGGTACCTCTAAAACCAATTACTTCTTACAAGTATGGGCAAGATGGTGCAGGTAAGAATTCTCTTTACTTGAATATTATGTCAGAAATAAAGTATTTTATTTTTCATTAAACTTGGTAAAAATGAAGGAATTTAAACAAATAGCAACTCATTAGTATTGCAATGTTTATTTGACCATTAATTAATTCAGTTAGTATAAAAAAATTAACTGAAGAATTTCTGAAATATTGCTTTAGAATTAATATACTTGCTTAAAAAGTTATACACATAATATTCACATTGAAATTAATTTGAAAACTAATTTTAACTTCATTTATATCTTTTAAGCCTGGTAGTTACTCTATCTACCATACCTAAGAGGTGTACTATGGATTTTTTTTTTTAAATTTTCATTCATTGAGATAGAAATTAAGAGATTTTACATTCAATAATTAAAATCATAAATTCATTTAATGTTAAAAAATTTTTAATTTTGTTGTAAGATTTAAGATTAGTTTCATTGAGATTATTCTTTATTGTTCATTTTCTGTAACATAAGTTGTGTATGTCATATATTTTTTTCTTCTTATGTGTTAAATTGCTGAAAAATAATTTATAAAAATGGACATTTTATTTATAAAACTATAATTTAACTTTTTTAAATTTTTGTGTGTTTCTGAATTAAGGAATTTTATGAATTTTTGAATTTTAAGAAATTTACTATAACATTAAAATTTTTGCAATTATCAATTTCTTTTGCTTACTTTCCTTCTGTGAATATTTTATTAATTTATCAATCTCTTATAACTTGCTGTAAACCATTTAAATAAACTTTCATAAATTCTCTATCTTGAAGGTCCATTTTTCTTTATTCACATCATGTGCAATGGGGTTTTAAGACAAGTAATTGAAATATGCTCATCTGCATACATAATTTTTTCTCTACGTTAAATACTAGAACATTAACTATGTTCTTTCTTACAGTCCAATAAAATTTAAAGTTGTCAAAAGGAATATCTATAAAAAAGTGTGTTGCACTTTGTCAAATGTAAATAATTAATATAATTACTAAAAAAGTGCAAGATAATTGCATAGATATTATCTACACCAATATGATACAGTTGTTCATAAAAATAGTGATCTATTGCAATTCTAAAAGTTGCTTTGAAGACTCAACATATTAGGTTTTTAGAATGCAACTCATCTATAGAGTATCTCATTCATGCCATTCAAGGGTTATTCAAAATGGTGTCGGGGATGTTTCTCTCTCTCCCCTCCTCAAAACTAAACGATCTAAAGGAAAATGGCGAGAAATAATCGTTGTAATTACTGGAGAAGTGCAATCTGAAGTATGTCTGAAATTCAAGTATTTTTCCCTCTTCAAAATACAAAATTTAATTGATTAGTTACCATTCTCTCTGATTTACAGCAAGCATTTAATCTTAGCTTTATGTACTCACTGTTCGGGAGTTTTCAAAAAAGGTATTCTAAAAAATCACTCAAAATATGTGCAGAAAGTAGTCGTTGATGTGTGTATATTATTACAACAACTTCCCAATTATTTTGCTTACATTTTACTTAAGTTTCCTTACTTTACAATAATTAATATATGTTATGGAATAATATGTAAATGGATTTTATAAATTGTTACTCAACTTTTTTGGATAATGAATTTCATATTGTTTAGAGGTCTTACCAGGAACAGTTGCTGCCCAGCAGTTGACAGGTGCTTTTAAAGAAAGATGCTCTCCAGAAGAAGCCTTATTAGCAATCAAAGATTTGCCCAATCCTTTACAAGAAGATGATGGTACACATTTTTTTCAGTTTATCAGTTTTTTCTATAGATTGTTATTTCTTTAAACTCATGTCTACTTCATATATTCTGGAAATTTACATGAAAGAACAATTATTAAGAAAATTTTTCTATTTTTTATGTTCTAGTGGAACCTACTCACAATCCTTTGAAGATTGATGTATTTGTTCAAACACTTCTAAATTTCGCTGACAAATCATTTTCTCATGCATTTGCTGCTATAGCAAAGTAAGTAGATGTTCCTTAGATATCAATGCAAGTTTCTTAATATAAAAATTTAATGTTATTTTTTTAATAAATTAAAATATAAAATTGATAAATGTGTTTTAAATTTTAATGTTAACATGTTTAAATATGGGTATGTGAAATTTTCTGTTAAATTATTTTGTTTATTTTTTTAAATTTATACAACCTTTGTTTTATTTAAATCATTCTTATGTTAAAATAACAAGCATACTTTAATTGTGATTTATAACAAATCTATTATTTATTTAAAAAAATACATGCGAATCGACAAAATTTTATGTTATCGTATTTTCTATATCTGGCCATTTTCATTAAATTTTTTGTATTTATATACCATCTTCCGTTATTGGAAGTCACATGAAAAAAAAATGAAAATCACCCATACATTGCAAATAAGTGCTTTCAAGATTTAGAAGATAGTATGTAAAAGCAAAGTTGTCAAAATGCATCTAGGTATTTTTATTAGGTGATGTGTTCTTGGCTGATGACAGATTTTATCACTTCATCTGAGTTTTCAAATAAGCACAAAATGTGATGGAGACCAATAACTGATGTAAAGTATATTAATTCCCAAGTGTTTTCCTTTAAAGTTGATTATAATATAAAAAATATCTTGGTAAGTTAATGTATTGAAATCATTTATGCCCATATCCAAATGAAGTCAATAATATCTGAGGAAATGTTTACTAAGAGTTTCAATCATATGTAGAGATGATTGAATTGATGTTTAATTTCTTCGATAAATTTTAACTAAACTGCAATGCTTGGTGTACAAAATTTGGCAAAAGAGTTGTATTTTTTGTGATCTTTTCTCCTTGATTTTTGTGCTTTCAGTGAAGTGACATGATCCTCTTTGTATCATTATGCTTTTCTACATGTGATTCGGAAAATTAATAGATTGTTCTTTTTCATTCTGGCAATAGTATACAGAATTCCCTTTTATCAAATCCTTATTGTATTTTATATATTTTTAATAAACAAGCAAATTTAATAAATGTGGATAAAATCCATTTAAAATTTGCTGGAAGCTTTCTATTTAAAAAAGAAAAAAATTACATTTGCTAAAATTTAGGGTAAAATCTTCAAAAATTTATAGAAAATGTAATAATATGATGTCGTTTAGTTTGATTGATACACTACAGTCTCTTTTTGCACATGAGCTAAACATTTTATTCTATTGTTAAAAGTGGACCTTGAATGAACATTCGTGCCTACATTATGAATCAAACCTGTAAACTGTTTAACCAGAGACTAGCACTCATCACTCAGCTTATATCAATGTGTGGCTTTGAAATCAAATCAATATTACCAGAAGTGAATATTGTGTGTTTGCATTTGCATGTTCTAATTTTAGTTTAAAAAGTTGACCAATTATTTATTTTTAGGTATCATGCTGTATTTAAAGTTTTATCTACATCTGAAGAAGCTCAGATCTGCATTCTGAGGAGCATGTTTGAGTTATGGCATGCTCATCAACAAGTTAGTATTTTTTAAATTTATTGCTAATTTTGCCCAACTCCAGTGAAAAATTTCAAAATTTCTTTCATAGAATGTTACCAATGAAATAGCCATTTTATAGTTATATAAATTATCCCAATCTTTACTAACACCAGAACTAACCAAAACAAAATAGTTTAACAGCTTTTAGTTGGTTTTGGTCTTAAGATTTTTCCAGTCTTTTTTATTATTGTTTTTTGTTTTAATTTTTTTAAAGTGAGCAATCTTATCTTCAGTCACTCCATCCATATGAGTTTCATCTTGTATCTTTCATATTTTATAATGTTTTTCCAATAAAAATCTTTGATGGCTGAACTCCTGTTAAAATAGGGGCATAAAGATTCTTGCTGCATTTAACCAAAATATTATATTAAAAATAATAGCCAAATACAAAGCAATCCTATACATGATTACTTACAATTTTTATTTGCCAAAATAAATAAATCATATGTTCCATAATTTAAATAAATAAAAAAAACTGAATGCTTTGTTAATGATTAGGTTTTATTTACTATGAAAGTTTTCTAAATGTTAAATAAATTAGTCAAAGTAATTTGATTTTGCTATACAGTTTACATTCATTTGAATATTTTGCTCATTTCCTTGAATTTCAATGAAATTTGTGATGTTAAATTCTTTGATTGAATAGTAAACATATGAATTTGATCTTTCACATCAAGCTCATTTTAACTAATTCCATTAGAAAAATTTGCTTAAAATATTTTTAACTCAAAAAACATTTAATAAATAAAAATAAAATTGAATATAAACATCAAAATCTAGAAAAAAAATTCTTTTAAATACAAATACATAGCTGCCAACTCTACTATTTTATAGGGAAACTCCTGATTTTTCATCATTTCTCCTGATTTCCCAATAATGTATTAAAATCTACTGATTTTTGGCAGTTTCAATGAAAAACTATAAGCAGTCTAAATTTTACCAGATAAAAAAGTCTTGAGTTGTCTTAATAGCTTAAACAGTCAACAGATAATGTGTGTTTAACTATAGTTTAATTGTAGCTATATATTCTCACAATATGAGAAAATGTTTTGAGCAGCAGTTCACCAATTTATTTCTAAAAGATGCAAGTCAGCAACATGAAAAAAAAATTGCTGAGTTATTCAAATTGAAACTCATTATGTTTTTTATGAATAAAGTGTCTGATATATTCTTAGAAATATTTGTCACTGAATTAAATTTATTAATAATGTATTTTATGTAAATTTATAAGTTAAATATTTATAAATTGCATTAATGTAGTTTAAGTTGCCCTATAAAATAAATATTGGGACATAAATATTGATATTTTTTTTACATATAATATATTCTTTTATTTTTCATAGTCCCTTTATGAGGTTGATGAATATTATATTAAAATATTAACACAAAGTATGTTTGACATAAATCCTTTTCAGAATCTATAATCTAAAGAGTAAAATTGTCTTTTTGTGGTACTGTTTTAAGCACTCTGTTTCAAGTAAAAATGTCACTAGTAGTGTCTCTTGATTTTTTTCGTTCAAAATTAGTATGAATCTACTGATTTTTTTTTCTTCTTTAAGGTTGGCAGGCACGCTAATAGTTTCAGTAAATTCAAGGTAAATTAGTACAATAAATTCAAAGTGAAATCTCAATGTATGAAAATAATATAGCATATATATCTTTGTAGCTTACACAATTAAACTAACCTGAGCTCTATTGAACTCAAATTTAAATTACTCGTCAAATCTAAATTTAACATACTTCTTTGATATAAAAATGCTTTCTAAATCAATAGTTTAAATAAACTGTCTGTATCTGAACAAAAATTCAAACAGAGAAATAAATCCTAAATACATAAATAAAATGTTAATAAAATATAAATAAAATAAAATCGTCACTTGTTGAGTGCTATTTGAGGAATCTTTAATATTGCTCTTAAAATTCTGAAAATGTTTGATTAAGTTATTAAAATTAATAGAAATTATCTAGAAAATTTTATTTTTTAATAAAGTTTTTGTGAAAATTTCCAAAACCTTAAAACATTTTTTTTATTCCTACAAATGCATTTTATTTTTTCAAATTGTAAAAAGTATTTGTTATAATAGAAGTTAACTTCAAAATTAAAATCTAGTCTTTACTCTTAAATAACAACTAAAAGGTTTTTATTTTTAATTCTAAATAATTAACTTCATGAGCATTTTTATTTTATTTAAGGTAATTCCATTAGAATAAATATATTT
Source organism: Latrodectus hesperus (assembly GCA_037975125.1). Taxonomy (NCBI): domain Eukaryota; kingdom Metazoa; phylum Arthropoda; class Arachnida; order Araneae; family Theridiidae; genus Latrodectus; species Latrodectus hesperus. The sequence goes on along the minus strand of CM075860.1, from coordinate 13,742,946 downwards.
TATTCTTACTCTAGTTGATTAAAAATAATTAAATTATTAATGTACCTAAAACCAAAAAATTTACCATTTCTCAAATATTTAAATTCAAAATAATACAAGTAAATACTAGCAAAAGCCCTTGAAAAATTTGCACATCCAAATATCCTCATTCTGCCTTAAAAATTTTGACCCTTAAATAGTTATCAAATATATAAATTTCGTAAAGTACTAACCAATCTTTTTCAAATTAAGACTATAATAAGATAATTTTTGTAAAATTCATTGCAAATATTTTAATAATGTGGAATGATAATAAATAAATTCTTCAAGTTACAAATTGTTTATTTTAAAAATTCCAAAGTAATATTTCTAGTGTAAACAATAAGATTATTTTCTCTATCATTATTAGAGTTTAATATAAATTTAAGTAAATTAAAAAATCTTTCTGAAAAATTTTGTTAACAATTTGTGCTGCATGTAACAAACCTATATTTACAGACCTGCCAACTTTTACGCATCGTGCGTAAATTTTCCATAAGATCCACATGTTTTACGCTTTTACTGATAGCATGAATTATTTTACGCGTTTCGGTTCTTCTGGGCAAAGTTTAGAAAGGAAAAAAAATTTTTTATGTCTTAGCACAAAATGGCGATCTTTTCTTGTTAGCCATGGTGAGAAGCAGAAATTAGCACCCCATTCAACCCATCTGTGGGAAGAGAGAAATAACTTTCCGGACTGTGTGGTCGTAGCGGCTCCGAAAATGCACATGTCAAACCCTTTTTCTATCGGAGGGAGGGGGAAGGAAGCTTAAACTGTAGATGGGGAAAAGAAATGGTAGAGGTATAATTTTTTTCTTTAGTAACACGGATTAAAACTGAAAAGTTTTACTGAAATACTTTTCTAAAAGTTGGCAGGTATGTATTTAGTAGGTATGTTATGAAATTGAGGAGTTGGGAAAGCAAATAAGGGTAATTAATTTTATGAATTTAAGATTAAATCTTTTAGATATAAAGCAAAAATTCTATTTTTGACACTTTTTTTTATTTTTTATCTAAATTTATTGAATAAATATCTTGTTTTAAAACCCAGTCTCAGAAAAGCCTTCTTTAAAATTTCAGAGAAGATGGACTCCCTGAATACAGCTCAATCAGAATTTTTATTTCTTTTTCTTTAAAATTTCTATTATTCAATTGGTTATTTCTGGAATATTTTATAATCTAAATATTTACGATGGCAGCATTTTTTGTGCATGTATAGGTTTGATTATTTGATTTATTTTAATACATTTTAAAACTAATTTTATTATTTTTTATTGATTACTTTTTATGATGCAGCACTTTTGACACTTTAAATTACATAATACTTTAGTATTCCTAGGAGCTTGCATGAATTCACTTGTATTTCTAATATCCTCTTACTGTTAATTTTTGAGTTTTGGAAAGTGAACTGTCTACTATTTATGTTCATATTTTTTTTTATTTTAATGAGAGTATTTTGGTTAATTGTTTTCATACACAAGATAAATTTTTGGTTTTTCTAATGATAAAAATTAAGATAATTAGATTTTTATTACTTTGATAGCTTGTTTCTCTGAAGATGCAAACCTCATAATGATATTTTTAGACTAAAATTATATTGTCATGAAGAGCTTGAATTTGTTCAGATTTTTCAAAATATTCCCTTTTGTATTTAATTTTTAATATTATTCAAAGTTGTTTTAAACAGAAAGTTATCTTTATTGTGATTTTTTAAAAGTTTTGTACATGTTAAATAAATATTTTGGAGAAGGTAACTTTTTGTATGTTGATTATGGTTAATATTTTCTTTCAGTATATATGGTTGCATGTGTTTAAAAAATATAGAACTTTATTTAATAGCAAACATAAAAGTTATAAAGTTTAAATAAAATGCAATTCATATTAAATGACAATATTAATTTTTTTATATATTTTTATGGTATGATACACTGAATATTATATCAGTGTATATTATGTTACATAAGTTTAATGAGTTGGAATCCAGTGACAACATGAATAATATTTCAATTCCATTAATATACTTTTATCTGCACATAAACTATCAATGTCATTTGTTATTACTAGATTACTTAGAATTGTCTTTATTAATTCTGATTAATAATATGTTATGCAGAAAAATTTAAGCATCAGTTCTTATATGTTCCTATTTTTAGGTTAAGAATTACTGATGCACATCAGTTTGTTAATTTTATGAGGGTGCCACTTTACCATCCTGGAGGCAGATTTTTGCCTTTAATAATTTTCAAAATTGGAATTTAAATTTAAAAATTATATTTTAAGACAAATAATTATGTCTTGAATTTCTTGTCAATGAGTAATGTAAAATTAATTTATTTAAAGAAACAGTTGGAAATCTTTATTAATGGAATGGCAATATTAATCTTGGAAGATTTTGCAAGATCAAATAATATTTTCAAAGTCAAAATGTTTATAGCAGAAATATCAGATATTGCTAAAACAACCAAGCCTCTCTAAGAAACAAAAGTAATCAGAATTTTACTGTCTGTGAATTGAGAAAGTGAAATCAGTTTATATATATAATGTCACACACATAATACGTAAATTATCTGTGAAATAAGAGAAAAATCATCAAAGTTTGAGCCTTATGTAAAATGTATAGTCATGCAAAATATATATTTTTTAAGAAATATTTAAAAAAATTATAATGCAAGTTAATCTGTAAAACTGCATAAATATATCTATATTTTAACTTGATATTTTCAGTCTTGGCAATTGTTTAAAATGACACTCTTGTATTTTAATTTTATTTACTTCAACATGGTTCTAAGTAGTTTTTTTTTTATCTTTAGATGATGGTTGGCTTAGTCACTCAATTTTTAAAAGGTAAAATTGTTGAATGTTCTGCTGTTGCAAATTGGGTTTTCTCTACAGAAATGGCTTCAGAATTTCCCAAGTAAATTATTTTGAAGTTTTCTGAACTGGTTTTTTAACATCAATGTAATAATTTAGGAAAAAGAGCAGATTTAAGTACATTGAGAGTTGTGTTGCAATTATTCATGTATAATAGTCATTTCATTTTTTTAAATAGGTATTAAGAATATTATTTAAATTGATATGCTATTTAATATACATAAATGTAAGGATAAAAAATGTAATTAAAAGAAATTGCAAAGTATTATTAAAAATAAGTTAACAGCATAAATATGACTATAAATATATGTCAGGATAAAAATTTTATATTTTAAATACTGAAGTTATTTGCATTTTTATATGACTATTATATGAATTTTATGGATGCTCTCTAATCAAATAAAAACAAAATTTTCAAATTAATAAAGATTTGTGTGTGTGTGTGTTAAGATTTTCTACATGTAGTAAATTTGGAGTAATAGCCAGTGAGTTTTTAAAGCTGTATTGCTAACATTTGAAAATTAGATTCTTTATAATTTCAATTTACATATTAATGCATTTTCTTTTGTATATAGTTTATTTTTATTTTAAATTTAATATATATTTACAAAGTTTTAGATATTTCAAGCATAATATATTGATAAAAATTTAATAACTATCATAAAAATTTGTGTGTGCAATTTTTATAAAATGTTTATTTATACATTAAATATACTAGAAAGTTCTGTCTGTTTCTAAGACAACAATTTTTGAAATGTTGTGAATAAACATGTGCTTACATGTTCAGCTCTCTCTCTCTCTCTTTCTCTTATTTTTATTGCTTAACCTATACACACTGATGTAACAAATTAATTAAAACAAAGTTGATTCATGTTAGTCTTAATTGGTTACAGCATTTCCATTTTGGACCTTGCACCATAAAACCCAACCAACCACATTAGTCTTAAGTGTGAATTGCTAGTGTATCTTTGGTTACTTATATAGTTCATTTATGCTTCTCTATTTAATGCAAACTTAATCATGAGAGAAATGCTACAGAAACATTTAGAAATTTATTGACATTGTTAGTGAAGGTACAGTTTCTGATAGAATATGCAGAAGGTTCAAAAACTTAAAATAGATGATTTTGGTTTTTCTTATGAGCCACATGCTAGGCGAATATTTTTAATCTAAAGGCAGCAGTTTAAGAAAAGAGTTATAAAAATTTGCAGAACTAGGCTGGGAAATTCCGTTGCATTCACCATATTCATCGAGCTCATAACCCCTCATATTACTTGCTTTTGTCCTCTCAAACTTTTTGGATAGGTACAAAATTAAAAAATGAAAAAGATATCAAACAAGTACTGGATCAATTTTTCACATCAAAAGATTAAATAGTTTTCAAAAATAAGGTGTTCAGATTATCTTCAGACTGGCAAGAAGTCATTAATAATAATGCCAATTATATTATTTAATAAATTTTATTAACTGTAAGAAAAATTTGTATTTTATTCCAAAAGCAGGCAGAACTTTCTTTAGACCTGATATATATTCAATCTTACTCATGATGCCTTTATTTAGATCTTACATTTGGGAGATTCTACATTTAACTATTAGAAAAATGATTCGATATGTAACAAATCAAGAAAAGCAAGTTAATGCAGCCAAGAAAAAATTACAAAAAGTGAGCTTTTTATTTAAATACTAATATTATATTTTGAATCAAATTAAATCATCTGAGTATTTTTCAACTTTAATTTTCTTTTTTTATGTTGTATATTAAGACGAATAAGTTTCCATTTTAATGATGTAATAAATTGTCTTCAAGGTATTTTAGTACGATGTTATAAATATTTTATAAATATAGTTTGTAAAAATGTTCTATTAATTTGCTAATAGCTACAGCCTTTTTATTTGAAAAATGATTATTTTTCAATAGCAAGATGATGCTATGGAAGAAGATGAGGATGATGATGATTCTAATCATGTTCGACCGTCCGAAGAGATGATTGAAGAAATGGAAGAAAAATTAGATGCAGCTCAGAGTGATTTAAAAAATCTTTTTCTCATTATATTTCAGGTTGAATATTCATTTCTTGTGTTATTAATTTATAATTTTTTTAATCACTATTATCCATATCTTATATATTTATTTAGTATTATGTTTAATTATATTCTTTTGTATTAGTATGTCTAAATATTCAACCATTGGAGACTTAAATAATTTAAAATATTATCTACCTTTGTTGAAAATCTTTAAATAGCAATTTTGAATGTTTTTTACTTTGAATTCTGCATTGTTTTCATTTAAAACTTCCTCTCCCTCCCATTCTTTCAATTGTGAGGAAGACTAAACATTTCTTGTTAATCCATAGTTAGTAATTTATAAATAAGATTAAATTATTGTGTACCTTTTAATTGACAAAATAACTTTAACCAGAAACCATAATTCATCATGAAAATTTTCATTAGTTTATACTATACAGCTGATTTCATCTTGTTCTTGGTTCTATTGTCAGAAAGAGATATAACATGTGTTATATGGATATCTGTATAAAACTTGCATGTGTAACTGTAAAACAAAATGAGGAATAATAAATTAATATTATTTATATTTTTTAAGTTTCAAAGTTTTCTTGAAACACATTAATTGAAATTTAAGAGTAATTGATTTTTTATAATTATTGTTGCATATTGTAAAGTTAATGTTTTATTCCCTTTTTCATCTTTTTTTTTTCTTCCAAAGAAATTAATTTGAAATTTGTATTATGGCTTCTAAATAAAGCATTAATTTTATATACATAAGTATCAACTTAAGGTGAATATACTTATTGCTTTCAGGTGTATTAAATAATTTTTACTAAAATATTTTATATTATAAATTTAATAGTGTTTATTTTATCCCTGTAATCTAACAATTTTTACTCCTAGAGCAACATTATTTAATTACAGATACATTTTCTGACAATTTAAAAAATTACATGTTATAAATTTTAGAAATTTTTGAATACAAAAATATTTTATTAAAAAAAATTGCTACTATTTTTTTATTTTAAATTAATGTTAATTATAAAATCCTTTCATTTTAAATAAAAATTATTTGGAAATAATATAATCCTTAAATGCATAAATTGCAAACAATTCATTAATTATATATAATATCAAAACATGATATAATCTTGCTTTACATAATTTTGTTGAATATATGAAATGAGTAAAGACTATGATCGAGAGAAAAATAAGTTCATATTTCATAGTGAGGTCGATTATTGCAAAATGTATCTAAAATAAGCTTTTATTGAATAATACATTAAATACATGAAATGACAAAATATTACACAAGAAATTAAAGTTATACTTATAATTGCACTCAATTTGTTATCATTTTTATTGAAATATGTGCAAATGATTGAATATTAGTTTTATTTATTTGTTGGTACAGTTTCTTCAAACATTTCTTTAATGAATAGCCTTAATCTATATAATTTGAAGGAATTCTTTAAAAATGAAAATTTTCCTATCAGTTCTCTCTCTCTCTCTTTTTTAAAATGATGTTATCGGCATCCTCAAATTGTTTGCTAAAAGCAAACATTGAATGAAAGGGAATCTAATTTGCTGTAAATTAAACAAAACATGTAGTAAAAAAAAACCATTTAATCTGTATTTTTTTTTAATTTGTTAACCTAAACATTTTTTTAAACTTTTATAACAAATTGCACAGAAATCTAAAAGGTACATAATCTAAATTTGTAACATAATACAATTCAGTTATAAAATAAACGTTGCTTTATAATGTGCTAATGGCAAATATTGACATATATTTTACTATCACATGAACTCATTTATTAATATATGAATGAGCCTAATGCTTGCATTAATTTAAAGTCATTTTATTTTTTTCAGAGATTTATCATGTTGTTGACTGAGCATATTGCTCGCTGTGAAGCTGAAGGCATTGATTTTAACAACTTTTGGTTTAAATCTATTTTAGGCAGATTGCAAGAAGTATTTTTCCAGGTAAGCAGTACATTTAAAGTCAGTAGAATCCCACACATAACTGTGACTGATTTTCATCTTTCATCAATAAGCTCTTTGTAATGAAACTTTGTGACTCTTTAAATACTTGAGAATCATTAACTCATTAATTATATTTTATACAACGTTAAAAAAAAACTATGAATAAGAAACAACAGATAATTAGAATTTTTTTGTTTGTTTTAATAAAACTTCATGATGCAATATTAATTTGCCATACCTGTTGAAATACATACAATAACTTTTGCCCAATATGATGTAATGTTTTGCTGTACACTGTAGAAGAAAAATATTAATTCCTTTCTGTTGTCTTCTGTCTTGCAAAATTCTTTCTTGCCTGTGATTATTCAAAGAGAATGGAGCATGAATAAATGTTGGTGGAATAAAAAGATAATAAAAAAATCGTCGGAAATAACATTTGTAGTGTACAGTAAGAATATAAACATTCTCTTATTCTTCCAAAGCACTACAGCCTGTTGCAGGTCAAGACCATCCGTTATTGTTGTCATCTGATTCTATCCATTGCAAGGCTCCTCCAGTTTTCCTTATTTATCAGATTAAGGTTCTTTTTGACTGTATCAAGCCACCACTTGTTGGTCTTCCTCATTTTCTGTTTCCCAAGGGATTAGTAAAAGTGAGCTTTTTAATTGGGTTTGCACTGTCAGATCAATGCAAATGCCTGAGCCATTGCTGTTGATTGCATTTTAATGACTTCAACAATGCTGGGTTGCTTGCACTCTTAATAAATTTCAAAAATTAAATAAAGATCACCTATTATTCTCATGGACTGCTTAAAAAATGTTTAAGATTTTACGTTCAAAAGTTAATAATTTGTTTTCATGTAATGTAGCAATTGTCCTGCATTCACTTCCATAAAGCAGGATTGATTGAATTATTGTTATATCAGTGTTAATTTTTGTTTTTTAAACTCATAAATTTAGATTTTAGTTGGTTTTTGAAGGCCACACACACAATCGTATTTATTTAATATGATTAACCTGTTCTTCATCGCTACATTCAAATCATTGTTAGTGATAATGAAACGTTCTTTAGTTGATCCAAATAATCAAGACCACTCTTATTGTGTGTAAACAGTACCACCAATAATTTGGCTGGGCTGACAGTCGAACAGTTAATACTCTGGCCTTCTGTTCAACAGTTTGTGAGTTTAAAACTCACCTTGGGAATGGATATTTGTAGTGGTTTGGAATCCAATTTACGAATGATAATTAGGTTTTTATCTAATTAACACTCAAGTATATAAAATGATCATTGGGTATCAAACTAAACAAAACACATTAATGGTTTAACCATGTAAAAGGAATTCCCCCAAAGGTCATTCAGCATATTAGGTTCTTGAAAACATTCTTAGCAATCTTCGGAATGGAATCAATGAAGTGAAAGTACAGACGTAAAAGTATTTCACCTAAAATTGAATTTCATATTTTTTCAGAACACTTCCTAATAAATCTATATCAGGAAAGTATTGGATAATCTCATTTATTAAAAGTTTAAAAAAAATACTGCTTTATAACACAAGCTACATTTAGAAACAGAAATCTGAGTGCTGAGGCAGCATGCCCTCTGATAAAATTTTAGTGAAAAGGTAATCTGTTTGGTTCAAGTCTCACTGAGATCATGTATTAGCTTTGTTTTCTAATTGTGGTGTTAATTTCATTTAGTTTTGATAAGTTTAATTAAATTAACACTCTTAGAGAGTAGCATTTGACAAGCTTTTTAGTTTCACTTCTAAATTTCAGTTTTACTTTGTGGGAAATTTGAATTTTACTATAGGATATGTGGTGAATCATTACAGCACCAAAATTCATGCAAAATAGTAGATATGAGTAGTGGATCTGTACATACTGTTCTGCATTCCAATCTTTAAATTGTTTCCCATTGCAGTGATTAATGTGGTATCAGTTATTCTATTTGCTTAAAGAAATATCCTTTGAAGTATAAGTAATCATCATGCTTTGATTTCAGAGTAAAAAAATAATAATAATAATAACAATTGAAGTTCTGTTTTGAAGAATTTGAAAGTCAAAGTACATTGCGTGGAAGATTTCTCATTAGGCCTGATAATTTCTTATGCCAAAATCTGTTGTTTAAAATTTAACTTTCAATATTTATTAATAAAATTGTTTTAGACTAAAAATTAATTTTTGTGTCATATAATTTATATTTCTTATTCTCTTCTGAATACCAGTTTCGTAGCTAATATTGATTCATTAAAATATTACTTAATTAATATTGTGGAAATGAAACATGGTTTCTTCATTCATTTTGTTTAAAAAAAAGTAAGTATTTAACTAAATAAACAATTTTAAATTTAAGAGGTAATTCACATAATTTTATAACTCAAAACATTTGAAAGAATTGAATTTTATAAAATATAATAAAGAGATGATTTTATGTCATTTAAATTTACTCTATAGGCAATGTCGATAAAAACAATATTTTACTAAAAAAATCATTATTATTTTTATTAATGAAAATTTTTATGTGGAAGTCTTACATTATATTTTTTAATTTTGTCTTTTATTTCCCATAATTTTCATTTTCTGAATTTATTCAAATTCAGTTGACCTTAAATAGTTAAATTGTTTTTGCTTAATAATTAAAAATCACATCAAATTATTATTTACATATTGGAAGTATTGTTTAATTTTTATTATTTACTTTGTGAGAATTTTGGTTGTTGGATATTTTAAATAAATTTATTATTCCTCACTTTATATTAACTTTGCTGAATTTTATGCTTCAAGCTCATCTTAACATGTGATGGACAATTCTGTGTATTTGATTTGTTGTAAATTAACAGGTTAAATGACTGCATAATTCCAGTTTAATTTTAAAGTAGTTTGATGTAAATCAACAAACTTATTATTTTGGATTTGCATAATCGATTTTTTCAATTAACTGTGATGGCTGTTCCCAATTTTTTTTGCTAGAAAAGAATGTTGCAGAAAATAGGTTTAAATTACTATGTTTAGAAATTAAACTCATAGCACCCTTCTCCTTACATCCAATGAGCGCCCTCTACTGTTCTGCTGTGGAACTTTTAAGTGTGGTCCAAGACCTGATGAACCTCTGCAGCAAATGCCCCACCTCTTCTACTGAAACTGTAATATTTATTTTAATGCTAATCTGTGTTGTGGGTAGTGTAAAAATATTTCTATCCTGAACTTTAGACCCTTTATTTTCAAAATACTTCACTAGTCCCCCTTATAAAACTGCTATATCATAAATTGATAATATTTAATATTTTTTAAATCGAAATTTCATAATTTGTGTAAATGCATTATTAAAGGAAGAATTTTTGATTAAATTTTTTTATATAATCTCAAATGCCAGAATTGTAACTTTATTCTTTAAAAATAAATAATTGGTCATTTTATATTAATTTAAAAAAAAGCAATTGAGGAAAATTTTTGAATTTAAATTTACATATAATTTTTACCAATTTGTATTTCATTTACAAATAATTTAAATTTTCTTTTTTATGGAATTTTTTCATTATAGTCATTAAGTAACAATTTCTTATTTTGAGGTTTTGATCTTCGCAAAATTTAACATTTGTGTAAATAATGCTATTAAAATGAATAAAACTAATTTTAATATTTAATTTTTTTTTGTAGCATCATGAACAAGTATTTAAATATGTTGATACGCTCGAGTCTCTTCTGTTCACAAGTGACATTGATCATCATATTCTGTCCATATTTCAACAGTTTTGTGCACTTAAAGCATAAAGTTTGACATATTTTTCATTCATATTTCATACAGAAGAAAGCTCTTACTTCTTCAACATACTTAAGGAAATTCGAAGTTCAAGCAATACATTTTTTATAAATGAAACAATGCATATTTCTATTTATAAATATCAAAGAACTAACATATGAAATGTTATGACATGTCAAGCATTTAAAGAAATGCATTGCTGACAAAATAAAGATCATTTATTTAATATTGTTGTTTATTACTGGTTGAATATTAACAGACATCTCAATTATCACAAAATTATTTTTAAAAAATTTTGTATTTACCGTATTTTCCTGTGTATAATCCGCGGATTATGTGTTAAAAAGTTCTGAATTTTGTTGTGCATGTTATATGCCACCGTGGATAATCTTTTAAAAAAATATTTTTTTCATCAGAAAAGCTAACAATAAAATTTTGAAAGAAATGTCGTTTATGTTTCATAAAATAAATAACAGATGGCGCTACGACTCAGTTGACTTATTTTAACCATAAACAGCATTGTCCAATAATAATGAAGAACGAATTCAGCACCTCTGAACAATATTCAAGTTGCAATTCACTAATGTCATTTCGCATTCTGTCTTGACCTGAACTGTTTTGCTCTGAAAGCATTCAGATTCATAGTGAAGGGAAAATTAAGTTACGGAGCAAATTTTAAACTGAAAGCCATAGGGGAGGCAAATGAAAAAATTTTTGACAAACGTGTAAATTAAGGTGGAAAACAAAGCACGCGCAGTACAAAAGAAAAAACGTAATCCCTGTGCAGTTAAAAATAATCTATTTCTTACATTTAACTATTAATGAAACTAATATAGTTTATTTTTAAAATACCACCTAACCTCGTTTTAAAAGTTATTAAAATCTAAAAATCGATAAGTTTTACTAGAATCTTCTCGGATATTGATCAATGTTGTGCCTTCATCTCAGTTAATCACACTTTGAATTGAGGTGAATTCACACACACAAACAGATCTTTATCATTATGAATATGTTTTTCTGTAGAATTTATTATATTTTTAATCATTTTTACTTTTTATTTTATTTGACACCAAATTATCTGCAGTATAAGTTTTCGATTCGTCAGAAAAATTGTTGTAGATTACAGAAAGTTTTTTTTTTATTTTTGTGCTTGAAAAAAGTGGATTGCGGATAATACACTGCTGCGGATTATATACAGGAAAATACGGAACTAATATGTTAATATTTTCCTATTTTCCATAAATTGTTGTAAAAGATTTGTAATATTTGGGTAATTTAAAAAATTATCTCTGTAAAATCATCCTGTAAGGATTTACATTTACAGAATTTTTTTAAGAAAATCTTGAGTGTGACACTTGCACATTATTTAACTCATTAAATGTGTAAAAGTGAAATAAGTTGTAACAAATGAGAGGATTTATTTAAAAACAAAATATATATATCCAATTTAAAGTTCTGTGAAAAAATAAGTTATTATTGAATTTCTTTACTACTAACATATGTAATTGTTACAAAATATTAAAATTAGTTATATTTTGGATAGAACAATTTTCCACGAGTCAAAATTATCCTCCTTACTTTTCAAAATGAACTCTGAAATTCCAATTCTTTTTTATGTTTTTCAGTTGTAATCTTTTCTGCCTAATGAATATATTATCTTTCTTAACTATATTTTGTGCTATAAGAAAGGATTGTTATCCTTTTTTTAATTATCCAAACAGGAAATGAGGTTGGCGAATATTCGTCATCTCATTTTCAGCCATTGGCCATGAATGCATGACATAACAAAACTTTGGGCTTACCAATTGATTCGATTATCTGCCTTAGAAATAGGATTCTAATTTTAGTAATGCATACTCGTAGTGTTCGTGAAGTTGCGAGATTATTCGTCGATTGTCAGTGCTTATGTGGGGTGCATTAAGATTTGCATATAGAGCCATTTTAAATTATTTTAATCAGCGAAAATTTGTCGATAAATTTGAAATTTATATTTTCCTTTTAAATAAACCCTAGAAAACAAAATTTTCAAATGACTGGAATGATTGGAACTATGCCTCATTAAGACATTAAGAAAAAGGTACTAAGATGACATTTACTGTGCACAGTACTTCGTGTGCTAACCAAAATTTATTATTTCAAATATGGGTTTTTCAACAAGCTCTTGCACATGCAGATGAAGCAAAGTAAAAGCGGTAAACTGTTAATAAAGTTCATGCTATTTACCACTGAGTCATCAATTTCATCCCAATTCTCGACATCAGCCATTGTAGTGAATAATAAATCATGGCTTATCAAAACGACAACAGAAGGTAATTAAAGTAGAAACCATATCAGTTTTGACAGCAATAAAAAAATAATTCTTTTTCTTTGAATGATTTTAACGAACATTTACAACATATTTAATTCAACCATAGCAAAAGTCTAAAATTAACTATCAAAAACGTCAGATATGATTAATTTTGAATTGACGTTGTATTTCAAAACTTTCGTTCAAGGTATTGGTACTTTATATTTTGTTTTACTTTTTCTAAAAAAGCTATAATAAAACAGATTTTTTAATATAACACAATGAGATTAACATTTCATATTGGTCTGACAATCAAGGTAGAAATTTCAATTGGTACTGCAAAATCACATTTTTAGGGCATGCTGTTTAATAAAACAAAAAATTTTACTAAGAATAATGGCTTAAGTTTAGACAAATTAATCCAGTTATCAATGGATGGACCAAAAGTTAATTTAACTGTTTTAAAGCGAGTAAATAGTGAACTAAATAAGCAAAGTATTAAATAATTTGGGTTCTTGTGCTTACACATAGTACATGGAACATTATGTAAGGAGATGATAAAGTTGCGAGCAATAGTAATGGCTTTGGTGGGGACATTTATCAGTTTTTTAAACTATCTCCAGCAAGAAGAGAATATTACTATTTATTACAGTTGGAAATGTTTCAAAAATAGTTAAATACAGTTTCCTTCATCATGTTGAGGGCTGTCAGATGACTTTAAGGTCAATTTGTGAGAGAATTATTGAGCAATATGATCTACAAGAGTACTTTATTGTCAAAATTCGAAAAGAATCGAAATCTCTGATAGATATCTTCAAATTGTAAAATATTTGAAAGAAGCTTAAACTATGGTATACATATTTTTATTTAATTCAGGATAGAGAAAAGTTGTTATAAATTAAATTTTATTCAGGTAAAAATTGGTTAAATTTGAACAAGATTGAAACAGACCATGGTGCAAAAACAGTACTGGAACAGCTTATTGATAAAACATTTTTATATAAAATGTCAAAAGTTGCTACATAATATTAGCTATGCCTTTCAATTTTTAATAATATTTCCTATTCAATTATTTTGATACATAGCTATGTCATGTCAGTGATGTCTTAATAAGAATTAAATTTTATTGATGATTAACCCAAAGCAATTCCATGACTGATTTTAATGATTGTCATTTACACATATTAACAGTACTCTTTTTACATTCGCCTTCTGATGGCGATTTTACATTCGGTCACCAACCTAAAATAGTCCTCATTCAGTAATTTAAAATTTGGTACTTTTCCATTTCGCCGGCGCAGGCGATAAAGTCGCCAAAAATGATACAACCGGCGCTAGAGGGAATATCTCCGCTGGTAACCTTTTACTGCTACGTTTCCAAAACATGTGACGGCCTTTTACTGTCAACGACTTTATTTCGACTCTTTTTTTTTCCTCCATTTCATTATTTTATGCTATGTTGCTATATATACAAATTTAATAATTTCATAAAATCTCTAGAAAAAATCGGATTTTAAAAATATATCTTAAAAAATAATAATCGTAACAAATTCACATAAAAAATATTTTAAAAAAAATAAGATTTTGAAATATGCATCACCCGATAAATTGTAATCTAATATAATAAGTAAATAAATTGAGGCTCTGGCATCCATCATTCCACGCATAGCGTGAACACGAGAACAACAATTAAATAAATAAATTAAAAATTTTTATGTAAAACAACATTATTTAGAAAATTTTATGTGTATACTGTGTGTTGTCGCTAATTGGCGACTTAATTTTCGCTTGGCGAGATTTGCGCCTGCGAAATGGAAAAGTACCTAAAATTTATACTCCCTAATAGACATTTCTTTAAAATTCAACTAAACAGCCTAATAATGTAAAGCAATTAATTACATTGAATTAAATTAATATCAGTTATGCTTGAGAAAGAATCCTAATTGAATCACGCTAGCAATTACTGTGTTAATAATAGACAACTTTCACTTTCCTATAAAATTATAAAAATTACAATAATATATTTAAAAATGTTAAACATATAAAACAAAATCCTTAAGCAGCATTTCCTTAATTTTATTTATTGCTGCGTTTACTCCAGCACATCATTATGGTATAAGTTAGTTGATGTTTAACTTTTTTCAGAAGGCAATTTTTAAAATAAATAACACTTATTGCAGACAACACAAGTTACATAGAAATTTAGGAGGACTGAAGCAGCGCGTCCTCTTCGCATGAGATTTAGAGAGCAAGCGTTCTGTGTTCGGTTCAGATCTCACTGAGAGAATGTATTATCCGCGCCTACGAAGTGTGCTGATTGGATGGGTGCATTTCATGAAGTTAATACCATTGGCACAGAAATTTGATAGACAAGTTTTTAGTTTCACTTCGCGAATTCAAGTGTTTTGTAAAAGGTCAAGAGTTTCTCAGAAAATATGTCATGAGTCACCATAATTTCTTTGAGAAGTCATGATGAGTCACCACAATATCTTCCCAAAATCCTGTATGTGTTTGTATTGAAGAAACCTTCCTGAAACCTATGAACTCTATACAGATACGAGGTTACAATTGTTACAGAAAAGACTGTAATGAAAACGCCACAACGTCTGGAGGAGTGTGCATATTTTCATCACGAAAATACCCTACTGCTGTACATTTTTTAAATACCAACCTTCAAGCCGTAGCTATACGAATACATATAACATCGCTAATAACAGTTTACAGCATTTATCTTCCTCCACATGACAACATCCACCTAGAAGATCTTAAGAATTTAGTTGAACAGTTACCTGTCCCCTTTTTACTGATTGGTGATTTTAATGGACACAATAACCTATGGGGAAGTATTAATGCAAATACTAGGTATCATCTAACTGAGCAATTTCTTTCTGAAAATTGTCTATAAATTGGTACTTATTCACAAAACTAGCTTTTATTAGTGAAACAATGGTCAAGACTGAATGTATTGATGAAGCTGTTATGGAGGTCACAGGATCAATTATTTGTGCTGCCGATACAGTTTTTCCAAAATTCTCCTCAAAACCAAAAAAAAACTTTGCAAATCCTGGTGGAATAATGCCTGCCGCTTAGCATACAAGGAACAAAAGAAGCTATTGTGTATCTTTCGAAGATATTCAACCACAAAGAATCTTCTTGCCTTCAAAAGGACCAAAGCCTTTTCTCGTAAAACAAGACGCCAAAGCCAGAAAGAATCATGGATCCGTTATGTAACTTCAATATCTACATCCAGTTAACAACTGTGGGTGAAAATAAAAGCAGTGAATAGAATCTATCAGGATTCTTTTATACCGGTCCTGATAACCAGTGCTGCTACATATTCTTCTCCAAGTGATATTGTAAATAAATACGCTGAAAATGTTTCTAAAGTTTCATGCCCCGAATCCTAAAATGCAACCTTTTTCCAAATTAAGAAACATTCTGAAGGATTTCCTATAAAATTTGAAGACAGAAATTTCCTTCCATATAACATCGAATTCCAGATGTAAGACTTAAGAAAAGCTCTATCTCTCAAGAAACAATCTAGTCCTGGTCCAGATAGAATTAGCTATATAATGGTACATAAGCACTGACTCCCTTGGAAACTTATTCACTTTGTTTAATATAATTTGTGTAGAGCATAAATATCCCAGTTTATGTAGAGAAGCTATTACCATTTTCCTACTGAAACCTGAAAGAGATTCTTCGAATTCTTTAAGTAACCTACCAATTGCACTTTGTGCGAGTTGCCTTAGAAACACTGGAACGTATGATCAATAGGCTTCTTCCTTATACGATAGAGAAAAATAAATGTATCGCTCCACTTCAAAATGGTTTCCGTAAAGGCAGATTTACTCTAGATAATATTATATACCTCGAATCAAATATTCGTAATGCCTTCGTCGAACGAAATCACTTAGTTTCTATATTATTCGATATAGAAAAAGCATATGATCGAACGTGGAGTTATGGTATACTCCGCACAATGTTTGAGTTAGGATTCAGAGGTAATTTACCTATTTTTATCCAGAACTCTTTAGCATTACGTATTTTTAAAGTCCGCATTGAATCGACCTTTTCAAGTTATTTTACACAAGCTGAAGGAGTACCGCATGGCAGCATTTTAAGTGTTATGATTTTTAACCTCCATATAAGCAACATTTTAAACAACCTTCCATTCATGGTGTGTTATATGTGGACGATCTGCAAATTTTCTGTCAAGGCCCCAGTATTCCTATACTCAAACGAAAATTACAATAAGCTGTAAATAACATAGTTTCCTGGTGCTATAAGAATGGACACGAAATTTCTACTACTAAAAGTAAATGTGATTATTTTTGCTGTATAACTGGACTTCATACTGATCCAACCATCAATATATGAAACATACCTATACCAATGGTTGATGAAATAAATTTTCGTGGAGTTATATTTGACAAAAAGCTTACTTTTCTCTCTCTTTATTTTATACTTAAAGAAAAAATATGAAAAGTATTTAAACTTTTCAAAAGTACTTTCCTCTTGTACTTTTCTCTCTTTTTACCTCTTGGCGTGTCGATCACGAAATTTTGCTCGGAATTTATCAGTCCCTCATATTATCTCGAATAGATTATGGCTGTATTGTATATGGGTCGACAAGAGCTTCTGTTCTCTCGAAGATTGGATACTGTACACCATCAATTTCTTCGAATTTGCTCAGGTACACTCCAAACTTCACCCGTTCAAAGCTTATATGTGATTTGTCAACAGCCATCATTTCATTTACGCCGTAAACAGTTATAATTTAACTATTATTTTAAAATCATGTCAATCCCTCATCACAGACTGAGATTTACTGAATTTGCTCTTAGTATGAAGAGGATGTACGTTGCTAGTCCCTACAATATTCTTCCTTTCATAGAAAGGATAAAATCTTCTATCTCAGAATCGAACATCTCAAATATACAGTCTGCAATTATTGACTTGTTAGGGCTCCCTCCTTAGAACACTATTAACATTATTGTTCTAAATCCATTTGCTAATTATATTAAATGCAAGATTTCTCCAATCATTTACCAACAGCTATTTGCTCACCACCGACTTCATTACTCAAAATACTTACCACTATTCACGGATGGCTCAATAACAGATAATAACGTTGGTTGTGGTGCTATTCTAAATAATATCACTTATAGCTATGATCTCCATACTTCTTGTTGTATTTACACGGCTGAAGCTACTGCCATCGTATATGCCCTTCAACTTTTGACAATTAGCTCTTATCGTAACTTTTGCATATATACCGATAGTATGAGTGTTCTAAAACAGTTAAGTAATCTAGATGGTGATTGTCACCCTGTTGTAACTACTATATTATACCAAATGCATACACACACTATACAGCACAGAGGCTTTGATGTCACATTTTGCTGGATTCCCAGTCACATGGAAATTGTTCGAAATGAAATAGCGGACACAGCAGCAAAATCGGTTTCCATTATTCGTGATCCCAAAGTTCCCTTTACAGATATTAAAAAGTCTGTCAAAAAATATACCTTTTCTTTGTGGTAAGAGACTTGGAAATTCACAAGTAAACAATAATATAAACATAGTAACAATAATATAAATAAACAAGTAAACAATAATATAATCTTCAAAACAAATTATTTGTTATTACAATTTAAATATCTAAGCAAATAATATCAAAATGCTCGTTTTGGGAGAAAAAATCATTCATTGTAATAGCAAATGGAAATTTTGTTGTTGTTATTTCCAACCCTTCAGAGATCTAGCGGCAGCTAGATCAGATCCATGACATCGTGAACCCTAGTGAAGTCGAGAACCAACAGTGGACTTGCGTAAACATCCGTCAGAGCGAACCCCAAATAATCCAGGATAGTGAAAAGCCGACTTTAAGTGTGAAAATCTTTCTACATTGAAATGATTTCTACCATACATGATTTCTTTTTAAAGCAATGTTGCTAAAACTTTTTAGATAGAAGCATTTTTGAAAAAAATATAGCTCATTGGAAAAATGAAATTATTACATTCATGTCCATAAATTAAGGATAATTCAGAATCACACAGAAATTGAACTCCAAAATAAAAATTTCACATGTCGAATTAACACACACATCTTGAAGAAAAATATGCAAATTACAAGAAACCACCAGATGGCGCTGATAGTTTGTCACAATGACGAGAGTGTAAGAGAGGGGTATATAAGGAATGGTTGCAAAGAAATAAAATTGTTCACAAGCGCTTTAAAAGCCTTTCAGTGCAATAAACGCATAGTTATGGCACAAAGGAAGCATTTGGATGATGTTTTACGTACGTGGTAGAATTATCGGCCGTTTGGAATGTGGACGCACCCAGCTGGAAGTATCCGAGGAACTTGGAATCTCACAGAGTGTCATCTCCAGGCTTTGACAACGGTTCCAAGATGATGATAATGTGACTAGACGTTACAGCACAGGTCGCCCCCGAGTTACAACGCCGAATGAGGACTGGTATTTGGAAGTTACTGCCAAAAGAAACAGACGGAGCACAGCACCAGACCTCCCTCGTCAGCTCTCTTCAGCTACCGGTACGACAGTTTCAAGGCAAACTGTGTACAGACGCTTAAGGCACATTGGTCTATATGCTCGTAGGCTTAGCAGATGTGTTCCACTTACCGCAACTCACTGTCGCCTGCGGTTAGCCTGGAGCAGAGAGCATGGATTGTGGATACCGCAACAATGGTCTTGTGTGATGTTTTCCGACGAGTCAAGATTTAGCTTTCAGTCTGATTCTCGCCGGACTTTCATATGGAGAAAGCCAGGTACCCGTTACCACCAAGAGAACACAATTGAACGACACCGTTACGGTGGTGCAGGATTGCTCGTTTGGGGAGGGATTATTCTGTGTTTCAGAACTAACCTGCATGTTCAGAATGTAACCATGACAGGCCACATCTATCAGGATGTCATTCTGGAACAACATGTACGTTAGTTTGGGGGCGCCATGGGTGCCAGAATTTCTGTTTATGGACGACAACGTCCACCCTCACCGTGCAAACATTGTAGACGAATGCCTTTAATCGGAGGATATCACCCGTATGGACTGGCCAGCATACTCACAGGACTTGAATCCAATAGAACACGTGTGGGACATGCTTGGTCGATGAATTGCAGCCCGTCAACCCCCTCCCACATATCTACCGGAAATTTGAAGAGCATTACTTGATGAGTGGTGTAATATTCCCCAAGATCAGATCGATAATTTGATACTCAGCATACCTAGGCGTTGTACGGCCTGCATTGCATCGTCTGGGGAGCACTTACCATCATACCAACCATGTTATATTGGTTTTTCTAAAAATGTTCTTTTTTGAAATTTGCTCCAGGGAGTAAAAATCGCTATTTTTATTAATGATGTCAAACATATAGCATCTTTTTTGCTCTTTACCTTTTGTTTAATAAAAAGACTTAACAAATAAGTCACATTTGTTTTGCTTCTGTCTCTTTCTTTACCTGAACTTGCATTATCCTTAATTTATGGACACGAGTGTATTTAACAAGTGAAGTATGTTATCGAGAGGTTCCTTCAATTAAACAACAAAAACGAGAAAGTACTCAACTGTATGAAGCAATTGCCCAAAGTAAAAAAGATTTGGAATATAAATAAAAATACTATGCAAATTTAGATGAAATAAGAAATGCTTGAAAAATATAGACATTCCTGATTTTTAGACAGTAGTCAACCGAAAAAGCTATTTTATGTTTTTAAATGTTGTTTGCAATCCATATTCGAATTTGTGTGCTGCTGTTGTTATTGATGAAAATCTGATTACAAATGATTTCATTAAAAATGTGACAATAAAAAAGTAGGTTATTGTTCTTTGCAATTTCAAATTAATATTGGATTGTTCCGAAAGTAATTTCGTTTTTCATGAAAATAAAAAACGCATAACGAATAAATACCGTATTGCATTGCATATTGTCCATTCTAGTCCAATAGCTTTTACCATCTTTCTGATAGTAGCACGATTCCACACTCATGAAGTGGTTGTTTTTTACTAGCAAAAAGCTGATCCAGGTAAGAAAACCAAAATTACTTTCCGAACAACCCAGTATTATTGATATTAGTACTGTACTACAAAATACTAAGCAAATTAAATTGAATGAAAATTATGAAGATTGTGAAATAGATTTTTATGATTTAATTGATATTTTATATTATTTGTCAGAAAATACTGTCAATAAACAGCATAGAGACTGTTATGTTTTGTAAAGAAAGGAAAAATTCTTTTTTAATGGGTTATTAATTATTCATCGTCGATTTAGTCCAACTTTTTAATTTTATGTATCTTATTACACTCTATTTGCCCTCATGCATACGATTTTTATACAATTGTTCTTTAATTTTACCACATCCAAATACAACAAAATGATTGCGTTCAAATTATTATTTAAATCCTCTAATTCAGCAAACAAATAAAAATGTGCTTTCCTGTATTAAATATTCATTTTTGGAAGAAAAAGATAAAAAAAGTTGTATTATTAATGGATGAGATCCATATGAAGCTATATTTAGATTACAAAAGAAGTCACTTTTATCAGGTACATCTCATAATAATAATTGTGATTTGGCAACAACTGCATATGTATTTATGGTGCAAAGAATTACTTTCAAGCGTAAGGATATGGTGCATATTTTTTCTGTAAAAAGAAATAACAGAGCTGAAGTTTTATATTTTATTTAAAATCTGCTTCTGAAGGAATAAAATTGTTCATAATGAAATCATGTTTAAATAATATATTTCTTAAAAATTATAGTAAAAAAAATCAACGACTCACGACACAGTAGTGATTAATACTCAGAATCTAGAAAAAGAAAAATTCCAACTTTATATAATTCTTAAAAAAATATTTTTTATGTTATTTGAATCAAAAATTATATCTAATATTTATTTGCAATAAAAACTAAAATAATTTGGAAATAAGTTTGATTATATTCAAATAGTTTATTTTTATCCATTATTATATGATTGCATCAAAATAAATTGAAAAAAATATGATAATTATATATATAATTTAACTTTGCTCCAATATATAAAACTATGTGTGTCAGTGTGAAATTAAGATATATATATATATATATATATATATATATATATATATATATATATATATATATATATATATATATATATATATATATATATATATATATGATTTTTTATTCAGAGTATGTGTAACATTTCAAAATGCTAAACATTCGTTAATTTTAAAAGAAAATTTTGATAATAATGTTTGCTTTTCAAATTAAATTTATGTATTGTTTCTTAGAAGAAATATTGTAAAAAAAATTGTGATACTAATAAATGATTTTCTATTTTGGTATTGTCTTTTCCCCTTTAATTGTATAAAATAATTATTGCATGGAACTTTGTACCAAATCTATCATACACTGGGAATATAATTATTTTAAAACATTAATCGTGTGTATTGCATTTAAAAGATTTTAAAAATATATTTTTAAATCATAATAGATTATGTTGCTAATATTTATTTTAGAATAAAACATAACACCCAAAATATTTTGCTTTGATTAAAAAAGTGCACAGTAATTATTAATTATTTATATACATACTTCGCTGAAAAAAATTTACGTAGATTTTATACATTAATAATCACCACTGATAAATACTTCTTTTGAAAGTACGTAACTGAAAAACTTGAAATTCAATATCCAATCAAATTTCATCGCCTTTATCTTAATATGAATAGAAAACTTGTTATTCACACAATTGAAAGTTGAATAATGCAAAATATATATTTTTTGCATACAGCTGCTGTTAACATTTTAACATTCTTCGAGGAATATGATATCAAAATTATTTTAAAAGTATTATAAATTGAGTGTTAGAGGGATTTTTAAAGAACATAAAATCAGCTCTTTTCGAATGTTTTGTTGGTGGACGAGCGGTTGATTTCAGTCACCGCCTGGTGACGTCACAAGCAAATGATCTGGCTTTCTCAGCTGTTGAGGGTGATGCTCTGAGGAACTGACTTTCAGATGAATGGTTTTTCACATCCGATTCTCATATCCAGTAAACGGAATCCATTTGTAGTGTTAGAAATTAGCCATTGAGGGGCTTGGGAGTGTATGAAGGAGAAAAAAGAGTACGTCCTTCCCTGAATTTCTCTCAAAGGGAAATGTTATGTCTTTGTTTTCATCAATATAGGCTACATGTTTATGCATGTACATTAATAAATGTTCCTGCGCGAGGGTCTTAAATTTGACAAAGGCGTACAAATTGATTATCATAAGACTGATATGAAGAAAATCAGACCCAGATGTAGGAGTGTTTTCTCTAAAAAATATTTTTATAATATAAATAAAGGCTTTAACGATATGCTTTATACTAAAAGAATTCATTAATTTAAATACAGAGAGAATAAGTTTCGAGTTTGCCAAAGATTTAAATTTCATACGGGAGCGAATTTTGGAATAGTAAAATTAATAAAAGCAAATAATCTACCATTGTAATTTAAATTATATCATTTAAAATATGAAATTTTATATTTTGAGGAAAAAATTTTCAAATGTTTAGAATTACTACAGAACCATTTCTTGCATACATATGAAATCATTTCTATCTTTGAGTGAAAAAAATATAATTAAGAACAATTGTAAGAGTCAATTTGCTAATTTGAAAGACGCGAGACATTTAGAAAAAATCTTATAATTGGTAAAGCCGCTTTCCAAATTGAGAGTACAACCGAACAAATTGAATTTATGAACGTATAATATAGCGTTATCAATGCCATTAATTTGTGATACAAGGTTATTTGAACATTGCTTAAAACTACACATATTAAATTTCTTTACTTCAAAGTACATTTACAGTAAGAAATTGAGTCGTTTCATTGCATAAGTTTATATATTCAACGTAAAATTTCTGTCGTCGAAATAAATAGTTTAATTAATGCAATCATTTATGTAAATGTTGAAATCAAAATTTTGATTTAAATTTTCGCATTAACATTTTGAAGTCAATGAAAAGATTCAGAATTTGAATTCATCGTGAATGCTACTTAAAACCACACTTTCTGGAGAAATTGATCTCGATTTCGGCCCTAGCCTCTCACGAATGGGCAATGGAAATTGCGCATCTGCTTTCTGCAAGCATTTTCTGGTAAATAAATTAAACCCATATCCTTTTTTATATGGAAATATACTTCAAATATTAAAAAATGTGGTATAACCCGTTTAAGACTTTGAAGAAATGACAAGTTCATTGATATGCATTAAAATAAAATTAACATGCCATTTTTTTCCTTGAAAATTCCCCAAAACGTATCATTGAGTATACAAGATTTTATTATCCAGATTAGCTTCTTTTAAGCAAAACTCTATGGCACGACAGCCCATGTGGGCCAAGGGCTACAGTGCCCATAACTGTTTTTCATGATCGCGGGCCCCGGGGAGCGAAGTATATGTTCCAGTTAGGTGGTCAGCCTAACGTAAGTTCCCAAATGTTTAGTTCCCAAGCATGCTTGGTACTCAGTTAATCGACCCACTGAAGGGATGAAAGGCTGAGTCAACTTTGCCCATCCCGAGGATCGAACCTCGGACCAGTGTCATGGAAGCGTGAAACGCTGCCACTAAGCCACCGGGCTTCTTAGCTTCTTTTAGCACAGTACCAATTTTCTGAAGAAAAACCATTTTAGTCCCTCAAAATTTTCAGTTATAGGGGATCCAATATTTAATGAATCCTCTTAATTTTGTCTAATATATTAATTTGTTTCCTTAAGAGTCAAATTCTCTGAAAATCTCCCCTTTTGTAATAAACTTATTCGATTTTTTTGTTTCCTATTATGCATCATTGTCCTAAGGAAAAACTTTCAAAGAATTCATGAAGCAGGACTCGTTTCGTGAATGCGGTTTGAAGCAATCATTCAATATATTTAAATTATTTATTTCTATTGTTTAGAAATATAGTTGAAAAATGTTAAATATACATTATTTGGATATTTGGTTAAGAAAAATTTGTAAAATGAAATTATTTAACATGTAGATACTTCCCGGAAATTTAACAATGAACGATTCCAATGTCATTTATGAACACGTGATAGAGAAAATTATATATATTTTAATTTTCAGGAATTTAAAATTTGCATAGCTCGCGTTATGATTATTATTTTTATATTTAAATTAGTTAATTGTCTACCAATGATATTCAATTCAAAATATTCTATTCGAGGGTATTCAACGCCTTGCATGGCCATCACGTTCTCCAGATCTAAAGCCCATTGAAAATGTGTGGGATGCTTTGGGGAGGCAAGTATCTGGTCGAAACTATCCTCCAACAAACAAGAACACCCTCATCCGTGCACTCCCAGATGAATGGGATAAATTGCCTCAACAGCTGCTGGATAATGTTGTGCAAAGTATGATACGACATGTGGAATGTTGTATCACACTCCATGGTGGACATATCCCGTACTGATACCTTTCTTCAAGGTGCCTGCTGACTTTTAGATGCATTGTTCCATTTTTCCATATGCAGCATCTAATTTTTTTCTTTCAGATGCTTTCACAGCTTTTGTACTTTCCAGAACAATAAATATTCTTTATTGTAATGTCTGAACAGTGTGGCAACTATATTTTATCCTACTAGGCCTCATGTCTCGCTTAATGTTATGCTACATTGCAATTTGTGATCCGTCCTTAGCAATTGTCCAGCAGTGTATTCTGAGTAAAACCTATGTGGGGGAGAACTTTCTAGGATTTTAATGAGATTCAATTTTTTCCTTAAAACTCTTAAAATTGCTTTCGAAAGAAAGACGACACATAGGAGATTTTCCTATATCTTAAAAATTATGATTTTAGGGACAATTATATTCTCATTGTTCACAAAGTGAAATAAATTCCTTACAGCAAATAGTTCCTATAGATTTTTATCAAATAAAAAAATTTAAAATTGCAAAATATGTGTCGTAAATGGTTTATTAAAAATTTTGATTAAAATAATACAATATTTGAGTAGACATTGTGTGCATAAATTTTATTACGAAACAAGACACACCATTGTACTTAAGAATAAAACAAGCTATTTATAAACTAATTTAAAATAAGTAAAAACAGGAACAAAAATTATGTAAAAATATAGTATGTAAAATTATAGTTATTTAAAAAATCTCTTTTCGGAAACGGAAGCCAAATTCGTCGCATTTGGTTTGTAGAGTCTTCGCC
Organism: Latrodectus hesperus; assembly: GCA_037975125.1. Classification (NCBI taxonomy): domain Eukaryota; kingdom Metazoa; phylum Arthropoda; class Arachnida; order Araneae; family Theridiidae; genus Latrodectus; species Latrodectus hesperus. Next base: position 13,716,794 of record CM075860.1, on the reverse strand, counting down.
AGTTGATTTGGACCACAGAAGAAGACTGTTACTTTTCCTTTCCGTTGCTCGGCGATTGAAGAGAACACCTGCAAGAAAATAATGCGTCAGAGAGCACGACACAGAAGACACGCGTTCCTACGAAATCGCACAAAGGCTCGATAAAATAATTCCCCCAAATCGAAAGTTCATAAATCAGAAAAAATAAGGGTTAAGTCTTAAATTATAGTCTAGTAAACTACTCTTCATAAATAACTAATCAATATTCACTACAGTTTTATTTTGCGTATGTTTCTTGTATGTATATTTGTCACATTAGAAACATACTCTAAATACACTTCAATGAGCTCCAGTGGCTCAGTAGCTTCACGCCGCAAACTCGGTAGACAATCCGATTGAGACGCCGTCTTATAGTAGACAAATGTGATCTCCTCGATGTCTTAGTGTGACGTAGCTAAAACGTTGTATCTGACGTCATGCAATTTTAAACCAATGAGAGCGCTGTCTCGCGGAATGTTGCCAGATATTTCGAGCCTGCTCTAAATCTAGAAACGTCTCGCGCTCCACCCCTTTTCTGACGTAACTAAGACCTTAATGACGTCATTTGGTCTGATGCGATTCTTACGAGACAAGTCTCATGCGATCATCTACGAATTTGCGGACTGCCGTAAGCTCAGCAAAGTGAAGCATCATTTGCCGCGGGCAGTGGTTGGGAGGGTGACCACGGTGTACTCTCCTTCACTGGATTGCTGGAGCTCCGTGGATTGGGGACGTGTCCACGTTCATCTGTGACGTCCAATGTCCTTTCGCTGGTGTGGTGTGGATGTGGAGAGGAGGGTGCCAGCTCAGGTGTGGCCTCGTCACCTGACCGTGGTTCAAAGTGACGAGGCACCGCTAAAAGAGCAAAGACGTACTTTCACCTTCGTGATGCTCTAATCCAAACGAAAGACGCTCTCTATTGACTTAATTCACACTGCCAAAGGCAAAAGCGAGCTTGGTTTGTCCAAGTGTCATAGGAAAAACACTTCATACTCGAGTTTTTTCCATCAATAAAATGCAATTTTTTTTTTGTTTCAAAACTACATTTTTCCATTTTTGATGAAGGAAAACATTTTTCTGTTACTTTTGAGAAAAAACAACTCAATTTTTTGCAGTTATTTAATTGCATGCGACTGCAGAGATGCACCAATTTATTATTTAGCATCTGAAATTATTTCTCATGCATTATGTTAATAATCATTCAGTTATCCGATATTTCTTAGGCACAAACTACACCCGAGTCCGTATTTAAAATCCGGAAATTAATTATCAGACAGAAGCTTTCTAATCGAAGTTCATAAATGAGTAATTCATTTGTACTGGAGACCTCTGCTGAATGTTCTCGACTTTCTTCAGTAACGTTGATAGTAAAGCCTGTTTGACAAATGGTTGGTTGGGTTTTATGGCGCAACGTCCAAAATTGGACATGCTGCGCCAAAACTATAATTTTGATTTTATTTGTATTTATTTTTTTATTTTAATTTTTTTATAACCCAAGCAATATTAAAACATTAGAAAATAAAAATAATTGTATATGAAGTAATTAAAAAAGCCCTAAATATATATAGACACATACACAATATATATATATATATATACAAAAATAAAACATAAGTTAAATCAAATATATTGTAAAAACATATTGCTCTTAGAAATGAAGATAAGTTTCTGTGGAGTGGATCCCCCAATAAATCAGGTAAAGTTAAAATATCTGTTAACTTTATTAAAAAAGTGTATACGTAAATAGTTAAAACATGAACATGAAATAAAATATGATACACATGTATAAGGTTCATCACATGTTTCAATTAAAGGATTTAGTTCATTTAGAAACAAATGTCTGTATGTGAAACGTGTCTGTCCGATACGAAGGCGAGTCAATCTAACATCTGCACTTCGTAACGGTAAAACTGATAATGAGGTGAGGAATGAAAAAATGGTATATAATTTGTTGACGACCTGCGAGTTCCATGACTCCTGCCAAAGACCATATATGAAACGTTTCATGACCTTTCTCACATCTGAGAGAGGAACCGATGGTAAAATGTGATCAGCAGCCTTTGCAGCTGCATCCGCTCTCTCGTTTCCATCAAGACCTACGTGTGTTTGACAAATGAATTGTTTGTTCTGTAACATTCTTAGCATAAGTAAAACATTGCGTCCAGACATAATTTTGTAAGTCGATTCGAAGCCATGATCACACCTTGCAAGAGCATTTGTGAGCCGGGTGCTTGACGAGGCGAAAAAGATTCCACACACGAATTGCTTCCAAAAATCAGATTTCAACATCAGTAGTGCAGTTGGTTTGAGATCTATTTACGAGTCTCTTATAAAAGAACGCTGATCCAAGTTTCTCAACCATAAAGTAAACAGAGAAAAAACTAGAAAATAAAATCAGATTAAAAAATAAATGCAAACAAAAGATGCTTGAAAATATGTTAAAAAGAAGATTCTGAAATTTCTGTCCATGGACGGGAATAGAAAGTTTATTGCGTTCATGGTAGCAGTTGATAAAATTCAGCCACTGTTTGTAAAATAGTCATTCGGTTTATTACTCAACAATCACTTTTTGCACACGAGAGCTAATTAGATCTAGGGCCCACGGTTTAAAATGGATTCCGTAACATTGCAAATATCCCAGCTCTTGATGGGAATCGAACGCAAAGGCACTAATCATTCGGTTACTACTTCGGCTTCAAAACTCTAACAAAGAAAAATTGGAAAATAGAGAAATATAATCCATGAACTGCTGTACATTCTGACGAATTAGACTGGTGGTTACATTTTAAAGTTGATTTTGAACTACTTCAAACGTTGAAGGTCAGATTTAAATCTGCGAAGTGTTGATTGAAATCCAGAGCACAAACTTTGAATCCCTGGGGGAGGGAAACCCATATTAGTCGATTGATTGATTTTGATTTTACTGCCACAAAATCTTCAGATAGGAGTAAGTTGCGCAGAAAATCATGTTTGGTAAATTTAAATGCTTGAATAAATCCTTGTTTAAGAACTAATAGAGAATTTTAAAATGAATGACTAAGAAGAACAAATAAGGCACTAAAACAAATTCATAAAAGTCAGAAATGCGAGACAAAAGGTTGTATTAAAAATAAAATAACTATTCTATTTGTGAAAACTACAACAGTTTCACGAAATTAATGTCAGTCAGAGCAGGTTTTATTTAATTGTTTTTTGTATTTGTCTTTTCTACGTTTGAAACGGTTTGAAATATAGTGGAGGAATTCGTTTCCATATCTGTTTCAGAAGAGAATACATGAATTGTTCTTTTGATACTTTTTCTCGAGATTTGTTTTTTAAATTTTGTATTATAATCTAAGATTTCTTGTTAATTAAAGTAGACTACTTTGTGCTATTAGAAACTGTCGAGCGATTTAGATGGCAACGTTAAAAGTAGCAGATATTGATAAACTAATCTTATTCTCTGGATTATTGTTTATTTTCTAATTTGTTTTTAAAGTAGAAGAATAGGAAATGCCAACTTTGTATTCTGTTTACAAATTGTCCTGCTTCCGGTAGTTTTATTTTATTTATTTATTTTTTTTACTGAAATTACCTCTTTTTCAAAGATCCGCATTGGACAAAATTTGGAAAATGCTGCATGTGCACCAAAACCGTAAAAACACTTAAACATTTCTGAAGTACAAGCATCAGTTGCTTAACCACTTTGTGCACATTTTCCTCTCGTAGAATCAGTATTTCTACGTGCTTGTTAGGTTTGGTTTGTTTGTTGGTCGCTCAACGGTCATTTTTTGCACACGAGGGCTAATTAGACTGGGACCTACTGTTTAAAGTGGATTCTGAACCACTGACAAACATCCATGCCCAAGGTGGGATTCGAACCCACGAACTGTTGAACCGAAGGCAAGAGCACTAACCATTCAGCTGCCAGCTCGGCTCGTGCTTGTTGGGAGTCACCATATCTCTAAAATTTAAAAACACACTAAATGGTTAGGATTGTATGGACGAAATTTGCAGTTTATAAAACCTGCTTCTATAGATTTTGGCAATACTGGTTATACCTTCATATTGAATATATACGACGTGCAGCATAAACTCCTTGATCTCGTAGATCTTCCAAGAATTCTGCTTCTGCTACATGCATGAAATCTTGGGTTAGAAATAACACCAGATTCATTTAATTTTACGAAATGTTTCGACTGGTTCAATTTTTTTAAAAAATTACTGATTATTAAAACTTGTTTTATGTCAACTTAAACACATAAGATCTAATTTTTTTCAACATTTTCTATGTTACCAATAGTTGATGCTAGAAGTGTTTGTATCAAAAAAGGTGATACTGCATGGAAATTGCCTGGTGTGCCTATCAACACGTAACGAGTAAATAAATTGTCTTCAATCACACGAGAATTAGAACCCATAGGATATTTTTAAAGATTCATGCTCGACTGCATGGCCCACCACAGAGCCCTACATGAGATGGTAGCTACCTGCTCTGGACATTTCCAGCCTCAGCGCTTATATCATAGTATTAGTCAACACTCATACGTTAGGAGTCATCTTAGGGGGTAGTGACCATTCTTAACGCCAACTCCAAGAATGTGACCCCTTTGATTGAACCCTAGCACTGAAACCAAGACTGTAGCCAGGTACTAGCCGATTGATACACTGAGGACCACCCGTCTAAAGGGTTGTCATGCACGAGGGGATCTTAGCTGTACATTAGAAACAAGAAGCTAACAGTGGCTACAGCTATTCATGGAGAGCTGCCTCACTTGCCGTCGAGGTATCGAAATAAGGAAAAGATTAGAAGAGAGGTAAAAACAGAATATAGCTCTGAGTGTATCTCGTGATTGGAACACCCGTATTCACCTAATGGTGAGCCCCATGAAGGGACTCATTAGTTGAAATAACCACTCAGCTGCCAGTTTAATCTTTTTCACATCTCATAATACAAGTTATAAACTAATTAAATATTACACGAGATAGCTTTTGATGAAACACTGAAAATTAGTATTTCTTAAGAGTAAGGTACATTATGCGTTTCAATATTTATGATATGCTTTAATATATGACAAAAAACTAACAGTCATATTCATGACTACCAACAGCTTCACATAGTTTCAAAGAAAAGCACTATCTGTTGTCGAAGGTTAACTTTTGATATTCGTACCTTATTCCAATCTGGCCTGCCAGGTTGGGTTCGACTTTTCAATCCGGTTATCAGATCTCGCTTCTCCTTTTTGTACAAAAGATCCAGGGCCATCTGCAGGCCGACAGCCTTCATGTCTGTTCGGTGCAGGGCCGACGTGATGTACATATGGATGTCCAGAAATCTGTCCTTTTCCTCGAGCTGCGCCTGCTCAATTTCCAGCTCACTTAGCAGGTTGACAAACCACTCGAAGGCACGCTGGTGTCTGTTCAGCCAGAAGAAATCCACCTGGAACAAAGGGAAATTTATGTCTCTTTTTCATTACTTGACTGCGAGAGCTAGAATTTAAAGTATTCCAAGGCAAGTTCTAGTTCAGCTTTTGCGTTCAAAGGCTGGTTTAACCTGGACATATTGTTTAAAGTTGATTCGAAAACCATTTAATATATCTTGCTCTAGTTGTGAATTGAATCTTTGATCTATCAAAGTGACAGCTAGATAATTAACCTGTAGCTTGTTTTATAATTTTATATAGGAAAATTTTATTTAAGATCTTTTGTCTGCAATGAATATATTGAAAGACATTTTTTATGTTATTAAAATATGTAAAACGTTGATGTGTGAAATGAAGAAAACTAAATATCCTTAATTTGTTTCTCTAAGAAACTACAGATATATCCTTACAAATAAATTAACATTTGAAAATTAATGAAATATTTAAATTTTAAACATTTCAAATTAAGTGATTAAAAATTCATTGATTTTTGAAGGCGTAAAATTATATTTTCTTTCTAATACATTTATAAATTAATTCAATAATAATCGGAATAAGTACAACAGAAGAATAATGCCAGAGTTTCGTTTTAAAGGCAAAACATTTCAAGTTGTTCAACATTGTCTAGTATCAAACCAATAATATTTCATTACGAAGCTCAGTCAAATCTTTAGAGTAGAGATGGCTTTTAACACAGGATTGAAACACCAATGATGCACTAATTTCATGTAATAAAAATTATCCGTCGAGCAATCGAGCCAAACACAGCAATAGGCAGACATCAGAATCCATTGACAAACTCTAAATTTGCGGAGAAAAGTGCGATTCGGAAAGCATTGTTTACTATCTATTTAGCTTTGGTAAAAGTTAACAGATGAGTACGAGATTGGCGTAATTTCAAATTTTGGCACCAAGCGCTCTACAGCTCTGTCGCCAACCTAAATTACGTCACTACGCGCGATAAATGTCAACCAATAACGATCGCGTTCGAACTTCAGCTTTGAAATCACGCGTTTTTTCGAATTCCAAATATTAAAAAGTTGAATATTTCATTACAATTAAATACTGTAGAAGTTTTAAAATTCGAATAAATAGAAAGGAAATTTTTATCACTTGATTTTAAATATACCGAGCAATGGCGCCCACCTTAAAAAAACATCAGTGTAGCGCTACCTACTGCAGTGCCAACCGGGCAGTAAAATTAAATTTCGAACGTTAACAAATTTCACTTTTCGTTTGAACTCGAATTGTAAATATACCGAGCAATGGCGCCCACCTTAAAAAAACATCAATGTAGCGCTACCTACTGCAGTGCCAACCGGGCAGTAAAACTAAATTTCGAACGTTAACAAATTTCACATTTTGTTTAAACTGGAATTTTAATATACCGAGCAATGGCACCCACATAAAAAAAATATCAGTACGCGGCACATTCTAACACTAACATGCAATACACACAACTTAAAAATTCATATACTTACTTTCTTACTACCATCATGCTCTAAATAAAAAAAAAAACGTAAGTTCAAAACATTCTCATCCATGGTTAATTATCGTTAGCAACACACAAACTCCAAAATTCGAATATTGAAACTCAATTATTAAATATTATTCTAAAATAGTTTCAAGGGTTACATACAAAACGCGCATGTCACGCGATCACGTTACCCAATAAACAAAAAGTAGGTCATACATACGTAATCCGAACCGTTAAACCAGTTTGACGAACTTATCGCACCACTTTATCGCCTGCTTGGCGCATTTTACCCTTCGTACCCATCTCTTCACTTTAGCGTTTAGCTTTGGTCGAAAGCGCTGTTCTGAATGACAAATCTTGGTATTCGTTCAACGGTCACATTTGCTCACGAGGGCAAATTAGATCAAAACCTACAGTTTAAAGTGAATTGCGAAACCATTACAAACATTGAACCTATGAAATATTGCGTCGTTGACAGATTGCTAGTTCAAAACGATGAAATGAGGTCGTGCATATATATATCAGCTAAAAACAAATGTGATTGTGAACGTTTGAAAATTCGCTTTAGGTTCAGAATCTTTTTGCATTGAATTCAAAACTTTATGCGTCAGAGTTCCAATGCACCTCTTGTCGGTGGAATTGAATTTGTTTGTCGCTCAACGGTCATTTTTTGCACACGAGGGCTAATTAGATCGGGACCTACGGTTTAAAGTGGATTCCGAACCACAACAAACATCCATGCCCAAGGTGGAATTCGAACACACGAACTGTTGAACCGAAGGCAAGAGCGCTAACCATTCGGCTGCCAGCTCGGCTTGCTCACGAGGGCAAATTAGATCAAAACCTACAGTTTAAAGTGAATTGCGAAACCATTACAAACATTGAACCTATGAAATATTGCGTCGTTGACAGATTGCTAGTTCAAAACGATGAAATGAGGTCGTGCATATATATATCAGCTAAAAACAAATGTGATTGTGAACGTTTGAAAATTCGCTTTAGGTTCAGAATCTTTTTGCATTGAATTCAAAACTTTATGCGTCAGAGTTCCAATGCACCTCTTGTCGGTGGAATTGAATTTGTTTGTCGCTCAACGGTCATTTTTTGCACACGAGGGCTAATTAGATCGGGACCTACGGTTTAAAGTGGATTCCGAACCACAACAAACATCCATGCCCAAGGTGGAATTCGAACACACGAACTGTTGAACCGAAGGCAAGAGCGCTAACCATTCGGCTGCCAGCTCGGCTTGCTCACGAGGGCAAATTAGATCAAAACCTACAGTTTAAAGTGAATTGCGAAACCATTACAAACATTGAACCTATGAAATATTGCGTCGTTGACAGATTGCTAGTTCAAAACGATGAAATGAGGTCGTGCATATATATATCAGCTAAAAACAAATGTGATTGTGAACGTTTGAAAATTCGCTTTAGGTTCAGAATCTTTTTGCATTGAATTCAAAACTTTATGCGTCAGAGTTCCAATGCACCTCTTGTCGGTGGAATTGAATTTGTTTGTCGCTCAACGGTCATTTTTTGCACACGAGGGCTAATTAGATCGGGACCTACGGTTTAAAGTGGATTCCGAACCACAACAAACATCCATGCCCAAGGTGGAATTCGAACACACGAACTGTTGAACCGAAGGCAAGAGCGCTAACCATTCGGCTGCCAGCTCGGCTTGCTCACGAGGGCAAATTAGATCAAAACCTACAGTTTAAAGTGAATTGCGAAACCATTAGAAACATTGAACCTATGAAATATTGCTTCGCTGACAGATTGCTAGTTCAAAACGATGAAATGAGGTCGTGCATATATATATCAGCTAAAAACAAATGTGATTGTGAACGTTTGAAAATTCGCTTTAGGTTCAGAATCTTTTTGCATTGAATTCAAAACTTTATGCGTCAGAGTTCCAATGCACCTCTTGTCGGTGGAATTGAATTTGTTTGTCGCTCAACGGTCATTTTTTGCACACGAGGGCTAATTAGATCTGGACCTACGGTTTAAAGTGGATTCCGAACCACTACAAACATCCATGCCCAAGGTGGGGTTCGAACCCACGAACTGTTGAACCGAAAGCAAGAGCGCTAACCATTCGGCTGCCAGCTCGGCCTCCTGTCGGTGGAGTATTGAAGTATAAAGGCATAAGTAGCAATGGGCAAAAGTTAGTTTTTAAAATCAATAATATTGCATGAGAAGGATATAGAAAAAGTAGAAATCTGATGCTGCACATATTTTCCCCTTATTTTCAATACCTACGCATAGATAATCGTAAAACGAAAAAGAATCACGCTTATTTCTTGTAATATTTTTCTAATAAAACTTCTCTTCATGTAGTATTTTTCTAATAAATTTCTCTTATTTCTAATCATGTTTATCAATTCATCTTAATAATAAATTCAAATTCTAAATAAGCTTACCTTGAGCAGGTTTTTTAATTTCTTTATTAACATAGGACATACTTAAACAGGACAAGACATGGAACAAAGAACATCTATATCGCTGGGCGCAGAATCTTATTCTGTTTGTAAACAAAGATATTCGTGCAGTGCGCCCTCTATAGACATAGTTGCAACATTTCTTGAAGTGAAAATTGCGGAGCAGAAAGTTAGATCGCTTTAACTACATAAGAAACCGTAAGAAGCCTTACAGAGAGTTCTAATCATAATGTTTTAACTAAAAACAATATAAAAGAGGCAAATTTTTTATTTTATGTCAACCAGAGAGCGACATTCCCCCCATTTCTTACACATATTCCCAATCCAACTTCGGGCAAACATTCGGTGGAAACATTAAGAATTTTAAGATTAAATACCAGGACAGGAATACCTTTTTGAGGTGAATACTGGAGACTTGGAGTGGATCGGACCACTTGTGGTTGCAGCTGGGACAGGTATGCTTCGATTTCCTGTACTGGTACATGATGCTCTGCAGCAGGCTGGCGAAAGGGGTGACGCCAATTCCGGTGGCAATCAGGACCGCATGCCGCGCCTGGAACAGGTGGCGGGTGGGTGATCCATAGGGTCCATCCAAGAATATCTACAACGACAAATACTTTTCATTATTTTAATTAAATCTTAATAGGCTATTATACAAAAATCCAAATCTCGAAAGAAAGTTATTAAACTATCAATTTTTCCGAAAAAAAGTCTGGGAAAGCAAAAATTAGGAGAATCGCTATAATTGAAAGATATCAAATTGTCCAGTGAACCATGAAAGGGATTTTATATTTTTTGAGTTCATAAATTCCAAATTTTACTCGTCTTTTAGCCACGATTTCAGTTTTCTCGATTGCGTATACTATTGTTTTAATGCCTATCTATTTTAAAATTCAAGTCAAAGTTTCTTCTATCTGCACTCTAGTGACTCTGGAAAGTCCCTGGATTAGAAACGATTTGGCGAAATCACTCCATTATTTTCCTATAACCTGTTGTTCTTTAGTATATGAAAGCAGAGCGAGGATTAATATCTTAGTTGCTGAATGTCTGACACTTGCAAAATAAATACTTCCTGAAAACCAAATGAATTTATGTTCAAATTTGATTTTATTTTCAAGAAATGAATAACCATATTGATAGAAAGCAGAATTTAATTTAGAGTTAATATGCTGCAGCCAATTAGTTGGTCGTTTTTTTTTTTTTTTTCGTTCACGAGAGCTCATTAGACCGGCGCCAATGATTTAAAGTGGATCCCACTAGTTTTCCAACAGCGAGTACATTTTAATTCTCCAACCAACTACGACCACACTGGATTAAAAGCAATGCCACCAGAACTTTAATCTTATTATAGATGTTATAGATGTTTATATATATATATATATATAACAAAAATATGTCAAACCCCTGAAGAAACAGCCATTTACCGGTTTGTATCAAGTCTATCCACGTGTAGTTAGTGATTAAAGAGATAATTAGTAAAGACATAATTCTTAAATTTATTTAATGAAAGACTTACTTTGAGAGGTTTTTGCCTTATTATAACATTTTCAACTTCTACTGCCCTTTTCAAGTCTTTGATTTCTTCTTCTGTAGGTAGCTCTTCTTTCTCTAGATCAATCTTAGGTTCATCTTCATCGTCTTCTGCAACTGTTGGCATGACAATAACAGTCTGACATCTCCTCAGCCCCTTCTTGGCGACGGACACTCTTACGGATTTCCTTTTCGGCTTCGGGAAACCCCTGACTGAGAGTCTCGTCATGCTGGAAATGTTAAAGTCTGTCTTGTTCATCGTGATGCTCTGCTCCGCCAAGATCGCTTTGATGTCCTCCTTGTTCTTCCTCTGTATGGCTCTACTTGTTGACGCCGAGGTGAAGGAAGTTCTTCGCCAAGAGCTGTCAAGACCTGAATGAGTACTGCTAACACTGTTTTTGGTCGGAATTGAGAAGGTATCATTGGTGTTCTCCAATTCGATGACAGTCTGGTTAGGACTATCATTGGAACTGAAAGAAGGATTAGTGAACGTGTCTTCCAAGGCGTTTCTGAAAGCAGAATTTATAGAATTTCCTTTTGCTGTATGTTTAGGATTGAATTCAGGAGTACACACGAATGTGACATCATCGTTCTTTTTGATATAAGACAGAAAACTGCTATTTTTGTTATTTTCTATTATATCTGGACTTTCTGTAACCGTAGAGCATATGGGGCGACCAAAAGACAAATTTTCCTTATCGGATTGGTTGGCGAACTCTAAATTTTTAGCCAACTCATCACTGAGAATTGCTTCACGATCTTCCTTTTCAAAGTAATTGTATAAGCTATTTGTCCATTCACCAACTCCACGTATGTGAAGCCAAATGACTTCTGAAACAAAAAAATTTTCAACATGATTCATTGAGTTTTTTATAGTTGTTTAAAAGTTTTTTTTTTTAAAGAGAAAGTATTAAAAAGAAAATAAAGATTTCAAGTAAACTAATCTTATGCATGCAAAATCTGCAATAACAAAACCAAGAAGTGTGAATATTCTTATTAGATTCACAAAATGTAACAATTCAGATAAAATAAAATTCTATTTTAAACTTTATCATAAACTTTTTCATCATTGTAAAAAGGAAACTGAAATTGGAAGTTCACCTATTTTTTAACATGTACGAAGATGTCAAAAATAAATTTTTTTATGAACTTCTTGAGATGTTCGTTGGCTTAGGTCTAAAGAGTACAGGTCTAAGTTTCGGTCCTAGGGAGGAGTGAGGTCAATTCGGCCTTTCACTCCTTTATTCGGTCTATGGAACTGAATATCAAGTATGCTTAGGAATTAAACATTAAGGGATACGTGTTACGCTGACAATCTAACCGGGACATATATTTCACACCCCATGGGCATCTGATGAAAGCAGATATAGGCACTGTGAGCATTGGCCTCATGGGAGCAGTCAAGCGATCAAGTTTAAATTCTGTTAGTTTTAGAAACTTCTTGAATGTTTTATTATAATACATATTTTATTAATGCAATATATTATTTTGATATAACACCTAGTTAATCAAGAGAAAATATTGAAAATTCTGTCTAAGAGAATTCCTTTCTTTCCAGGCACTATCAGTTAGAAAGGTTTAACTATAATTTTTCAATTGCTTATTAACCAAAATAGATAGGTATATTTTTGAAAAGTCGAAAGTAGGACAAAATGATTTACTTGATTTCATTAATTCAGCTAGTTAATAACCGAAAACTTAAATAAACTAAAACTAAATTCAAGAAAAAACCTGAATAACTAGAAATATTAAAGGTTTCTTTTTTAGGGGCAATCAATAGGGAAGTGAGTAGTCTGTTCGCTCTCAAATAACGATTATCTTTAATTCTTTACTTTTAATCATGTTTCTATTTATATTTTTTCCAAGAAAGGCGGAATTTTGTAATCTAGCAAACTAGCAACCTACAATAATTCTTTATATAAGATTAGATAAATAAAATTTATCCTAAAGTCAATGCTTTCTAACTTGACTTCTGGTCTTAATTCCTCTCCCTTAAGCAATCCAACCAATCATATGGCCGTTCACACAGTTTCAGCTAGTTATCCTAGGAGACAACTGCTCCCGATGGGCTTTGATTTCCTAATCAGGGAGCATTAAAAGTAGATTAAAACAGCCGAAAATGCTCTATTGACAGCAAAATATATATAATACGGTATTTAAGATTTTTAGGAAAAACAATTTAAATTAAAACGTTTAAAGAAATAAAAGATTAAATATTTAAGAAAATTTGGGAAACAAAATGCAATTTTTTTTAACCTTTGTTTACATTTAATAGATAAGATTATTGAACTGGGACCTATTTATAAATGTGGACTGTAGACTAGCAGGAACATTCAGCTTTACAGTGCAAACTGAATCCTCTAATTGATTTGTAGGCCAGAGCAGATTATTGTGGCGCTAATTGATTAGCAAAGAATTATTCTGGGAAGCTTTTGATGAAAGTGTTAATATTTCTACAAATTAATATTAAGGCATGAACAATAGAACAATTACTTTAAAACAAGCTTCAAATTTTCGCTTTGTTATATTTAATGCTCTCTCGGTTAAACATTTAAAATTTCAAAAATAATTTTCCTTTTCCTTAAGATATCTATTTTAATTTAAAAAAATCCATTTGTCACGCTTATGCAACCATGCTATGAATATTGCAACCACGTCATTGTCACGCTTATGTACCATCCAGTTCTGGAGCGCTGCTGATGGTGAAGGGATGCCATTCGAAAGTTGCGATTTCTGGTATGTTGATGTAAACATAATCACCAGGACGATAATCAAACTTCGGAGGCCTCTTTATCACAAGTTGAGTCACCTGAAACGAAAGCTCTTTTTAAATTACTGTATGAACAAAATTTCTTAAAATTCTAACTCTTGTAAAATTTAAATAGATATAATACATTTTCTTTAATGACACGATTTAACAAATAGCATTAAAATCTCTGACAGATCAAAATTTTATCGTGGTAGCTTCAATTAATTTTAAAAATCATTCAAGTCATCTGAGTGTTTTAAAATATTAAATCTCGTTAACCTGAAAATAATTACTAACTGAACATAATGTGCTTCTGAGAAAACTTCACGAATAGATAAAAAAGGGGATGCACTAGTTTCAATTTAAGATGCTTATTAAATTTTGAACTAATTATGATATTGATGGCAATGAGCGTGCAGATAGGCTTGCCAAATGTGGATGTGACTTTACCCAAGAAGACCGGCCTATAAGCTATTCTGGTGCACGTAGTGCTATTGATCTACGTACTAAAAATCCATATAGGACAGCCTGGGAGGCAGCTGCTGTTGGGAAAAGATGGGAGACAATACCATCCCCAACAGCCTGCCGCGTGGAGTGGTGGTTGCCACCTTCAGGATGGCCACGGGTCACGACTACCTCCAGAAGCATCTCCACAGGACTGCCGATACTCCCCTCTGCCCCCTGTGTTCTACAGGCGAGGGTACAGCCGAACACCTGGCTTACTGTGATGCTCTGGAACAGGCCGACGACGACATGCATGGGCGGGCTGGACTCTACTGGGAAGCACGGCGCCAAATGGCCCATCGGCCACGGGTGGGCGTTGGATGAAGAAGAAATTTTGAACTGCGATTTTTATCAGATAATCTTTTGATTAAGAGTCAGTCTACCGTCTCTTTTTCATACGAAGACTATCTGTTGAGTAAAAACCAATCCACTATTTAAAACCCAAATCACAAGAAACATCCAATCCTAATGGAAATTGAATCCTTAAAAAGGAAGGCAGAATCATTAACCATTTATCTGTCAACTACACATAAAAGCCCTAAGTAAAAGCAAAGTTTCATTTTTTTAATTGGCAGTAGAATTTTATTTTTTTTAATTTTGTTTATTAAGTCTGAAAAATGAACTGCAATTATTATTTGTAATTTAAAATACGACAGAATGGTTCATCGTAACTTTGAACACAACTGCTAATAAGACAGACTTACACTTTAAAGTGGATTTCGAACTATTTCTAACATCAGAATCACTCAAGACGGAACTCGAACCCAAGAACTGTTAAAAATTGAAGGCAAGAGCATTTACCATTTGGCACCCAGTTCGGCTGTTGAGTGAGTGATGTTCTTATGCTCCTGAATGCGCGTTAGTGCGGTTGGATGTTTGACAGTTTCCGGATTTCCTTCCACGTGATTCAAGTAAACCGTCTACTATAAATATAAAATGTCCTTCTGGATGGCAACGCTATGATGGATATAAAAATGCCCAACAGCCCTTGGCTGTTAGCCTATCACAATGCTGTATCTAACTGGGGCAAAGGTTATGAAAAAATGTAACTTTATTGAATAAAATTCACATAGTTAGTTTGTCGCTCAACGGTCATTCTTTGCGCACGAGGACTAATTAGACCGGGACCTATGGTTCAAAGTGGATTCCGAACCACTACAAACATCCATGCCCAAGGTGGGATTCGAACCCATGAACTGTTGAACCGAATCACATAGTTAGATTTAAGGAAGCAAATATATATGAAACTGGATTTAATATCTAAATGCTTATTAATTTAAATTAATACTCAATTAAAAATGCCGCAAAATAGTCAAGAAAATTACTTTAGAAGGAAGGAGCACTCCTTGCTGCACGTAGGCTGCCTTGCTACTGGATAAGTTTCTGTTGATGCGTATCGTTATTTCGATTATGTAGAGAATGGCTGGTCCAATGAACCATTTCCAGAAGCTTGGGCCATGTAGTATGAGACAGATCCAAAAGACAAAGGACAGTTGGTGCAGGCAGTAGAATACCTAGAAGAGCATTAAATGGAAGTTGAAGTATAGAATTAAACTGAAAGTAAAAATATTTGAAAGGTAAAATATCTTCATACATTTACGATTCATTGATTTGCTCCTTGATATTGATTTTGGACACAAGTAAACTTTTATCGTGACGATATCAGACTTAGAGTGTCAATATCTAATTGTCATCATGTCAATAATAGGAAAGTTGAAATTGAACTTCAGCTAAATGCTGAAATACTACATTTTTTAAATTTATTTTAAGTATTGTATTCTTGTTGTTGTGTTGTTGTTGCTGATCCCTGTTGTCTAGCAGCGCTAGACCGAGTCTGACATTGCACACTCAGGAAATCAATGACCAATAATGGCCGCTCCAGAAGGTCTTTATCGAGTCCCATGCACTCAAGGATATGATCCGGAGTGGCTTGGCTTTTGGAACACTTAGCGCAAATTGGAAATTCCTTTTCTTTGTTGTTAAATGTCAATGCTCTTAGGTGGCCACTTCGAAAACGTGAATACGAAATCTATGAATACGAAATTGTATTCTTTCCTTCTGTGACTATTGTCCTTGAAATTCAGTGGCTTAGTAACTTCACGCTGGTTCCTGTAATACTAGCAAAGTTAAGAGTCATTTGCAGCGGGCAGTGATAGAGATGGTGACCACTTTTTCACTCATTGGGTGCTGAAGCTTCGTGTGAAATGGGAACGTATCTATAGTTATCTGTGAAGTCGTGGGGAGTAGAGTGACTGCTCAAGTGTTTTCCTTCTCACCTGACCGAAGTCCAAAATTATGAGGAGCTTGTCGATAAAGTATTTTAAACAAATTAACTTCAAAATACAATTCAGATTTCAATTCAGTTTACGGTAATGATTTAGTTGATAATTTTTAGAGAAAGCCAAAGCTGCTTTATTCCAAAAATACAGATGCATGCGTCCAATAATGTCCTCGGGATAATGTTATTGACTTTAAAAAAATTCTAGATGTAGGTTTGGTTCAGTTTAATACCAAAAAATTTTAATTTTGAAAAATTAAATGTATAAATAATTAATTCAAGATCTCAATTTAAAATGGATTCAGAATTGTTACAAATATCCACTTTCGAGATGAGAATCGAGTTCACGTGTCTGTTTTGGCTTTGTTTCTCCATTTACGGTGCACTAACTATTGAATTGAAAATCAAAGAATCGGTTTCAAGTGGATCCCTAAACATTAAATTATTCAAATCAAAAAGGAAACTTGAATAATACTACTACTAATAATAATAGTATTATTAGTAGTAGTATTAATAATAATACTAATACATATATATTCTGAGAAAAACAAAAATCCCCACCAAAGAGGGAAATATAAGTGAGGGGAAGAACGCTTTTTATCCGAGCTGCCAATTCAGTAGAAGTTTGAAGAAATATAATTTTGAATCGTTAAAATATTTTCTGTTCTTTATAAGGACTCAGAAGAACACACAAGTAGAAGTTTATAGGCAGTTACTTATGAGCACAAGAATAATTAAGTTGCTGTAAAATAATCTATCTATATATCTATATATATATATATATATATATATAATTTCTATATTATTTATTTTTGATTGAAAACATTATTTAAATGTTTTATGGTTAAAAGGTAATTTTGTTTTGGATTAAATTTTTATTTAAACTGGCAACACTCTTACAAATAAAGGTATTATGCTCATGTTTTAATTTTACGATTGCATAATATCAAAATTTATTTAAAATAATTTTATTTTAAATTCAAATTACCTGTGAAAAGTTTAAAATTAGAACATATATTTAAAGAAATTTCTAACTCATTTGAGAAACAGACCTCGAATTTTCCACGTCTGCGAACAAAAGGCATTGCTGAAACAAACATAATAATTAATATGGAGAGAAGAATCCAGCCAGTGACGCATGCAGCTCCCCCTACCCAACCGATTCCCAACCGAGTAGAAGTGAGCAGGGTCAAGAGTGGTTTCTCCTCCGTGGACATCAATGCTGAAAAAGAAAAATTTACAATTTGTAGAAATTCTCATGATAAAGAACAAAAATGCAGCTAGTAAAATGTTTGAAAGCCGATTAATAAATTAAACGAAAAATTAGGATAGTTAAAAAATTAATAACAGTTGTCAGTACAGGTTATTAGATTTGGTTTCTCACTTTAGTCATTTTTTCTTCATTCCAACGGATAATTTTAAAGAGGTTTCTAAACCACCAAGAAACATCCACAGTAGGATTATTTTGTCGCTTTACAATAATATTTTGCTCCCAAGGGTTAGACAAAGGACGAGTTTAAATTGAATTTCAAACCACTAACAAATTCAAGCTTAAGAGAGCTTTTGTTGAACTATTTGGCAGCAAGCATGGAACAAATTAAACTGCTCTATAGTTTGAACGGATTCTAAGCAAGTACTTACGTCTTTATAAAAGTCTGCGTACTATTTATTGTTTTGACTGTTACTACTTTTATTTCCCCCATGAGAACTTATTCTTATGAACAATTAAAGTAATTCTTAAGTACTAGACAAGGACAACCGAAGTGGGATTCAAACCCATTTACTGTCAGATTGAAAACCAGAGGTTTAATCTCATCTGCTACTTCGACGAGAATTTGTCTGATTACTAAGAAAGCTAAAACAAAACTGGAAATAAAACCAATTGATACAAGGACTTGAGGGACCATTCGACGTGTCAGGACGTGGTAATAGCCAAACGTCTTTTCTTTTTTATTGAAAGGACAGCTTCCTGAGAAGATGCATATCACAACTCCCGTAATCCTGAGATCATGTGATCCATGACTAAGATTAATAGCCCTGCAGTTATGCCTTAATGGAGTCTAGTATGCATGGTGAACTGCTAAAATATCCTCATTCAATAATTCAGACAATGCTAGGTGGACCCTACTTCCCAAGAATTATATTCTTAAATTTATGAATTGCAAAAAACTAAAACGACTGCTAAAACACATGACGATAAAATCGCTATAATAGACTTTATCTGCACAAGATAGGTAATCTTCAGTTTTACTTATTTGCCCAAGATAAGTAAAAATGAAGGAATAGCAATCGACTTTTTCGTACTAAAGATAAAGATGACCTCTAGATCAACCACATGTGTTGTAGAGCAAACTTATAAATTTGAGTACTTCTGTGGACATAATAAAAATTAATAAGCTGTCAGTTGCGCTTAAAAAGCCAACTCGGGAATTAAAACTCACCAAGTATACTTGAATAGAAAAACCTAAGAACAAAGGTCAGGAAAGGCAATCTCAGTGAATAGAGCAAGGTAAGTCTTGAAAACGGCCATGAAGTAGGAAAATACAGGAAGTTCTCATGGCGACAAAGACTTACGTGCTGCTGGATGGATATCCAGAAAAATGCCATCAGATGAACAAGTTTTTAACTTAGAAATTCTTATAACCAGTAAAATGGATAACAATATGATCACGTACCCAATTTATTCTTTTGTAAGTTAGAAAATGGGGCTCTTACCAAATGTAAAGTTCTAGAGAGTTCTCGCTGGAACAGACTGTATTATATTAACCCATGGTAGGAGCAGTGGTTTGTGTGAAAAGCATGAAAACTTCTCAAAACCATAAAAATGATTGTAAAACTATCTAATTCTGTTTCAGATTTAACCTTAAAGAAGTATTTAATAAAATCTAGAAACAGCTGATATCAAGTAAGATCACACCCATCACTTGAAGAATGACTAGTCAGGACATATCATTCCTAATGGGTCCAAAATTAGATACACGGTAGGAGGAAATATAAATTTAAATTGAAATTCACCATCTGGTTAAAGTTCTTAACAAACCCTCTAAGGATGATGGCACTAGAGCTACCTTAGATCTAATCCTCTGGACATTTGCAATATTACCAGAGTAACTGAATATAGAATGATGTTACAGGAGCAAAGATATCAGAAATCTAAAGCTAACGGTAACATCAGTTTTGCTAGGAAAACTCATGAAATGAGTTTTAATGACAGTCAAGCAGCTGTATTGGCTATCAACTCATTTAAAATAATTCTAAAATTTCTTTGGAATGTAGCAATCTGCAAAATAAATTGGCAACTAGGATCAAATTATGTGTTATTTCGGATTTGAAGCTTGATACACAACACACGCTTTAGCAATTTCCTTGACTTTCAAAACAAGTTAAGAATTCAATAGTAAAGATTTTGCATATTTTGTGCACATGAGTGAAAATTCAACGTTTTTAAGAATTTAAAAACGTAAGTTATTTTATTTCCGAAAATATCCATACTAATGTTTAAGAGTAAAGCTCTACAAATTTTCATTCACAGTAGTTTTAAGAATACTTGCGAAGGTTTTTTTTTTTTATGATCACTGAATACGTGGTTTGGTTTGTTTATCGCTCAACAGTCACTTTTTGCACACGAAGGCTAATTAGACCGGGACTTACGGTTTAAAGTGGATATCGAACACCTACAAACATCCATGCCCAAGATGGGATTCGAACCCACGAACTGTTGAACCGAAGGCAAGAGCGCTAACCATTCGGCTGCCAGCTCGGCACTACTGAATACGTGGGCTGCTTTGACCTATATCTAATGTTTAAAGTAAATTCTGCACCACTACAAACATACTTTCCTGATGTAGAGAATTAAAGAATGCTGTACTGAATAATAAAGTACTGGTTGGTTGGTTTGTCGCTCAACGGTCATTTTTTGCACACGAGGGCTAATTAGACCGGGACTTACGGTTTAAAGTGGATTCCGAACCACTACAAACATCCATACCCAAGGTGGGATTCGAACCCACGAACTGTTGAACCGAAGGCAAGAGCGCTAACCATTCGGCTGCCAGCTCGGCACACTGAATACGTGGGCTGCTTTGACCTATATCTAATGTTTAAAGTAAATTCTGCACCACTACAAACATACTTTCCTGATGTAGAGAATTAAAGAATGCTGTACTGAATAATAAAGTACTGGTTGGTTGGTTTGTCGCTCAACGGTCATTTTTTGCACACGAGGGCTAATTAGACCGGGACTTACGGCTTAAAGTGGATTCCGAACCACTACAAACATCCATACCCAAGGTGGGATTCGAACCCACGAACTGTTGAACCGAAGGCAAGAGCGCTAACCATTCGGCTGCCAGCTCGACTAATAAAGTACTGATCTAAGTCTGCTTGGCCAAGCAATAGCTGGTTGCATATTAACTAAACTTTAATTTTTGAATTTTACTTAATTTAAAAATTAAAAATTTTATCAATTTATCAATTTTAAGTTCTTTTGATTAATAAAGAATAATCCTAGATAAACTACTAAAAACTATTTTAATTTGTTTTAATGACAACTCCTAAAATAGCAATCAAATCATTTCTTAGACTGAAAAGTTTGTATATAAACTGCACAAGTTTTAAAGACTGAAGACACTTACAAAAGTTAATGATGTGCATGATGGTATGCAGAAGGCTGTAGAGCAGAATGATGCACCCCGTCAGCTTGTGATAGTAGAGATGCTGGTCGATTGGAAAGTACTGCGAGAACCCGTGTGTCCGAAGCCAAGTGAGGGTTTGGCGAAGTACCAGTAGCACGACGAACGAACAATTAAAATTCAGACATTGACCTACAATTATAAGATTACTTTATTACTCTTTGCAATATTTGCGATTCCAAAAGACAATAAGGTTGTTTAGTTAAAAGCAATTAAAATTAATTATACAAAATTAACAATCTGATGTGAAAACTAAAAGGTCTTGTAAAATGAAGCTCATTCCATGTTTTCCAATCTTTTCCCGCTCATTTTTCTCAATTGAGAAATCCTATTTTTTTTTCTGTCTTAATGAAGTTTGCGTCATTCCGAGAAATTAAAATACAGAAAATATTCTCTGATCTTCAAGTTTCACGATACTTTAGGAAAAAAATCTTAAGTTTTTAATGAACTACTCTAGCAAATTCTAATTTATTCAAATTACGCTGAAACGGTTGGTTGGATTTTATGACGCAAGGTCCAAAAATGGGCATGCTGCGCGAAAAATAAAGTTTTTGAAGAAGATATTTAATTTTATTTTATTTATTTTTGAAAACCCAAGCAACATTAAAATTAAAAACAAATATCAATGTATATATTTTAAAATCTATATATATAACTATAGAATATAAAATAAGATAAATCAAATATGTACATATAGTTTTAAAATTTAAAATATAAATTATATAAAATTTAAAAACTCTCAAATAAGCAAATATGTTTCTGTGGGGTGGTTCCCTCAGCAAATCAAACATGGTTAAAAGGTTTGTTTTGAAAAATTTAAAACCGTAAACTTTAAAAGTAGAACAGGAGATTAAAATATGAAATACAGTATATGGTTCATCACACGCATCCGACTAAGGATTTAATTCATGTAAGAATAAATGTGTGTCCGATACGATGGCGAGTCAATCTAACATCAGCATTTCGTAACGGTAAAACTCATTGGTTTGAGGGATGAAAAAATGCTATGGAGTTTGTTGCCGAACAGAAAGTTCCACGATTCCTGCCATAGAGAATGTATAAACATTTTAACACCTATTTTCACATCTGAGAGCGGAACTGATGGTAAAACTGTATCAGATGCAGTCTTTGCAGCTGCATCCGCTTTCTCATTTCCAACAAACCATACGTGGCTTGGTATCTAACAAAATACAATTTCCCTTGCACTTTGAAACATACGCTTGCTCACAAAATTATGCAACTCATAGCTTAAGTGAAAAAGATTTACTTCTCAAATATAAGAATAAAATTTTGGAGAGTTGTTTATAGCTTCTGATTCAAATCAAAGTAATGTGAAATAAAACAAATCATAATACTTTAAAAAAACTTTAAATTTTTACTGGTAGTTAACAAAATTACTCTTAAATAACAAAAGTAATCTGAATATTTGACTTTTAAATGGGCTGAATGAAACTTTTCGAGTGATTTTTCGTATTTCAGTGATAAGTTTAGAAGTTCTGCTACAAAGCTTGTAATTTTGAGCTTTAAGTACATCAACAATTCACCAATGCCTTCACGTGGAAAAGAACTATAAAAAGATCAATAGGATGCAATAATAAAGCTCTATTAGGAAAGCAAGTCCCAAAGACTAATCGGTAAAATCGTAGGCAAAAGTCCTGCAACAGTGAAAAAAAAATCATTGAAAAGTTCCAAAATGAGGGAAATATTCTAAACAAGCCAAGAACAGGACGATCGCTCATTTTCACGGATCGAGAAAGGCGAATTGTTGGAAATGTGAAAAAAATCCGAAGATTAGCGCACCAAAATTGACAACTGATGTGAAGAACAATTTTGTGAAGCCATGCAATCCTGAAACAATTCGCCATGTGTTACCGAAGGTAGGATACCATGGTCGAAATATTAGAAAAAATCATTTGTTAGCAAAGTGAATCGCAAAAAAGAATAGATTTTGCAAAAGAAAATGTAAAGCAGGACAGAAATTTTTGGAATTCCGTGATTTTTTTGGATGAAAGTAAATTTAACATCCACGGGTCAGATGGAGACCAAAAAGTTTGGAGGATAGCAAATACAGCTCTAGAACCAAAGAACACGAGAAGAACTGTAAAACACGGTGGCGGTTCGATTATGGTTTGGGGTTGCATGGCAGCAACTGGAGTAGGAAATTTAGTTATAATCGACGGAATAATAAATCAAAGCTATTTGAATATTTTAAAGAATAATCTATAAGCCAAAATGCTTCTAAATTGGGACTCGATGGATCCTTCACTTTCCAACAATATAATGATTTCAAACGTACTGCTCGAGTTGTTCGGGAGTGGCTGCTATATAACGTGCGGAAACAGCTAAAAACCCCACCGCAGTCACCTGATCTTAATCCCATTGAACACTTGTGATATTATCTCGATCGCCAAATTCGAAAGCAAGAGATCAAAACTAAGAATGATCTAAAAAAGACCTTTTGGAAGAGTGGCAAAAAATACAGTCTTCTGTCACTCAAAATTTAGTAAAATCAGTGCCATATAGATTGAGAGTTGTTATAAAGGTCAAAAGCTTTCCAACAAATTACTAACTTTTTTGAAAAATTGTAAAATTTGCAATATTAATGTCTTTGTTTTTGTTTGCATACTTTTATGATGTAAATTACATCCTATTTTAAGTTAAACTCATTTCAGTTTAACAAGTGTCAGTTGTAAATGTGTTTAACGTTTTATCTATATCACGACTAATCAGTTTAAATGCAAACAAATAAACAAATTTGATTTTCGTTAACTTGTCGGAATTTTCTTTTCCTAAAAATCACAAACGATGATTCAAAAAGCTTACATAAAGGAACAAATTTAATTCCAAGTTAGCAGTAAATAGATTATAATGCCCAAAATAAAATCTCACTTTTCGCATGCAAATCTAATTCGGCAGGGGCCTACAGCTTAGGGTAAATTGTTACAAACTAGAGATTTAAAACAGAAAAATCATGAATTTAATATGAACGCAAGTATCAACTCATTTTTGCTTTGCACAAGAGGATTATATATAGTCTGTAAAGTTTAAAGTTTATTTTAAATCACTAAAAATGGCTAAAATTGAAATTGGTTTAGCATGTTTTGATTTGGCATCCGAGAAACTTAACCGGGGCCTAACTTACCGTATACAAGAAAATACTCAAGCATATAAACCAAAATGAGAATTCATACACAACTCATGAATTACTTGACTGAAGGTAAGAATGATAATCATACTGCTGCCTGCTTATCTTTGTACACGTGGGCCATGATTGGGCATGAGGGGCTCTCTGAAAACAGACTCAAAGTAATTTTCGTTTTTATGTCATTTTACACACACATAACAGTTTAAGCACGCGAGGACTTGAATAGCTAGGACCCAGTTAAAAGTAAATTAAAAATTACTACACAAATCTGCGCATAGGCAGGCTTGGTCGGTTTATTGATATAAGGTCAATTTTTACACGAGAGCTAAAGAATTTATATTAGTATCTATGGTTTAAAGTAATTCCATACTACAACGAGCAGCCAATATCGAAGTAGAAATCTAACTCAAATTGTTAAACCAAAGACTCGCGCTATCCATTGGACAACTAGCTCAACTCAAGTTGTAGTTGAAAAATAAGCCACTTGGCGTTCAGGTAAGTGTTCAAGAATTTAAGATTGTATTGAAACTGATTTTTCAAAAATATAAGTTTTAACTTAATTGAAAATTTGAATTTTACACAACTTAAGCATTTTTATATCGCTATTTTTACGTGTTCTGAACTAAAAATTGATCATAATCGATAATATGTTGACTAATAAAATCATTTGTCTGATAAAGTCATTTGTTAAAAATCATAAATGCTTACCACAAGCTCGTGCTAATATGACATAAATATTGCTGTTTCTGTATTGGTAAGCCCTTGAGGCAAACAAAATAAGGTTCACTAGGAAATACAACAGTAAATAAGTTACACTGGTCCAGTTGTTCCTGATGTGCTGCCATTTGATTTTCCTCGGTAAAAAAGTGCTGAGAAGGGGAAGATTTTCTTCTTTCTGCAGAGGTGGTAAAAGCCATCGTTCGATACTGTAAAAGAAAAATTCTTTCAAATAAATCTGAGTTTTTGCATGATTATACTAAAGAAATCTAAACGTTTTTGACAAGCTACTCATGTAAATTGAAATACATGTAAATATTAAAAACTCTACGTTAACAATCGATATTATATATATCAGTTTCTACATTGCTACCACCTATATGCAACAATATAAAAGAAAGCAAACAAATCCTGTGTCATGCGTTAGAGGTGATGAGATTCAAACCTTCTGCAATTTGAAGCATACGAATATCACGGGCGACAGCAATGTTTCCTGCAAATACTATATAAAAAGATAAAAGATGCTGGTTTCGGCAATTGCTTTCTAGTAAGTTATTTAAATATACCTTAAAGACATCGAGTATCTTTCTATCAAGTTTGAGTTCAAAATACAGTAAATCTAGGATTGTGAATTATGAGTATCAAAGAAATCGGTGATCGTGTTGGGCGTTATCATGCAACTGTGATGTGGATCTATAATAGCTGGATCGAGAATGGTTAGTTAATAGTTCCACAAACCATATCACAAACACAAAATGACTCTGAACTTAACCTCTCAGTTGTTGATTAAAGCAAGGGCAAATGCAGCACACTTCCTTAATTTTGTAAATTTTTGCTTTAATTTTTCATATTGTCTGTTACACATCTTACTGTATTTAGCCTAGAATTTACTTTTTCATGTTTTTTCTCTTATAATTAAGAATCATATCTTTTCTAAACTGGGTTTCTCAAATTAACGAGACTTGTTATGTCAATTTTGTACTTTTTGAAATTTTATGAATGATTCACTCTATCTCTGATATATATAACTATTTCGCCACCTACTCTTTTTTTCTTTAATGTTTACCTTTGCCGATTTTCTTTTTCATGGAATTATTGTCTCTTATTCCTGTTATATGTGATCAAATGTTTTTTTTTTAAGTATTTCACTTTAATGCAAATTTATAAACCCAAATTTAAACCAAAATGTGTGCTGTGGTTAATAGTAACCTCAACCACCTTTTATACTTAATCTTTTCTGCTTTAGTTTACACATTACTTATGTTTTCATCTTTAATCTTCAATTTTTCCTCTCTTGTGTACTCAAATGTAATTTGTTCAAATGAACCTCTTTCTTTGACATGTGATACAGCTATAGGCTTGAAAGTCCAACATTGTATTCATTTTTAGTCCTCAACTACGTAGTAGAGTTCTGGATTTCAGCGGGCGCCTGGC
The DNA here is from genome assembly GCA_037975125.1 of Latrodectus hesperus. Classification (NCBI taxonomy): domain Eukaryota; kingdom Metazoa; phylum Arthropoda; class Arachnida; order Araneae; family Theridiidae; genus Latrodectus; species Latrodectus hesperus. Next base: position 13,690,406 of record CM075860.1, on the reverse strand, counting down.
ACTTCGTGCGAGGTGTTTGTTTCTCTAGTTTGAAGAGGGGTGGAACCTGATAACCGATAGGTACAGACCATGGCCTCCTCTTCTCGTTGTCGTTGTAAATGGGATGCATCACCCGTTTCTACAATAGATAAATTTTGGCACTTCGTTGAAGCTGCACGGACTGCTATACCTCAAGAGTAAATCAAAGTTATATTTTTAAAATTAAAGTTTACGTTAGCGACAGCTGTTATATTCAACAGTGGTGGCTGCACTTATTATCGTTCAACGGTCATTTTTTGCTGACAAAGACTTATTAGATCAATACGTTCAGTTTAAAGTTCCTTCCAAAACATTAAACAACCAGTCTTACCATGGAATTTGAACCCACAACCTGTTGAACCAAGGGATAGGTTTGGTTTGTTTGTCGCTCAACGGTCATTTTTTGCACACGAGGGCTAATTAGACCGGGACTTACGGCTTAAAGTGGATTCCGAACCACTACAAACATCCATACCCAATGTGGTTTGGTTTGTTTGTCGCTCAACGGTCATTTTTTGCACACGAGGGCTAATTAGACCGGGACTTACGGCTTAAAGTGGATTCCGAACCACTACAAACATCCACACCCAAGGTGGTTTGGTTTGTTTGTCGCTCAATGGTCATTTTTTGCACACGAGGGCTAATTAGACCGGGACTTACGGCTTAAAGTGGATTCCGAACCACTACAAACATCCATACCCAAGGTGGTTTCGTTTGTTTGTCGCTCAACGGTCATTTTTTGCACACGAGGGCTAATTAGACCGGGACTTACGGTTTAAAGTGGATTCCGAACCACTACAAACATCCACACGCAAGGTGGGATTCGAACCCATGAACTGTTGAACCGAAGGCAAGAGCGCTAACCATTCAGCTGCCAGCTCGGCGAACCAAGGCATAGAGCGCTAACCATTTGATTGAAAGCTCGCAAAAATTCTCAAGCACCTTGCCGGTTAAACGAGCACGCAGAAGCACATCAACCTTCTACCATTAAACAATGACTGGGATTGGTATCTCTCGCTCTGAAGAGATGGATTTACTGCTTGGAAGCGGCGAGTCTTTCATGAACCCTTCGAAATGTTTCGTGGAGCTTTGTTGGACGCCGCTGCTGATACTCAATTTTATGCTACTCAAAAAGTACTCGCCTGAGAGTCAGGTTCTCCATGAAGCCGGGGTGCTTCTCGACTTGACTTTTGAACTCTTCAAAAGTGATGGTGCCGCTGCCGTCCGTGTCGGCGTCCTCGAACAGCATCCGAGTCAATTCGTCCGTCTCGTTCTCCTGAAACTTGAGGCCGTTCTCCTTCATGCACTCGCTGATCACATTCCGCAGCTCGTTGAACTGGATCGATCCGTCCCCTGCAACACTGATCAGTTATTCAGGGCAAAAGTAAATCAAAATGAATTACAACCGCTGATAAAATGAAGAGCAAAGTATATTGTTTGTGTAACTTCACTATTATTAAAACTATATCAGGAGTGTTTGTGAGACCCCAAAAAATCCCCTGAAACTTTTACGGACTTACTACCGACATTTTGGAGTTTCGAGAAGGTCCCCCCCTTCTCGAAATGAAAAATTACAATTTTGAAGTATTGAATGACCTAATTATAAAAGTTTAATGAATTACTTTTTTTGTAAAATTAATAACCATAAATTTTCAAACATATAAACTACTACACTTTAGGTAAATATTTTAAATTACCTGAATTAATTCTGCTTTCAAAGCAAACAAAATTACCCAGATCAAAATAAATAATTCATTATTATTCCTACTTCCTTTTGAACGACAATCCCCGGAATTTCCGGGTATCAAAGTTCAAAATCCCCGGAATTCCGGGGTTTCCCCGGAGCACAAACACCCCTGCTATATTCAATCTTTTTAAATTTATGAATTTTTATTTGAAAGATTTATGAATTCTACTTGATATTTTTTAAAATCAATATTTTTGAAGGGATCAAATCTAGCATGTAATCTTACAGCGAAGCATATAATTTATAATTTATCTCTTAAAATTTTAGTTGAAAGCCAAAAATGTGTATATGTAAATTAATATTTAGTACTATCCATCGATTTTTGTTCGACATTGAATTTTGGAATGGAATGGTGCAAAATTTAATCAGGATGTTGATTTTTGGGCAGTTTAAAATAAACGGTATGCTTTATTTTGATTACAGAGTTGTAATTCAGAATCTAATAAACCCTAATTTGAACTTCTGTAAAAGTGTCCTTGCACGATTTAATTAATTTAATGTAACATTATAAGGATAAAGTCTTCCTTTGAGAAAGCCAGGATCTTTTGCTTTATAAATTCATAACTAAAAATGGTTGATATCCAAATCGCAGTTTTTCTCTAGAAGCCCCCCCCTTACATAAAAAAGGCATATTATGTGAACCTCATAACATACATAAAAATTTATTTACACAAACAAATGTTTGAAGTCCTCTTATGAAAATTGAAGCCAAAGCTGAAGAATTTATCGCTTTTAAAAATTCATTCTAAAGCAAAGCAACTCGGTTGCTTATAGCATTTAATTGTGAAAAATAAGCATACTTTGATAATCAAAATTTATGAAATATACATAAGAACTCTTCTTACATCAACACGTTTTTTACAGTTTATAATAACCTATATTACTTACACTTTGGTATACTATTTTGTAAAATAAAAAAACTGATATTTTTATAATTTGGGAAGAAGATTTTGACTGGTCTCACCATTCAGATCGTACACTTCAAAGAGGTAGCGAAGTTTTTCGGCGGGACTTTGACCAGCAAACGACCTCATCACTCCCATGAACTCATCGAGGGAGATGGTCCCTGATTTATCGATATCAAAGACGTGGAACATTCGCTCCATGAAAAACATCTGAAAAAAAATTTTCCCTACAGAATACAGTGATACATCTTAATGAGTTTTGAACACAACGGCACATATATAGGATTTTTAAGTCATGTTAGTAATATAGTAATATTTGTGAATTTTCAAAACAATAAAAGACAGCTGACAAAGTTTATTGATAGAGATAATTTTAAAGATAGAACATTTAACATAAAATAAGTAACAATTAGCTGAAGAGTAGATTAATTTATCTCAACCAATGTAGAATTTAAATTTCATAATATTTGATCTTTAAAAAGTTATCAATTCCATGTAAGGAACTTGAGGCACTGAATTTCAGGTTTTTCCAAAACACGCTGTGTTCAACTTAAACAGGATTTTTTTTTTTAAATTTTTGCATAACGTATGTAATAATTTAATCGAGAAAAAGGATTTCTAAAGAAAGATTTATACTTCGAAAAGTTCGTAAATCTTCAGGAATTCTTTTGGGTCTCTTTCTCTTTTTCGAAACTCACTTTTTGAGTTTGCTCTGTTCTGAGGTTTGTTTGGCTACTGAAGTCTAGTTTAAAGGGGTAAAAAACACCCAATCACTTTTTAGTTTGCCTCTTGCTGAACGGTCACTTTTTGCACACAAAGGCCAATTAAACAGGGACTTGCAGTTTAAAGTGAATTCCTCAACAGCTACAAACAGCTAAGCCCTAGATGTGATTCGAGCGTACGTACTTTTGAACCGAAGGCAAGAGCACTAATCGTTCAGCTACCAGCTCAGATGTGTTAAATGTAACCCATCTTTTCTACAATCTTTGAAGTGATATGGGGCTTTCTAAAGCTAGAAATTATTCAATATGACAAAAATTATCGAAGTATATAGTCAAACTAGAAATACGCTCCGTCTTAATCTTGGCCAAAATTATTGATCAAAGTCTACATTTAAGAATCATCTAACCAGATACAAAACATTTACATTTAATAATAATTTTAAAAAGGCAACTCTTTCACTTTAATATTTTCTTCCTTATATTTAAATAAATTCTTTTACCATTAAAGTGTACATGGTATGTTAATTTTAATTATATATTTCTTAAAAACAATTTATTAAAATTCTGAATATGTTATTAAATTATTTTTAGAAGATTGGTTTGTTTGTCGCTCAACGGTCATTTTTTTGCACACGAGGGCTAATTAGACCGGGACTTACGGCTTAAAGTGGATTCCGAACCACTACAAACATCCATGCCCAAGGTGGGATTCGAACCTACGAACTGTTGAACCGAAGGCAAGAGCGCTAACCATTCGGCTGCCAGCTCGGCTATTTTTAGAAGAATGAAAAATAAGAATACAATTATAGTAATCGGTACAACATGCTGTTTGTTGAAATTTGTTGTGCTATTTTAAGATGAACATTTTACGCAAAATCTTGTATTACAAGATGTTCTCGAATGACAAAAAGGGAAAGAAAATGTTCAGGATATAAAAAAATTCTGTTGTCGAGTGATAAACTCCCGAATCGGAAAATGCAATTTTAGCAAAAAATTTAACTTTTATATTTAGATAATATGGAAAGGTTTAGTATTTGTATACAAGGAATATGTAACCGATATATTATAATATATGTGCTAAAGTTTAATAATTTAAGTTTACGATACTAATGAAATTTATTACAAATTTTAATTCAAATCATTAATATAAATGTACCAAATTTAATAATAGTTACATAAGCACTTTCATAAAGTAATAAAACTTCCTTCAGGAATTTTAAATAAAATTTATCTATTTAAAAAAATAGAAATATAATGCAAATATTCTGCTGTGAATCAATTGTGTGAGTATACATCATATTTTCTGACAATTATTTTTAGATGAAAATATAACCAAATGATTTGAAAACTCGTGGATTGAACAATTTCACCACACAAACTGATTGTATCTCTTTATATAATGACAACTACTATCGAACCTGTCTTTAAATGCAAAGAACTGTGGCCCACCACTAAAGCCGTAGTGCATTCACATTTGATTTTTATTTACAGCAGATAAACTCACGTTTTTGGATTGTATAATTTTCTTGAAACTTTCAAAATCAATTTCTTGTTCATCGCCAACGGCATCTTTGAATATTTGCTCCAATCTCAGTAAGCTTTCTGGAGTCAAGCCCTCTGTAGTGCTGGTAAGGGAAAGTTTAATTAGTATTCAGATTAGATCTAGAATTTAAAGATAATTTAAAGCAATTTAAATATAGAATCTGAAAGAAATGCAGAGTTTTATTTTTATAAAGTAATATCAGCCAACAGTTTTAATAAAATACTTCATATTTTAGAATAGTATATAAACCTTCTTTACATGAAATTTTGTATTATAGTAAAGCTAAAATTTACTTAATTTATATCTCACGGCTTTAACAATTCTTTTTCAAGTAAAGCATGTTTGATTTCCTTTTAAGTATAAAGTCACATTTTGCACACGATGGCTGATTCAACAAGAATTTGGAATTAAAAGTGGATTACAAAGCTATTTTAAACATCAATACTTGAGGTGGGAATCGAATACATGAATTGGGGAACAGACCTAACCTTGCAGGTATCTATTCAGCATCATCAGCTTGCTAAGACTAGTTTATTTAAGAATTATTTGACATTCCTTACAAAATTTCTGCATATTAAAATAATTCTTATGACAAATCATTCAAAACTGATTTTAATGTATAAGCATATTGCAAATGTGTTTGAATGATTATCTTGATTGTGACAAAAAGAAAATTTCATTACTTTTAAGTATAAAAATGATTTTAAAATAAAATTACACCTTAAGTCTTCGAAATCATGATTGGTTTGTTTGTCGCTCAACGTTCATTTTTTGCACACGAGGGCTAATTAGACCGGGACCTACGGTTTTAAAGTGGATTCTGAACCACTACAAACATCCATGCCCAAGGTTGGATTCGAACCCACGAACTGTTGAACCGAAGGCAAGAGCGCTAACCCTTCGGCTGCCAGCTCGGCTCTTCTAAATCATGAAATGTAAGATTGATAAATCATTGTTAGTTGAAAACTTAATTGTCAGGTGGTAAAATTATGAGAAACGTTGTTTAGTTGAAGTCTGTAAATGAAGATGTGGACTTTGATTTACATATTACACGAGACTTTCAATGGATTAAAAGCATGGATTCAGCTTTAATTGTATTGTTGTCAAGGTAACTTTTCTGATGAGGGGAGTATTTACAAGTGACATACCATAGTAAGGACGGCATGACAAATATCCGCGCTTTGAAATGAGAACTAAACCAACAAACTATAAAAACATTAGTCTACAAGTATTCAAAATTCTTTCAAATTAAAAATATGTTAGATAATAAGTTTTGAATAAAATAAAAATTTCCAAATTGTAGAAAATTGTAATATTTTCAAAAGTGTTTCTTTTAAAGCACTTAATACTGTTGCCTTGGCTTTTCAACAACTGTCTATTCGTGGTCAATCTTTTGTAAGAGCTGTTTCATTATCAGATTCTAAAAGTGCACTTCAAGTTTTTTGAATAATCAAACTATGTTCTATAGTATTTTAGACCCTTGCTTAAGGCAGTGAAACACAAAATTTCATTCCAATGGTTGGTTGGTGTGTCGCTTAACGGTCATTTTTTGCACACGAGGGCTAATTAGACCGGGAACTACGGTTTAAAGTGGATTCCGAACCACTACAAACATTCATGCCCAAGGTGGGATTCGAACCCACGAACTATTGAACCGAAGTCAAGAGATTCGGCTGCCAGCTCGGCTTCATTCCAATGGATTCCTGACCATTGTGGAATTGCGGACAAAATGTTGATGCATTGACTAAATAGAGTTTGATAGAAAAATTTATAAATCGTTCTTTTCGCACCACTAAATTGTTAACTTGATCTTTAGAAAAACTCTTATGCAGAGTATGATTCAACGCACAAGAAATAAGAGGGAAAATTCTGTGGGAGAAGAGAACTGTTCCCAGTTTTCCATGAAAAACTGCGGTAACTCTGTTTAGAGGACTGACTGGACATGACTGCTTACAGGACCATTTGTATGATATTAAAGACGTGGATTTCGGAAACCGTGTTTTGTGCGACTCTAACCAACCAATGATTTTTGAGCATTTAAATAACTGTACCGAATTTTCTCAGTATGAGGACATTGTTAGGAAGTACTGGAAAGCCGGTGAACTAATGGCTTAAGAACTAATGTTTGGCATTTGTAAAAATAAATTACCATTTAAGAGGGAAGTAATTTGTTTTAAGTTAAAGTAAAAAAATCTGGTTTTTATAAATGTGATTCTGTTAAACATTTTTTGAATAAGTTATCTTAAACATGCAGATTATCATACGAATTTCGCTGATTACTTGGATAGAAATTCAGATTGTATTTTATTATCCAAAATATCCTTAATAGAAATATGATTACGAGATGCTAATCTCTTTTTAGAAAGAGAATTAGTATTTATAAGAAGCAGGTAAAAAAACTACGTTACCTTGTTTGTTCAAGATTTGCAATCAATTCCATTGTTCATTAAATTTATGAAGAACCTAACAGCAGGTAAATAATCTGAAAAGATGAAAAATAAATTAAAACACGTTTATATAACATTAAAAAACATTCAACTATAGTTCACATTGAATAATTTCAGAAGTGGTATGCTTAAACGTCATTTTTATATGTTATATATTTCTCATATTTATTTTATAAAAATATTTGCACTGTTCTCAGAAGTATATAAATTTTCATTTGTGGTTGTTTGTGCTCTTAATTTCACTAGATCTTCATAATGAAGTAAATTAGCTCAACCTTCCTGGATCATCATCATTCATGGCGCGCCAGCCCAGGATGGGCCAAGGCCTTCTGAACAAGTTTCTTCCAGCCACCTCTACAGGCAGCCAAACTCCTCCAATTTTTGTTCCAATGACCCTACAGTCTTCTTCAACTGCATCCACCCATCTCAGCTTTGGTCTTCCTCTTCTTCTTACGCTGATGGGTTTTGCAAAAACATTTCCCTTAGTATTTTATTGTCCTTCATTCTAATTACATGTCCAACCCAATTGAGACGGCTTACTTTAATGTGATGTACAACGTCTGGCTCCTACCTTCCTGGATAAGAAGTGTAATTGGTCCTTTAGGTATTTATTGCACTCGAGGGCACATTAAATCAGGATCTAAAATTTAAAGTGGTCTACTACTTTCATGCCCGAGGTGGAATTCAAACACAGAACTGTTGATCTAAGTTTGTTTGTTTGTCGCTCAACGGTCATTTTTTGCACACGAGGGCTAATTAGACCGGGACTTACGGTTTAAAGTGGAATCCGAACCACTACAAACATCCATGCCAAAGGTGGGATTCGAACCCACGAGCTGTTGAACCGATGGGAAGAGCACTAACCATTCGGCTGCCAGCTCGGCTGTTGATCTAAGCCGGCAGAGAGTTAATTGTTCGGCTGCCATCTCAGTGCACTTTTTAGATAATGTCGAAAAACCTTCCTTTGGGTGTTAATCTAAAAATCCAAAAAAGAATAACGTTAACTACGCGATGGCTTTCCCCACCAGTGATATATGATAAAATTATAAATTTTGATTTTCTACTCCAGTTATATAAAGTTAAAAATTTTGATTTTTGTAACATAATTGTAATTTCTTGCATACCAAGGTTAATTAGAAAGAAACTTTGTAGTTTAAAGTAGATTCCAAATCATTACAAACATCCAAAATTGAATTAGGAAACAAATATAGAAACTTTTGAACAGAAAGCACTAGAGTCAAATAATTTGGCCACTAGCTCGGCTTTATGCTTCGGAAAGAAATTTAAAAAGAATTGTGTAAAATTGTGCATTTCCAAAAATTAATAGAGATAAAAAATAGACCAAATATTAGTTATAGAATTATATCTCTTTCTCTTCAGAAATTCCTTTAGAAGTAATCTGTTGGAAATATTGGCGATCATCAAGAAAGTAATGTAACCCTCTTTGCCAACTGAGCACTTGATGACGTCATGTTACGATCCAATACTCCCACGCGAAAAAATGTAAACAGAAAACTTTTATGCTTTGAGCCGTAGGGAATGCATATGCGTGCGCAGCGAAATAACTAGTTTGTAAATACCTACATGTCCTCCTATAATGATTTTTAATAATAAATAGACAATAGAATTAGAGAATGTTTCTTTGATTATGTGTCAAAATGGAATGGAACCTTAAAAAAAATCCCGGGACATAAGGTAAGAGTAAATTTTCGCTTACCACTTCGAAATCTTTTGGTAATCGTATTGTTACCGAAATTTGGCATCCCTGCCTCAAATCTTTTGTTTAATATTTTGAGAACAACGCGGGCCACTCATAAAAACTCCTCCGCTGCTTCCATCATAAATCATATCATAAAATCATCACACTATTCACTTAATTCGCCATTTTTTTCTAAAGCATCCAAGCTGTGAGTGGCAAAGTTCAGAAATAAATACGGTGATGTTCATTCAACAAAATAAGTCTTGTAATTTGAGTTTATTCTGCAATTTTGTTTTCAGGACTACTGAAGAGCTAAATTTATATAAAAATCTACTCTCCAATAAGAATTATTATAAACCTTGATCTTGTCTGATTTACCATTTTATGGACATGTTTCGCATAAGAGATCATCAAGCTGGGGCTTTCAATTTAAAGTAGATTATAAAGCACCCTATACGTCTACTCATGGTACATATATATAGCCGTGAAGGCAAGCCCTGGACTACACTATGGTTAACGGGCTTTAAACACTTGCTGATCAACAAATCCTGGTCAGTTGTCACCCGAGCTGCCACTCTCATCTCCATATCCATGGCATACAAGCCACATGTTTTTGGACGGCATACCTCCCCTCACGGAGCTCCCGAGGTGAAGGCTCATGGTAGAAATGCAACGAACAAATTGTTGAACCGAAGACGAAATTCGTCTGGTAACTTTGTTTACCGGATGTGCTGATGAAGGCCACTGAGTAATGCCAAAGGTTCAGATGCCTGCTTGTCCACAACATATTTGGGATTTAAAAAAAACAGCTTATTATATAATAATTTCTATAAAATCTTATTTGTCAATGGAAAACATAAGAATATTTACTGTATTATCACTTACAGGTAGAAGAATTTCTGGAATTAAAAACAATTCCTTATACATAAAAATGAAACTACATAAATTTAACTACTTTTATATAATATTTCTAAAATAAGTTATTGTTAATTAAGTTAAGATGCGCATAAATAACTCTAGAGTAAAATTTTCATATTTTTTCTTGAGGACAATTGCTAGCAGCTAAAATATTAGAGCAAAAAGGAATGGAAAAGTGCAAAAATAAATATATTTCCTTGTGTGGGAGTTCCAAATTAATCTCTGAAACTATGTTAGCCTTCTTGAAAGTTCTGTTGTAATTATGTTATGATAAACGAGGAAGTTTTCCTAAGGACGCCAGCTTTGTCATATTCAGATACGATGCTTTATATAGAAATATTTTCCCTTTAAGATATAATCATATTTTCAGAGCTTGTTATGTCAGAAAACAGTATTTGATAAAAGAGAGTTTTAGGAACCTAGATCAGTTATCCCCAAATTGAAGTGCTAGAATCTGTCAGGTCATTAAAATGCAAAATTTGGTCCTTTTAATGACAGCATTGTTATGCTTTCTCGACGAACGTAAGATACGTTGTCGTTCGTCATTTTTTAAAACCATTTCTTATGAAATACATCTCAAATACTTAAAAAGGTTGATGTTAACAAGATAATTTTATATAAAAGGGTTATCTTCATTTGGCCTACACTTGAACAAACACTAAATAATTGAAATTAATAACCAAACAAGATAATAATTTATGCCTTAGAAACTAGCAAATACCTTATATTCATTAAAGTAAATATTAAAATTGCTTCACATTTTTTTATCTAGGTATTTAAGCTTAGCTCGTGAAAAAATAGTATCGGTAAAATCGTATGTATGGTGATACATAATACTAATACTTTGGAATTTAACACGGGAATTGCAAATTTATCTTCTTTCATGGTACTTTAATCGAATTTTTCCTCAGTAAAAATTTTAACGTTAATAGTTATTTTTTATAATTATTTCAGGCTCACGTTTTACTTAAATTTGGATTTTTGTGGCTGCTATACCAAATTAATCCCGCAAATCTTTTGGAGTTAATTATTTAGCATAGTTTATTTATCGTCCTATTGCACCAAGATCTACAGTTTGAAGTGGAGCCGCTACACAAGTGGGATTGTTCACTGCAACTATTCTTTTTTCAGCCCTCTAAAATTTTTATTTGGCCATATCATTCTTTGCACAAAAATTAACAAGAACAAGGTCTACAGTTTGAAGAGAATTCCGAGCCCCTACAAACATTTAGGAGGACTCTAATCTTCATTAATTTTCAATATTTTTCCCGCATAATCTCGCAGCAATTTCGAAAAATATCAACAAATAAAAATACATTCAAAAGCTTATTCAGCGTTGTAATAGTACGAGGGTCACTCTGAAATTTTTGAGATACAACTAGGTTTTTAAAGTTATACTTACAAAATTTTAGGTGTGTTCAAAGTAGTCTCCTCCAGCATCAATGCACTTTTGTAGACAAATTTTCCACAGATTAAATGCCTCAAGCCATTCATTTCTTCGAATAGATGGAAAAAATGCATTTATAGCCACATCAATCTCTTCTTCTGAATGAAAACGACGTCCACGTAAGTTCTTTTTTAGATTAAAGAATAACCAAAAGTCGCACATAGCTAGATCAGGTGAATACGGCGGATGTTCGATCACTTTAATTTGTTTTTTGTTTTAAGAAACTCAACTGTTAATCCGGCTATATGTGAAGATGCATTCTCATGGTGAAGCATTAGTCCCCATAACATTCAGTTCTTGTAGAATTTCTGGAAGACATTTAGTGGTATACCAGTTTGTTGTTACTGTCTTCTTCCAACTTGATGGCTTTGACCCATCCTGTACTTCTGATGAAAACGGCATACATCACTTTTTTCAGTGCGCGTATTTTTTTCACCATTGTCGGCGTGGGATCATCTTCAAAGACCCATACTTTGCTTTCTTAACGTGTTGGAACGCCAAAAAACAGTATGTACGTTCCATCACCTGTTATAATTTTAGAAATGATGCGGTGGCCACCATCATTCAGCATATTAAGAGTTTCTTTACTGATTCTGACACGCTCCTCTTTTTGATGCTCAGTTAGATTATGGGGAACCCAACGGCAAACTACTTTTTTCATATGTAATTCTTCATGAATGATTTTGTGTATGGCTGCGGATCCAATGTTAAGTTCCTTCTGTATCATTTGATAGGTACAGAGATTATCATCCATTAACATTTTTCGTATGGCAGACACATTATCCGGGATGACTGCCGACGGCGGCCTTCCTGTGCGTTCTTCATCCTGAAGAAAATTGCGACCTCTTCTAAATTCTCTAAACCATCTGAATACAGTAGCACGAGCTGGAGATTCATCACCCAATGCTAATTGCAACCGTTGAACGCATTCTTCTTGATTTAATCCTGCTTTGAAATCGTAGAAAATCATAGCGCGAAAATGTTCGCGTCAACTCCATTTTCTCTTCTGTTTAAAATGTATTCCACGCTAAACAAGTTGAAGTAAGTCAGTAAAAAATCGTCTTCTGTGTTAAAATACTTTGTACTTTAAAATTAAACCGTTATTTTTATTTTGTAAATTCTTGTCTGTGCGTACCTCAAAAATTTCAGAGTAACCCTCGTATTTGCGAAACCTTTTTTCTTAATAACAAAAGGATTCCCAATTAATGCAGTTGCCTAAAAATTCTCAACTTTGGAACATTATTATCGGCAACATAAGTTATTTGCGAAAATATTTACAACATGTGTGAAAAATATTTTACACATTTTTCACTTTTTTGGTAGTTTTTATGTAAAAAATCTATAATTTTCTTCATTTATAAATTTCTGGTAATCTTATTTTGATCTCTTGATTTATTCTCTCACGATTTAAAAATATCTTAAAATAAACGTAAAACGTTCGGTGTGGACGGCTTATGTCAATAATTATCTTAGTTTTTTCAGCACTAAAAAGCATCAAAAAACATCTGGAATAAATTTTTAAATAATTTGTTCCATGCTCTATAGAAATGGAAATAAAGGCACCTTTACATTTTCGGTTGAATGAAGTCGTATAATTTTAATTAAAGTAATAGTAATGAAAATTTTACTCGTTTATTTATTAACCTTAAAACGTTAGTAACAAAATCAAACTTGACAAATTTTAACGTTATATTAAAAATTCTAGTAATAAGAAATTTTTGGTTAGAATTTCTGCATGAAAAATATCGTTGAAATATTTGAAGCAGTGTTTAGATTTATTCCAGTTAAGTAAAATGTAAATATTTTTATAAAATAGATGAAATTTACGGTAATCTTAATCAATAAGAGAAATAGTGCTGAATTTCTGATAAAATGAAATTTATTTTCCTAATTAAAAGTGAAAATTGCAATAACTACAATTTAAATGAAATTGTTTGTACCTTATCTGCTTATTGAATGTTGTTTCCAAATATTCCACCCATAGTGAAGAATTATTAAATGGAAAACTGCACTTTTAACGCTAATAACACTAACAAAATAACATGAATGTATAAAATAGATTAAAAACAAGATATTATAAACATCTTACCTCTTTATTTTAGAATATCCCCGACTTCAAATTACGAAATCCAGCATAAACACATGTACTTAAAAATATCTCCATGATATTTCCAATTTAATGTCTGCTTTAATTGAACGCGGTTACGCTAGTACAGTGAAAAAATAAAATTTAATAAGGAAATTTTTTTCAAAAAATTTAAAAGACAGAAATTTGAGAACAAGTTTTATTGAAATTTGTTTTCGTACTGAAATAGTAAGTTATTTTTTCAGAAGTTAAACTATAACAAAGGATTTCACATGAAATCGTATTCTTAAGTCAAACAGCGTTGCGTATAGTATTATTGTCGACTATATCAGAAACAATCTTAGAGCACAATTGTAAAAAGTTTTGTAAGGAATACAACATCGATCCACAGTCAGGCCTTTTGGTGTAGGAGCCCACCCTAATCGGCCGGATTAAAGAAAAGCTACCTGGTATGCCGCCGGATAGCTTTTGCCGGATGATATATATATTTGTATTTATGGATTTCTGATTCATATGAATTATACAATAAGGCTTGTCTGTGCTGTATTTTGAGGCAAATCTTTGTACATTTGAGTACTTTTTAAGTGATTGACGAGATCGATGACTGAGCTAGATTCTTCTCAGTGTACTTCCTCAATATAGCCGAAAAATAAGATATTATTATATAAAGTTCATTTTCCCCCGCGTAAAAGCTCCGTTAGACCTTCCAGAATAATGCTTGATTTAGAATGGGATTCTCATAATGCTGTTTGTTAATATTTAATCACGAAGAAGTGTCTTCAATAAGGAATATGAAGACGCGGTGCTCAGCTGAGGACGTCGTCATTTTTATGATCTGAAGGTAGTGGGTTCTATACCTGACACAATCAAAAATCCATCATATTTAATAATGACAACTTAGGTACGTGAAGGCCGGTGAAGAGATGAAAATGTTAGCTCAGGTGTAGATCTCGTCGCTCGAAAGCTTTTCAAAATTGCGAAGCATGTAGCTATGGATAGAAGCTCTTCAATCGGGAGAAATAAGCAGCCGGAAAATGATGTGAACAAATAAAATGAACATACATACATAGCGGCGGAAAAGAGCATCGGATTGTATTTTAAAGGATTTGAAATACTCGCCCATCACCAAGTGCATCATAATTTTAAACCACGGTCAGGTGATGAGGCCACACTTGAGCTGGCACTTTCCTGTCCACATCCACGCCACACCAACGGAATGACTTTGGACGTCACAGATGAACGAGGAAACATCCCCAACCCACGGAGCTCCAGCAACCCAGTGAAGGAGAGTACACCGTGGTCACCCTCCCAACCACTGCAAATGATGCTTCACTTTGCTGATCTTAACCAGAAGCGGCGTGAAGCTACTGAGCCCCTCAGGGAGCAAAAGCAAGTAAATCATGCTATGATGTCGAAAGAATTCAAAACTTGTAAAATTAAACAGGAAGTACAGGGTGATCTTTTTTAAAGTGACAGTGTTTGGAGCGCCCTGTAGCGCGATCCAATAACCAAATGGCACCAAACTTGATATTTGGACTAATAAAAACACGGAAAAAAAAATACCATAATAACAAAATTTAGTTCCAAAAATCACCGCTAGGGCATTTTGTGGCGCTTTACAATATATAAAATGTAAGAAAAGAAAAATACTAATATATACAATCGTACAGTTAAATTATTAATGTTTATTTACTACATTAACTTCCCCGATGAGGAATTAGACCACATTCCATGTGAGCACCGTTCTTAGAAATAACACCGTGCCTTTTTTGCACAACGTTCTCCACAGCCGTACGTCATGAGGAATATTCCGTATCGTGAGGCATTTGTATCATGAGGAATATTCCGCACTGTCTTTGTTATGTAGTCCTTTAGAATAGACAAATTTGATACACCACCAACATAAACGCGCATTCCGGTAACGTGAGAGGCATGGCCACTGGAGCTCGTTTACTTCAGGTAATATTATTTGTCGGATCTACTTGCTTTTATAGCCCCTATTACTGTCACAGTCATTGCACAACATTTGCATTTTTCTTTTCATTCCCGTGTTTTATGCTACTTCTCATTATTGTAAGCTGCAACAGCGCCACAAAATGCTCTAGGGGTGACTTTAGTAACTAAATTTTATTTTTACAGAATCTTTTTTCAAATGTTTTGATTAGTCTAAGGGCGCTCCGTGGCTGAGTGGTCTAAAGCATCACCGCTAATCGCTTGAGAGCGTAGGAGTGTGGGTTCGATTCCCACCATGGCCCTGGGTGTTTTCTTCGTTATTCTTCTGTGGTTGTACATCTGTCATTGTGCTATTTGTCCTATTATCGACGAAGACTTACAAGCGGATCTCAAGAATCAAGCATACAAGTCTGAATATATGTAATGTAATAAAATAAATAAATAAATAAATTAGTCTAAATACCAAGTTTGGTGTCATTTCGGCTATATATTAAATTGCGCTACAGGACGCTTTAAACGCTGTCACTTTAAAAAAGATCACCCTGTATATATGCTTATAAATATATATATAATTATGTACATATATATTATATTTAAATATATGCCTAAACTAAAAATAAAAAACTCAAATACAATAATAATAAATGCTTATACTTACAACTAAAACATTCTCAAATATAATACACAGAGTTAATGGTCGTTATAAATTTGTTTCAATAACTTTAATTAGTTAGTAAATTGTCCTCTGAAATTTCTTTTCCTATAATCTTTTTAAACTTGGATTAAGTGGTGTCACTTGAATCAAGTGTTTTTCAGACTATGTTGTGAAGGGTTCTTCCTAATTTGTTGTAGCTAAAGTGTAAACAAGAGAGATTCCACTAATTAGCGACTAAAAACCTCTCTGTGAGTAAAACCTCCTCTCCAACCACTTTTGAGGTTGCCTTGAGAAATGCTTGATTTCTCAAAAATAATGATGCTCTTGTTTAATTGTTCAAAAGCTCAAATGCGAGAAAAATAAAGTTTTAATCTTCAATAAGCATTTTAAAAAGCACGATTATATTTCTTCTTAATCTGAAATTTTTCTTTTGTTCATCTTTGATATTTTGTGAAATTTTTATTTCAATTAAATTAATATATTCAAAAATCATTCACAATCGCATTTTATTTGAGGGATAATAAAATATTTTTTAATTCTAAATGTGTTTTGTACTTAAAATCATTTAAAGATGGCGTTAGTATGGATTATACATCTTAAAACAGAATATCATTAAATTATTTTTTTAATTAATAATTTGCAATTATTTTACATTGAGTCTTTCTCTCTTGATATAGAAAGATTGGAGAAATTCTTAACTATTACAAGTACGGTAAATCAGTAAATCATATAGAATTTTTTTATAAAAATAATAAGTGTCATTTGTTAATTTTACTTGTAACAAATGATACTTTAGAATTATTACACAATACTAAATAATAATTTAGTATTGTTATTATTTTTATGACAAAAATATGCTTTATAAAACCCCATGATTTATTTTAAATTCGCACAACAGTGAATAAGCTATTCAATCAAAAATATTTTGTGATACTTTTGACTAATTTGTTTTGTTAGATATCCTGATTGATGTTTATACGAGGGTCACATTGAAATTTTTGAGATACAACTAGGTTTTTAAAGTTATACTTACAAAATTTTAGGTGTGTTCAAAGTAGTCTCCTCCAGCATCAATGCACTTTTGTAGACGAATTTACCACAGATTAAATGCCTCAAGCCATTCATTTCTTCGAATAGATGAAAAAAATGCATTTATAGCCACATCCATCTCTTCTTCTGAATAAAAACGACGTCCACGTAAGTTCTTTTTTAGATTAAAGAATAACCAAAGGTCGCACATAGCTAGATCAGGTGAATACGGCGGATGTTCGATTACTTTAATTTGTTTTTGTTTAAGAAACTCAACTGTTAATCCGGCTGTATGTGAAGATCATTGTCATGGTGAAGCATGAGTCCCCTAACATCCAGTTCATGTAGAATTTCTGGAAGACATTTAGTGGTATACCAGTTTGCTGTTACTGTCTTCTGTCCTTCCAACTTGATGGCTTTGACCAATCCCGTACTTCTGAAGAAAACGGCATACATCACTTTTTTCAGTGCGCGTTGTTTTTTCACCATTGTTCGGCGTGGGATCATCTTCAAAGACCCATATTTTGCTTTTTTGAAGTGTTGGAACGTCAAAAAACGATATGTACTTTTCATCACCTGTTACAATCTTAGAAATGATGAGGTGGCCACCATCATTCAGCCTATTAAGAGTTTCTTTACTGATTCTGACACGCTCCTCTTTTTGATGCTCAGTTAGATTATGGGGAACCCAACGGCAAACTACTTTTTTCATATGTAATTCTACATGAATGATTTTGTGTATGACTGCGGATCCAATGTTAAGTTCCTTCTGTATCATTTGATAGGTACAGCGATTATCATCCATTAACATTTTTCGTATGGCAGACACATTATCCGGGATGACTGCCGACGTCGGCCTTCCTGTGTGTTCTTCATCCTGAAGAAAATGGCGACCTCTTCTAAATTCTCTAAACCATCTGAATACAGTAGCACGAGCTGGAGATTCATCACCCAATGCTAATTGCAACCGTTGAACGCATTCTTCTTGATTTAATACTGCTTTGAAATCGTAGAAAATCATAGCGCGAAAATGTTCTCCCGTCAACTCCATTTTCTCTTCTGTTTAAAATTTATTCCACACTAAACAAGTTGAAGTAAGTCAGTAAAAAATCGTCTTCTGTGTTAAAATACTTTGTACTTTAAAATTAAACCGTTATTTTTATTTTGTAAATTCTCGTCTGCGCGTATCTCAAAAATTTAAGAGTAACCCTCGTATAGAATAAAATCTCTAGGGAATGTAAATCTAGATGTTTTTCATTATATATCTAGACGAATCCTTTTCAGTCTTAAAGAAGTGAATGTCTATTCTCATATTTTTAATGAAATTGTGGTCAAGAATGAAATATAAGGGTCAAAAACAAATTAAAAACATTTGCCCCCATTTCTTACCTTTAAATATTTTCTGTATCTGTGAATGACAGAATATTCTGCCTCTTCTTAATGCAAGTGAATCGCACATATGCTCATTGTTTTCAGCTTCGCGTATGTTTCAGTACATTTGAAAATCTGGCAAAATATACGGATATGTTTGGAGAATAACATATTGTGAGTCCACAGATTAATGAGAAAAACTTTGACAATCAGTAGTAGAAATACATGTTTTGGAATAAAAACATTAATACTTTTACATTATTATTATTACACATTTTTAGAACGATTTCGGGGCCGTTTAATTAATGTTTAAAATGTAAAGACTATTTTTTTAAATGTTCGATCTGATAGCCTTTTTTCTGGACTATAAGTCTGCATCGTGATTTCCATGATAGAAGAACTTTTCGTAATATTTCCAGGGGTATTGCTTTCCATTCCCCTTCCATTACTTTCCAGAGTCCATCTAACGTGGTGGGTTTGCGTTTAGAAAGAGCTCTTTTTAACAGACCAAAGGCACAATAGCCCATAGATGAAAAGTCAGGGGACTACACAGGAATATGTTGAAAAGATATATATGCAATACCTGTAATAGTCTTCATTTTTTCAAGGAATGTAGTTCGGTTGTTTTCGAAGTATAGTTCATAGGTAGTTTTCGAAGTATGACTTCATAGGTAGTTTTCGAGGTATGACTTCGATAGTTATATTAAGCTGCTTATCGGAAAGCTGCAAGTATGACTTGCAGCTTTGTCTTGATGAAGTTTCCTTCTTTGAAAGTCTTTGGGATAAAGAAGTGGAATTTCTTCTGTAAATATTGGACGTAAAACCTTCTCCTGATAGTGTGATGAGTTGGTTTTAACATTGTTTTCTACTCTTTTTATTTTTAATTTCCCATTATAGGAGAAACTTGCGACTATCATAAACTCCTTGCTGAAACTTTTTTTACAATGACGGAACCAGGTTCGTACATTTTTCTCTCCTAGTTTTCTACAGTAAACAGACCTTTTTTTGTTCCAATCATTTAGGTAAACCCATGCTTCCACAATGTATTTCCATTTATCTCCTGCTAAATGGTTTTCATACAGGATTCTACAAAATGTGTTGCGTTGAGCCACATATCTCGGCAAAAGCTGGTGAACTTTAGCTTTTTTAAGTTGTAAATCTTGATTTATTATTTTATTTATTTTTGCTACAGATGTATCTAAAGACTTTGCAATTGATTTTTGTGTTGACGGATTTTCTCTTGTTACCAGTGATTTCACTTTAGAAACATTTGAAACAGTACGTACTTTTTTCGTATATTCGTTTGGAGTCTTCTTTCCATGTAGAGATAATTATTGACGGTTTTTACCTGTTGCTTATTTTGCACTTAGAAATTCTAATAAATTTCATTTGACAACGTTTTTGAATCCTGGAATAAGAATATTTCTCTTTAGAAAGCGCAAAAACACATCCTTCAATCCACAGCTTGTTTATTTGCGACATTTTGAAAGAAGAATAAATTTAAAAGTAGCAGACGATATTTCTCTTTTCAAATAATAAGCTGTTGCTAAAAACTTTTATTCTAAAACTTTTACTTTTTTAAAATTCTTAATCGAAATCGTTCTAAAAATGTGTTAATGTGAGTGATGACTCTGTAGTAATGTGAATGATTGCCTATCTGTTACTTTCCGGTCGATGTGGAAGCTGTCGATGAGGAGATGAGTGTTTGTAATGGGGGTCCTCATAAAAACATCGGTCATGTCAGCCCTGATGCACAAAAGAGTGACTGTGGGAAAAATAAAGTTTTCAATTATCTGCTTCAAGAATAGGGAATCAAATTGTATTTACACAGAGCTGGCAGATAGCTTTTGTAAAACATGCTTTCATGTGAAAAATATCTTTTGGGGAACAACTGCACTTTAAAATTATTAATCATTTACTAAGCTTATAGGAAACGATGTTTAACATGAAGTTACACATACAGACCAGCTAAAATATTAGGTTGGTGCGTATGAAATGTCGGATTCTCTTTACATGCGGACGTTTTCCTCCCTGTTTTCGTTATACTTTTGTATTTGGCATAACCTCATTCATACTCGTATTGTCCATTGCCAGAGACTCATTTCAGCAAAATAGGTTTTCTCGAAGGTCTTCCCTTTTTTATTTCTTTTGAGTTTATTGCCGATATGAATTCTGCCGACATTCGCGTCATTTTCTTATATGAGTACAAACTTGGTAATAGTGCTGCAAAAGCTGCACGCAACATAAACCAAGCGTTTGGGGAGAATACGGTTAACGATCGGAAAGTGCAGCGTTGGTTCGAAAAATTTCGGACTGGTGATTTTTCACTGCAAAATGAGCCGCGCGGAAGACCCAAAACGTCTGTGAAGAATGATGACCTGAAGGCTCTAGTGGAAGCGGATCCAGCCGTATCCACGAGGGAACTTGCTATCAGGATGAAAGTTGACCATACAACGATATTGAGACACCTTTCTGAGATTGGCAAGGTTAAGAAGATGGACAAGTGGGTACCGCACGCACTGATAGAGCGAAATAAGCTGGTTCGGTTAAACGTATGCTCATCATTGCAGCATCCACCATATTCACCGGATCTCTCGCCGACCGATTTTCATTTTTTCAAGCATTTAGAGCTGTCTTTAAGGGGCAAACACTATGAAAATGAAGACAGTCTAAAAAACTCGATATCAGAGTTTATTAATTCTAAAGACCAAAATTTTTTAAGACAGGCATCTACGCTTTAAAATCTCGTTGGGAGAAGTGTATTGAAGCGAATGGAGCATACTTTGATTGAATAAACAGCTTTTGAAGAAAGATATGCAGTTTTATACAATCACTTAAGAATCCGACATTTCATACGCACCAACCTAATATATCAGTCGTGAAACATTTGAAAATCTTTTTTAAAATTTAATAAATATTAAAATCAGGATATAAATTTACCCTAGGCTCAATTTTTTTTTTTTTTTTTTTACTGATGGCATAGTGAGTAAAGCACAAACACACGTTAAATTGGCCAAAAACAATATTATTTGAAAACCCAAAAAAAGGTAAATATTACTTTTTTTTTAAATTATACATTGGGGATGTAGGAAAAAATACACTTATACATAAGTGGCAATTTAAAAAAATAGAAATGAACCACACGAGACTTTATTCTTGAAAACAAATAACATTAGGGAGAGGAATGGTTTAATGACATCGGGTGATAAGCAACTTTACAGTGAATTGAAACCATCATTAATTGCCAATAAAATAAATTATTGAGACTGTAATCACAAAATTTTGATATAAGACCGTTGTTATTTTTAGTTAGCCATTTATTAGAATATTTAAATTGTAATCTTAGACACTGGTTTTTTTCTTACATCAGCGTTTTAGAGCTATTATAACTGATAGCCAGGTATTTCTTTTTACATCAAGTTTTGGTAAATGAATTTAAAAAACGAAAAAATTAAAATCTAAACATAAGGTTGTAATAAACAATATTTATATTTTAACCATCCATATATATTTTAAAAATATTTCTTCAAAGATGTTTCTACTTTTGTTTTCTTCTTTTTATTATATAATATCAATGATTCTTGTTACTTCTAAACCATAGAAAAAATTGTGGAAATCATATTAAAAAGCATATCATGTTGAAGCATACTAATATTTAAATTTAAAATCTATAGCAAAAAAATCAATTAAAATGTAAAATGGAAACTCTGACATTTCAAAACAAAATGCCCATATTGGTTATTAAAGAAAAATCAGTATAATTCGTGAAATTGTACATAAACATTTTTTTATAACTGAAATACTTTTCCAAATTCAGATTATAAATTTTTGTGCTATTCTTTTTAAATTCCATTTATTATTAAGAGTGAAATGATAAATTTTGCACCCAATTTTAAAATATTTAAGAATATTTAGAGCATTGAATAAAAATCGATGCTTAAATCACAATTCAGATTTTACTTGGAGTAAAAATGAAAAAAAAAACATTTTTTTAGAACGAATTATATAAAAGAATTTTTTTTTAATAATTACATCTTTGCAAAGATTTTATCAAATATGAAAGATACTCTAAATGGAGTTTCAAAAGGTACAATTGATAAGAGCCTCTATTGTTAAATTTTGAATAGTTTCAAGATATTTGTGAAAAATAATGAAACAAAAGCTACAAATAAAGATATAAAATGGCTTTGATATTATTAGGGTTGAATTTTTAATTAAATCTTTCAGCATTTTCTTTTAAATAAAAATAATGTAATCATAGAAGTTTTTTGCAACATATATCGATGCTTAGATACTATTAAATACTTTTAAATATTTCCAAGAGTAAAATAAATATTTTTAAATATTTTCAAGATTAAAAAATAGATTCCTAGAATAAAATCTAAGATATTATTAATACCTATATTACTATTATTATTATTATTACTGATCATATTGTATTATTACTATGAAAAATGAAATGATCTGATAATTACATGAATTATATTGTTTCTTAAATTTCAGCTTTTTTGAAATAATTTTTCTTAAGTTTGTAAAGAATATATTAGAAATGCGTTTTCTTAATTTAAAAAAAGCATTTTTAATGATCACATATTGTTAATTCCCTCATAAATTCCCTTTCAGAAGGAAAGATTACGTTAATAATTCTTTTAAATTAAAAAGAAAAAGGCACATGTGAAAAAACAATAAAAAAAAATGATTATTCGATTTGAAAACATTTTGAATCTACAAATGCCTTTTCAAATCAGTTAATATTAGGGCTTTTTATAAATCTGCAAATTACTTAGAAAACTAAAACTATTAAATTTATCATTTTTATTTTAATGCTTTATATTTTAAATTAACTTACTTTTATTATATATTATCCTAAAATCATGAAACAAATGAGAAAGAATAAAAAATGTTTTGAAATTTTTAAGACAGGCAGCCATTAGTTTTTCCACATGAATCCATATTTTGTTGTAATACCATTTCTTTAACTATATAAGGTAAGGTAGAAAAATTAAAAGCTCATTAAAAGTCAACAATGTGATCTCCTCTCAGATATAAAAAGATGAATATATATATATATAATATATATATATATATATATTATATATATATATATATATATATATATATATATATATATATATATATATATATATATATATATATATATATATATATATATATATATATATATATATATAACAGAAAAGATGATTCTATCACATGAAATATTTTGTGCTAGATATGCAATGAATGTAGAGGAAAGCAATTTACAACTTTATTATCATGGTAAATGTATGTAATGGTAAATGTAATATTTAAGTATATATTATATAAATTAATATTCTCTTAGAGTGCTCTATTGAGAAAGATTTCAATTTATTTAGGTATGAAAGCTTTTTACCTATAAAATTCAATTTATTTATCCATTAAAGCTCATAGTATAAATTTAATGTTTAAAATATTATATATTTTTAATCTAAGTTTAAATAAAATTTTTCCTTATTTATAATAATATAGAAATTAAAGATTTTCATTGAAAATATGTAGATGAAATTTCAAATGATAATTAATGAGAATTGGTTTGAACAGTAACAATAAATAAATAAATTTTTTTCTATAGAATAAAGTTTATATAAAATATATTTTAAATTTTATAAGCTAATTATACATCAAATTTAAGAGATACCTATGAAAAATATCTAATATTTTCTATCACCTTATATTAGAACGAAAAGGAAATATAAACGAAACCTTACTGTTATGTATTGCATCCAACATACGTGAGAAGTCTTCTCCCACCGATATAATTCACTTTTCTGGTCATTCCGGTTATTTCCGAAGCGTCGCAAAAATTCCCAAGACCCTCTGCAAATCTTCAAGGACACTTTCGCTGCTTTCTTGGTATCCGCGTCTCCTCCGAAATACTCACCACTCGAAAGTGATTCGGCTTTTTGCAGGCCGACCAAGCTTGATTAGCAGCAATTAAAATTTCATTTTCGATACTATCAGTTAAAAATGATCTTAAGTAGTTTTAACGGTAAGATATGTCATTAAAAAAGAAGTTAATACAGTAGTTGGAATGAATATTAGGCTGTTTTACACAATATATAGTTTAGTATTCATTCCAACTACTATTCGCTGTTCTCAAACGCTGTTGTGTTTCCGCTTCTGTCATGGGACCTTGAAAAGCATCGGGAAATCTGACTATTGTGTTTTGTTTTGATAAGAACGGGGATTTTCCAATAAGGTGAGAGTTCGCGGCTAGCGAAGGGGTTGCTTTAAGTCTTCAAAGTTACATAATTAAGAGAAGTCATTATATGAGTGAGGTCACTTTCTATTTGTGACGCCATTATATTTTAGACATCATTAAGTAATCATATTTGAAGTCTTGATTTTTTTCAAAGAACTAATAATGAGTCGTTATGAAAGGAAAAAATGAAAAGCTGCTGATTAAAAAATATGGATATGTAATGTATTCTTTTTTTCTGATTCCACCAAAAAATAAAAATCAATGCATTTTAAAAGACCTTTTTGATCAATCAAAGCTATTCTCTAATGGATTCCTCTGTTTTTTTTAACATGAGCAGTCAAAATATACTATAATCATGGAATTGAATAAATTTCAATTTAGATTATTATCAAATTCAACATTTTAACTTAAAATTATATTTGGCACTTATAAATGATATTTATGACCTTGAAGTGGTTAGGCTAATAGCAGAAGTATTTGAATCTAAAGCAGGATGAACAGCCCGAAGACTTTTCATACATAGGGACTTTATGGCCTAATTACAAAAGAGAAAACTGGAAAATTCCCAAGCACCCACTCCAAGAAATATGCATAGCGTAAATAGAACAACAACATCATATGAATCACTCTCTTCAATAGTAGATAGGCTGCAGAATTTCAGTTCCCATTGATTAAATCAAATAGTAATTTAATGATATAATATAGCATAGGGGACGGCTTGTCAACCTAAGTACGTTTTAAAGGATTTTAATACGGATCGCGCAGTTTCTTCCTTGACTATATTTCATTTGTAGCTGTCTGTATTCGCTTATTGAAAAGGAGGAAATCAGGAAAAATTTCCAGCCTTCCACCCTGACAGTCGACAGTCTATTAACCTAATTACGTTTTAAAGGATTTTAATAATGATCACGCAGTTTCTTCCTTGACGATATTTCATATGTAGCTGTCTGTATTCGCTTATTAAAAAGGAGGAAATCAGGAAAAATTTCCAGCCTTCCACCCTGACAGTCGACAGTCTATTAACCTAATTACGTTTTAAAGGATTTTAATAATGATCGCGCAGTTTCTTCCGCGATGATATTTCATATGTAGCTGTCTGTATTCGCTTATTGAAAAGGAGGAAATCAGGAAAAATTTCCAGCCTTCCACCCTGACAGTCGACAGTCTATTAA
Organism: Latrodectus hesperus; assembly: GCA_037975125.1. Lineage (NCBI taxonomy): Eukaryota > Metazoa > Arthropoda > Arachnida > Araneae > Theridiidae > Latrodectus > Latrodectus hesperus. The sequence goes on along the minus strand of CM075860.1, from coordinate 13,664,450 downwards.
CCTAATTACGTTTTAAAGGATTTTAATAATGATCACGCAGTTTCTTCCTTGACGATATTTCATATGTAGCTGTCTGTATTCGCTTATTAAAAAGGAGGAAATCAGGAAAATTTTCCAGCCTTCCACCCTGACAGTCGACAGTCTATTAACCTAATTACGTTTTAAAGGATTTTAATAATGATCGCGCAGTTTCTTCCGCGATGATATTTCATATGTAGCTGTCTGTATTCGCTTATTGAAAAGGAGGAAATCAGGAAAAATTTCCAGCCTTCCACCCTGACAGTCGACAGTCTATTAACCTAATTACGTTTTAAAGGATTTTAATAATGATCGCGCAGTTTCTTCCGCGATGATATTTCATATGTAGCTGTCTGTATTCGCTTATTAAAAAGGAGGAAATCAGGAAAAATTTCCAGCCTTCCACCCTGACAGTCGACAGTCTATTAACCTAATTACGTTTTAAAGGATTTTAATAATGATCGCGCAGTTTCTTCCGCGATGATATTTCATATGTAGCTGTCTGTATTCGCTTATTGAAAAGGAGGAAATCAGGAAAAATTTCCAGCCTTCCACCCTGACAGTCGACAGTCTATTAACCTAATTACGTTTTAAAGGATTTTAATAATGATCACGCAGTTTCTTCCTTGACGATATTTCATATGTAGCTGTCTGTATTCGCTTATTAAAAAGGAGGAAATCAGGAAAAATTTCCAGCCTTCCACCCTGACAGTCGACAGTCTATTAACCTAATTACGTTTTAAAGGATTTTAATAATGATCGCGCAGTTTCTTCCTTGACGATATTTCATATGTAGCTGTCTGTATTCGCTTATTGAAAAGGAGGAAATCAGGAAAAATTTCCAGCCTTCCACCCTGAGAGTCGACAGTCTATTAACCTAATTACGTTTTAAAGGATTTTAATAATGATCGCGCAGTTTCTTCCGCGATGATATTTCATATGTAGCTGTCTGTATTCGCTTATTAAAAAGGAGGAAATCAGGAAAAATTTCCAGCCTTCCACCCTGACAGTCGACAGTCTATTAACCTAATTACGTTTTAAAGGATTTTAATAATGATCGCGCAGTTTCTTCCGCGATGATATTTCATATGTAGCTGTCTGTATTCGCTTATTGAAAAGGAGGAAATCAGGAAAAATTTCCAGCCTTCCACCCTGACAGTCGACAGTCTATTAACCTAATTACGTTTTAAAGGATTTTAATAATGATCACGCAGTTTCTTCCTTGACGATATTTCATATGTAGCTGTCTGTATTCGCTTATTAAAAAGGAGGAAATCAGGAAAAATTTCCAGCCTTCCACCCTGACAGTCGACAGTCTATTAACCTAATTACGTTTTAAAGGATTTTAATAATGATCGCGCAGTTTCTTCCGCGATGATATTTCATATGTAGCTGTCTGTATTCGCTTATTGAAAAGGAGGAAATCAGGAAAAATTTCCAGCCTTCCACCCTGACAGTCGACAGTCTATTAACCTAATTACGTTTTAAAGGATTTTAATAATGATCACGCAGTTTCTTCCTTGACGATATTTCATATGTAGCTGTCTGTATTCGCTTATTAAAAAGGAGGAAATCAGGAAAAATTTCCAGCCTTCCACCTTGACAGTCGACAGTCTATTAACCTAATTACGTTTTAAAGGATTTTAATAATGATCACGCAGTTTCTTCCTTGACGATATTTCATATGTAGCTGTCTGTATTCGCTTATTGAAAAGGAGGAAATCAGGAAAAATTTCCAGCCTTCCACCCTGACAGTCGACAGTCTATTAACCTAATTACGTTTTAAAGGATTTTAATAATGATCACGCAGTTTCTTCCTTGACGATATTTCATATGTAGCTGTCTGTATTCGCTTATTAAAAAGGAGGAAATCAGGAAAAATTTCCAGCCTTCCACCTTGACAGTCGACAGTCTATTAACCTAATTACGTTTTAAAGGATTTTAATAATGATCACGCAGTTTCTTCCTTGACGATATTTCATATGTAGCTGTCTGTATTCGCTTATTGAAAAGGAGGAAATCAGGAAAAATTTCCAGCCTTCCACCCTGACAGTCGACAGTCTATTAACCTAATTACGTTTTAAAGGATTTTAATAATGATCACGCAGTTTCTTCCTTGACGATATTTCATATGTAGCTGTCTGTATTCGCTTATTAAAAAGGAGGAAATCAGGAAAAATTTCCAGCCTTCCACCTTGACAGTCGACAGTCTATTAACCTAATTACGTTTTAAAGGATTTTAATAATGATCACGCAGTTTCTTCCTTGACGATATTTCATATGTAGCTGTCTGTATTCGCTTATTAAAAAGGAGGAAATCAGGAAAAATTTCCAGCCTTCCACCTTGACAGTCGACAGTCTATTAACCTAATTACGTTTTAAAGGATTTTAATAATGATCACGCAGTTTCTTCCTTGACGATATTTCATATGTAGCTGTCTGTATTCGCTTATTAAAAAGGAGGAAATCAGGAAAAATTTCCAGCCTTCCACCTTGACAGTCGACAGTCTATTAACCTAATTACGTTTTAAAGGATTTTAATAATGATCACGCAGTTTCTTCCTTGACGATATTTCATATGTAGCTGTCTGTATTCGCTTATTAAAAAGGAGGAAATCAGGAAAAATTTCCAGCCTTCCACCTTGACAGTCGACAGTCTATTAACCTAATTACGTTTTAAAGGATTTTAATAATGATCACGCAGTTTCTTCCTTGACGATATTTCATATGTAGCTGTCTGTATTCGCTTATTAAAAAGGAGGAAATCAGGAAAAATTTCCAGCCTTCCACCTTGACAGTCGACAGTCTATTAACCTAATTACGTTTTAAAGGATTTTAATAATGATCACGCAGTTTCTTCCTTGACGATATTTCATATGTAGCTGTCTGTATTCGCTTATTAAAAAGGAGGAAATCAGGAAAAATTTCCAGCCTTCCACCTTGACAGTCGACAGTCTATTAACCTAATTACGTTTTAAAGGATTTTAATAATGATCACGCAGTTTCTTCCTTGACGATATTTCATATGTAGCTGTCTGTATTCGCTTATTAAAAAGGAGGAAATCAGGAAAAATTTCCAGCCTTCCACCTTGACAGTCGACAGTCTATTAACCTAATTACGTTTTAAAGGATTTTAATAATGATCACGCAGTTTCTTCCTTGACGATATTTCATATGTAGCTGTCTGTATTCGCTTATTAAAAAGGAGGAAATCAGGAAAAATTTCCAGCCTTCCACCTTGACAGTCGACAGTCTATTAACCTAATTACGTTTTAAAGGATTTTAATAATGATCACGCAGTTTCTTCCTTGACGATATTTCATATGTAGCTGTCTGTATTCGCTTATTAAAAAGGAGGAAATCAGGAAAAATTTCCAGCCTTCCACCTTGACAGTCGACAGTCTATTAACCTAATTACGTTTTAAAGGATTTTAATAATGATCACGCAGTTTCTTCCTTGACGATATTTCATATGTAGCTGTCTGTATTCGCTTATTAAAAAGGAGGAAATCAGGAAAAATTTCCAGCCTTCCACCTTGACAGTCGACAGTCTATTAACCTAATTACGTTTTAAAGGATTTTAATAATGATCACGCAGTTTCTTCCTTGACGATATTTCATATGTAGCTGTCTGTATTCGCTTATTAAAAAGGAGGAAATCAGGAAAAATTTCCAGCCTTCCACCTTGACAGTCGACAGTCTATTAACCTAATTACGTTTTAAAGGATTTTAATAATGATCACGCAGTTTCTTCCTTGACGATATTTCATATGTAGCTGTCTGTATTCGCTTATTAAAAAGGAGGAAATCAGGAAAAATTTCCAGCCTTCCACCTTGACAGTCGACAGTCTATTAACCTAATTACGTTTTAAAGGATTTTAATAATGATCACGCAGTTTCTTCCTTGACGATATTTCATATGTAGCTGTCTGTATTCGCTTATTAAAAAGGAGGAAATCAGGAAAAATTTCCAGCCTTCCACCTTGACAGTCGACAGTCTATTAACCTAATTACGTTTTAAAGGATTTTAATAATGATCACGCAGTTTCTTCCTTGACGATATTTCATATGTAGCTGTCTGTATTCGCTTATTAAAAAGGAGGAAATCAGGAAAAATTTCCAGCCTTCCACCTTGACAGTCGAGAGTCTATTAACCTAATTACGTTTTAAAGGATTTTAATAATGATCACGCAGTTTCTTCCTTGACGATATTTCATATGTAGCTGTCTGTATTCGCTTATTAAAAAGGAGGAAATCAGGAAAAATTTCCAGCCTTCCACCTTGACAGTCGACAGTCTATTAACCTAATTACGTTTTAAAGGATTTTAATAATGATCACGCAGTTTCTTCCTTGACGATATTTCATATGTAGCTGTCTGTATTCGCTTATTAAAAAGGAGGAAATCAGGAAAAATTTCCAGCCTTCCACCTTGACAGTCGACAGTCTATTAACCTAATTACGTTTTAAAGGATTTTAATAATGATCACGCAGTTTCTTCCTTGACGATATTTCATATGTAGCTGTCTGTATTCGCTTATTAAAAAGGAGGAAATCAGGAAAAATTTCCAGCCTTCCACCTTGACAGTCGACAGTCTATTAACCTAATTACGTTTTAAAGGATTTTAATAATGATCACGCAGTTTCTTCCTTGACGATATTTCATATGTAGCTGTCTGTATTCGCTTATTAAAAAGGAGGAAATCAGGAAAAATTTCCAGCCTTCCACCTTGACAGTCGACAGTCTATTAACCTAATTACGTTTTAAAGGATTTTAATAATGATCACGCAGTTTCTTCCTTGACGATATTTCATATGTAGCTGTCTGTATTCGCTTATTAAAAAGGAGGAAATCAGGAAAAATTTCCAGCCTTCCACCTTGACAGTCGACAGTCTATTAACCTAATTACGTTTTAAAGGATTTTAATAATGATCACGCAGTTTCTTCCTTGACGATATTTCATATGTAGCTGTCTGTATTCGCTTATTAAAAAGGAGGAAATCAGGAAAAATTTCCAGCCTTCCACCTTGACAGTCGACAGTCTATTAACCTAATTACGTTTTAAAGGATTTTAATAATGATCACGCAGTTTCTTCCTTGACGATATTTCATATGTAGCTGTCTGTATTCGCTTATTAAAAAGGAGGAAATCAGGAAAAATTTCCAGCCTTCCACCTTGACAGTCGACAGTCTATTAACCTAATTACGTTTTAAAGGATTTTAATAATGATCACGCAGTTTCTTCCTTGACGATATTTCATATGTAGCTGTCTGTATTCGCTTATTAAAAAGGAGGAAATCAGGAAAAATTTCCAGCCTTCCACCTTGACAGTCGACAGTCTATTAACCTAATTACGTTTTAAAGGATTTTAATAATGATCACGCAGTTTCTTCCTTGACGATATTTCATATGTAGCTGTCTGTATTCGCTTATTAAAAAGGAGGAAATCAGGAAAAATTTCCAGCCTTCCACCTTGACAGTCGACAGTCTATTAACCTAATTACGTTTTAAAGGATTTTAATAATGATCACGCAGTTTCTTCCTTGACGATATTTCATATGTAGCTGTCTGTATTCGCTTATTAAAAAGGAGGAAATCAGGAAAAATTTCCAGCCTTCCACCTTGACAGTCGACAGTCTATTAACCTAATTACGTTTTAAAGGATTTTAATAATGATCACGCAGTTTCTTCCTTGACGATATTTCATATGTAGCTGTCTGTATTCGCTTATTAAAAAGGAGGAAATCAGGAAAAATTTCCAGCCTTCCACCTTGACAGTCGACAGTCTATTAACCTAATTACGTTTTAAAGGATTTTAATAATGATCACGCAGTTTCTTCCTTGACGATATTTCATATGTAGCTGTCTGTATTCGCTTATTAAAAAGGAGGAAATCAGGAAAAATTTCCAGCCTTCCACCTTGACAGTCGACAGTCTATTAACCTAATTACGTTTTAAAGGATTTTAATAATGATCACGCAGTTTCTTCCTTGACGATATTTCATATGTAGCTGTCTGTATTCGCTTATTAAAAAGGAGGAAATCAGGAAAAATTTCCAGCCTTCCACCTTGACAGTCGACAGTCTATTAACCTAATTACGTTTTAAAGGATTTTAATAATGATCACGCAGTTTCTTCCTTGACGATATTTCATATGTAGCTGTCTGTATTCGCTTATTAAAAAGGAGGAAATCAGGAAAAATTTCCAGCCTTCCACCTTGACAGTCGACAGTCTATTAACCTAAGGATGTTTGAAAGTATTTTAATATCTATCACACACTTTCTTCCTGGACAACATTTCATAGAAGTGGTGAAGTGGTTCACATTCATTTAATAAAAAAAGAAACATGTACATATACATGTATATATATATATATATATATATATATATATATATATATATATATATATATATATATATATATATATATATAGCTTCCACCCTGACAATCGACAGATTATCAACTTAAGGCAATTTTAAAGCATTTTAATACGAATTACGCAATTTGTTCCTGGAAGACATTTTGTAGATAACGGTTTTAATTAAAAATAGGCAACCCAGGAAAGCTACCAAGCACCCATCTTGACAGATGTGACTATAGAATGCAAATTAGCAACACCAATCCACTTTTGGTCAGGAGTGACTTGGATCGAACCTGGGACCTTCATTACTAAAAAAAGCTCTTTCTTAAAACTAGGCATTGCAGTGAACATACTTAAAGCTCCTTGAAATAAAATGAAAGATTTAATCGAAAATAAGAAATAATGTCATCTTTCTGAGGGCAGATAAATCTAGTAACAGCAATGCTATAGGAATACTTAACATACAGAATATTTTCAAAACCTTTGGTGTTAAAATTTGTATTGAAGTTAAAAAAAAAAAAAGAGAATACCTTGGAGTCTTGTAGTGCACCGAATTAAAATTTTCAATTTTCACATATTCGTTTCTGCAGAGTAATTCTAAAATATTTGAGTTCTCAAGATAGATTTCAAAGAGGATACAAATATTTTGTGTCGGATGCAGCTGTCTCATCAAATTAACTGTGTTTTTTCTTCCCTTATGATAAAAATGCATGTATATTTTACTCATAATAAGTTAATTAAAAGTTTTTTAAATAGTTATTTCTTATCATCAAATTATTTTCTTTTTTACTCAATTTGATGATAGAGAAATTAATCTAAGGCTATTTTTTTCCTAACTGACTTAATAATGTAATATCGAATCCATTCAGTTGAGAAAAATTAAGACTTAAATTGAATGAAAAATATGTGAAAAGAAATAAACGGAAAATCAAGTCATCTTTCCAAATTATTTCAATAGATGGCAGCATGATAGATATTCTAAATTTCATCTCATCACGAATTCATCCTCTGAATTCTTAATTCCACAATTGCTTCAGCAGAAAAAGTTCATACAAAACTTATTTTAATACATGACTTGGCTGTATTCGCATATATTTCTATAATAGGGATGTTAAAATATTAATGTAGATATTAATTTCACTAATATGGTTTTACCGTTGTTAGAATTCACGGGAACGCTTAATTGGAATATAACTTACATTTAAAATAAGTGATGCTGTTCATATTTTTAATAATTCACTAAAACAGTTATGTACAGAAAAATACAGTTAATAGTTTTTGATATTTATAATAATCTAAGTAAATGTAATAAAAGAAATAAATTATTGTATTTTTTAATTAGTGTTTTCAAAGGAGTTATTAAGTTCGAATCTTTGTTATTTATAACTAAATAAATATCGTAATTATAAGGACATTTGGGCACAGGTGCCCTATAATCCATTATTCTAAATTCTGAATTTTTTTGGCGATGGAGAAATGTTGCCAAGATGACGTATCGTGACGTGCGCGATGACGTAAATACTAGGGTTGCCAAAATGGAATTTCCTGCATAATTCTTATAGGTCTCCATATGTATGACGTAACAAAAACAAGGTTGCCAGATACATAGGAAAATCTGCCAAAAAATCGCCAATCTCAGAATTTGGCGCATGGATTATGCCACACCTGTGCCAACATTTGTATATCAATTACTATAAAATGAAATTTATATTTTTAAGCATTTAATATATTTTAGAAAATAATTTTTTGCAATTTTATTACCTTATTTCTTTTTTTATAGTAATAAATATTTGGTAATAAAATTACCATTTTATTACCAAATGAATTACCTTATTTCTAGGTTTCTTCGATGTGTACTTTTAAGAAACAGGGAAGACAACAGAAATGACTTCATCTGAAAGAAAAGGTATGACTGAAGGAGAAAAACATTCGAATAGAAAAGTCCACGATTATTTTTTCAACCTCCACAGATTTCTACAATTCCGTAAATCTGAATGCATATATTTTGGAGGAACAAGCCATAAAAGAAAAAATATTTTAACCATGAATATAAGTTATCTCAAAACTTTCAAAACAATGGAAAGTTACTATTAAATAATTAATATGAATGAAATTGCAAAATCATTTTTGAAATCTTTTATTGAAATTCGAACTGCTATGAATTAGTTCTCAAAAGTGACCAAATCTGTCCATGAGCTGCAAGAAAAAATTTGAAACAAAATTTTCATGGATTCCTAAGCTCAGTTTTGAACATATGAGTGTTAATTTTCTTATTATAACTTTTGATTATATCAGAGTAGAAAATGAATTGCCCTTTGCTTAAATTGCAAATAATTTTTACAGTAATATATCAGAACACACAAATATGTTTCTTTAGTTTGTAGCTTGCTGAGTTCAATCAGAAAAGACAAAGTTTGACGATTCCTACTTCTAAAAGTCATTTTCAATGTATGTTAAAGAAAAAGAACTAATATTATGGAAGAAGTTCCTAGAGTTTATATATATATATATATATATATATATATATATATATATATATATATATATATATATATATATTATATATATATATATATATATATATATATATATATATATATATATATATATATATATATATATATATATATATATATATATATATATATATATATATATTAATATAAAGAAAAGACATATATGAATATAAAGTAATGAATACAATGCTAAAAATATAATGTTGTAACTACAATGCATAATAGGAAATCTAGCCTATTATGCATTGTAGTTACAACATTATATTTATCTTTTCTATATATATATTTAGTCTAATTTTTAATTAAGTTCTTTTAATACGAACACTCTTCGGGGGAATTGCTCGAAGATTTTTAGACATTTGTAATTCGAGCATGTCAGAAAAGAGTGTTCATTTTTGCATAGCTGACCATCTCCCTCCTGATGAAGACATGGTCCCTATGCCTTCTTGTCTTTTGCTTCATATACTTTAGTATCTTTCCAATTTTATAACTCTGATTTTACTTTTCTTCATGTTTTATCTTATATATATATATATATATATATATATATATATATATATATATATATATATTGCTGTTTGACGATGTATATAATATTTATTCAATAGAGCACTTTCTGCTTCACAAAACTAAGCTAATAATATTTTTGATTTATTTATTTTTTTATCATTTTTAGGGCTCAGATATAGAATATCCAAGAAACAAGAAGCAACATTTTTGACATCTGCTCTTCTTTGCTTTTTATCAATTCCAAAAAGTTGTTAAAGCAGCCCAGGACATTCACAAAGTACAGGGAGAAGGAGTTATAAGCTAGCCTACGACACGGAAATGGTTTGTAAAGTTCAAAAATGGAAAAAAAGATCAAAAGTGAAATTTGGTGGGGCTAAAAGGGCATTTTAAATTCAGAAATGCTCAAAAGGAACGCCATGGTCAACAAGAATCTCTACATACCTCGGCTACTTCGCATGAAAGAGATTATTTGAGTAAAAAGACCCCGCGATCAAAGCCAAACCACACTCTTTTACGACAATGGCAGTCTCCATGTCGCAAAGCCGCACTCCTAGAGAATAAGAAATCTTTTAGTATCCGCTGTATTCTCCAGACCTTGAACCAACGGGTTACCATCTTTTTCACTCTCTGTTCAAACATACGAAAGACGTTACCTTCGACAAAGAAGAGGAGCTTAAGAACTGTCCCAATAACTTCTTTGATTCCGGATTTTTGTCGGAACTGCGTCGACTAATTTGTCGAGAGGTAAGAGGAGGGGTGGTAAACAACAATGACAAATACATAATTGATTAATTTATAAATGAAAATCAATAGTTAAAAAATGTTGGTTTTGGGTTAAATAAAAGTATTCGATAAAAACTGTATGAACTATTTCTGCAACCTAATAATGTGTCGTATGTATGCATAAAAAACAGTCCTTCTCATTTGTTACCAAGAAATAAACAATTTGATCAAATATATGTGAATTGGTTATATCTGACTCCGGGGAAATATCTTCTGAACAACACACATAATGCATTTTTTTTATCCAATGGCGGGCACACAAGGGTGACTAAACCCTATGCCACAACAAGGCCAGAAACTGCTACTCATTTGTCGTTACCCAGCAGGCACCTGTGAACCAAGTCACGGAGGCGAGTAGCGTTGCCCGCGCCATACCACCACAAACCCGTTTATAGGGTGGGTCACATTCATACAACAACGCAGAAGAAAGAACAGAGAAGGAAAGAAACATCCATGCCCGAACCAGGATTCGAACCCGGGACCAACAGCTCAGGAGTCAGGAACGCTAACCATTCAGCCAATTGGTCGGCACAGAATGCATTATAAAGGGACTTATTTTTAGAACTGGTAAACGATTACCAGCTTCATAAACAACATAGAGGAGAAGGAAGGTCTAGTTGAATCTCTTAAGCCATTCTACCAATCAATCCTGGGGTAATTTTAGATGTCACGTCTAGATAAATGCTAGACTGATGAAAAATATTACTCATACTTCTTGAGTATTAGAAAATGCTTTTTTCAAAAAAAAATTTTTTTTTCATGATACTGACGATATTGTGTCTTTCAATATTCATCCTTAGTTTTCGGGATATTTCTAAGATTTAATTTAGTAAATTATAAGATTTCAAAATACTTTTTGGAATATTTCTTAGTCCTAACACGTATTTATTCAAACGTATAAATTTGAAGCAAATATAGTCCTCCTTTTTTAATTGTAATAAATACTTCTTGCTAGAAACAGATTCTGAGTACATCAGCAATTAATCAGTCTGATTAAAATTTCTTATTTACACTAAAGATGATGATACAATAAGACTACTTATTTCCTTATTAATTTATATAAGAGTTTAGATTCTAATTACGCTCTCATTAATATTCTAATCGAAGCAGAGTAAAAAATTAATATTTTACTATTTCTAATTTTATTTTTATATTCTTAAAAATTTATTTTTATTTTTGAAAAACATTTAAAAATAAGTTTGGCATCTAAATGGACACATAGTATTGCCAGAAATTCTTGTATTTTAAATGGAAAAATTTTCACTTGATACTATATATATATATATATATATATATATATATATATATATATATATATATATATATATATATATATATATATATATATATATATATATATATATATATATATATATATATATATATATATATATATATATATATATATATATATATATATATATATAATGTAATTACTTCCCTGTCTTGGAGAAATAACTATTAAAAGCCATTATTAAGGAGCAAATTTCAAAAATAAATTTTATTACAGGAACAATTTTAATTACTTCAAGAATGTGAAGACCAATCGTGACATCTGTAGCAAGTTTGCTGTGTAGGAGAGTTCTACCAAAAAAAAAAGCTTCGAGATACCCCTCAGAAGGGTACAGCATTCTGGTCACTCAATCCTTGAGATAATGGCACGAGATGACATCATTGATCAATTCGAAATTACTTGACCATATTTGGTGATATACATTTTGGAATTCCGTAGCAGGTGCAGTGTTGTTGTTCCTTATTCCACTTGATCTAGTACAATCTAGACCAAGTCCAGTAGATCGTTCGCCCAGAGAAAGTTCCGAACCAACGCAGGGTTTTCAAAAGATCTCTCTTCTCCAAACCCAGACAGGAGAGCAGATGGTCCAGAGTAGCTTGGTGGAAATTACACCTGTGACACACAGGGAACACCTTCTGACCCTGAACGAATGTAATGTTTTTAGGTGCAGTGTGACTAATACATTTGTTAAAAAGGGCTAAATATACAGTAAAAAAGTATAAAAAGGATAAAAATGCTAATACTAAGGTATCAGACTCACGAAATTTGGTATTCTTAACTAAATATTTATTTACGTGATAAATTACGATAAAGGTTACTTAACATGTAGGCTTCAAGACCACTGATAAATTACTCAAATCCATGAACGTTTTGCTGCAGTTTCGGGTCTGGGGAAGCTTCTCGCAAGTACTAGGGAAACGATCTCGTAAATTCCGCTCTAGGGTAAACTGTCTCAGAAAATCACTCTATGATTTCGAACATCCTATCAGGAGAGTATTGGGTGCTTGTGGTATTCAGACTTGAAGTCAGAAAATCACTCTATGATTTCAAGCATCATCTCAGGAGAGTACTGGGTGCTTGTGGTATTCAGACTTGAAGTCAGAAAATCATCTATGATTTCAAGCATCCTCTCAGGAGAGTACTGGGTGCTTGTGGTATTCAGACTTGAAGTCAGAAAATCACTCTATGATTTCAAGCATCCTATCAGGAGAGTACTGGGTGCTTGTGGTATTCAGACTTGAAGTCAGAAAATCACTCTATGATTTCAAGCATCCTCTCAGGAGAGTACTGAGTGCTTGTGGTATTCAGACTTGAAATCTGACAGTCAGCATCATCATCCGTGATCAGGTGCTGAAGACTCCTCACTCCTCATCTTCCCAGTATCTTCAACTTCTCCACTCTGGGACACTCTCAGGAAAACCACCGTCGTTAGAAGTCTCCTCAGCCTCACTAGAATCTGCAGTTTATATCCATTCTCTCCCCCCTTAGTATTGGGAATTCCAGTGACATCTAGAAACTTCATCTTAAGTCACTCGTCAACAGTAAGTTTACAGTCACTAAACTGATTCAAATCAGAAAGAGTGAAGAGATAATAAATTTTCAGAATGGATCTGGACCCTCGACAGGTGATTGCAAACCGAAATCCCTGTGAATAAAAGGCTTAATTTTAATAAAAGTCATATCAAAAGAGAACAAATGTGTAGTCCTGTGTATTAAAATACTAAATCCGAACAATGCTGTTATGTATGCGGATGGAAAAGAGGAAAGTTTTCATTATTACCGTGATTGTCCTAAGCGTTTATATAAAAATGAAAATGCAAAATATAGGCAGAAAAATTGTATTGGGAGTGAAAAACGAAATCAGATAAATGCTTAGATCAGTTAAAATATATAAAATTATTAATTGTGACAACAAGAAAATAAATTTCTTAAAATTTAATTTCTTGTTGTTTACGAAGAAGTGAGCTTATTGTTAGGAGATCTCTTTTTCCGCATAAGGAATCTGTAAAGACTGTTGAAGCTCAAATTTTTTTCGGTCATAAAGTTCTTGCCGAAGTGTCAGTGTTTTGTTTTTTTATTGGTGAAAGTCCCGAAGTAAAGTTAGAAGCAGCAATGTGTGTTTCACACTGATTGTCGATTGCTTTTTCCCCATTGGTACTTAAAAGTGCTAGAAAATTGGAATTTAGGTTAAGTAGTGTCAGTTAGCTCAATTTACTGACTTGGAAAGATTCTTATTCAACGGAGAATGTTTTGTCTTTTATTCTGTGAGGGAAATGATATAAATATTAACTCTTATTTTATTAACATTGAATTATGTAATAATGTTTCAAATAATATTTAATTAAAAATTACAAACCCTTTAGAGAGCCTCGTAAAACAGATCTAAGAATAAATACATTAAAAGATGATTTTCCAGTTTCAGAAAGTTGTCGACGGATTCCTTTTTTGGAACAAAAAGTAGTCGATCAATAAACTGACGAATGGTTACGAGATGGGATAATAAAGCCCTCTTGTTCAGAATATGCTTCACCAGTTGTTTTTATGTAAAAAACGGGAGAGGATTCGTGTTTATGTGATGATTTCAGACAATTAAATAAGAAGAGGTGATTAAAGACTCGTTTCCTATGGCTCAGTTAGAAGAGGTTTTAGATCATGGCTAAACAACGAAGTTCAGAAGTGGATTAAGGTAAGAACTCAAATTCTTTGGACTATATCGAATAACTGGAAAAAAGGTTAAAGATCGTTATCAGGTAGAGAATATTAGATACCATGAAGGTCTTGATTGTACCTCAACATGCGCTGACCACATGAAGCATAGACTGTTCCTGTTTAGAACTGTGCAATTCCTACGCATGAATTCTTTTTGTTTGTTGTGTATCTCTTTTAGTTTGGTTTTAATTTCAGATGATGTCAACTGAGTCTGATCTCTGTTTCTGAGGTTGAAAACGTGGGTCAGGATGCCGAGTTATAAGAACCTAAAGCATAACTAGATGTCGCTAATTGATAGCAAGCATCGTGCATCCTCCCAGACAACAGTGAGTAAGAAAGTCAGCGATGAGCAAGTGTTATATTGAGTAAGAGAGAATGACTTTTGTATTGTGGGTGTGAGTAAGCACTTCGGAGATATATGTTTTGATATGATGTTGTTGACAATGTGAGTAGGCACTATAACGAAGTACCTTTGTTTTTTTTTAAATGTTACTGTTTGTCCAACATTTGTATAATTAATGTGTGCTCGTTTTAAGACTGCATTTAGCTTACGAATCATTGACACACTCTTACACACATACACTCGCTTACAAGCTGATAGGGCACTTGTAAAACTTTGAACTTACACTTGGGGCATGATAAATGAAAACTAGCTAAATCGACATCTTTATAAAGGATATATTTCCAATTATTTTGAAAAAAATATGTTTGTAAGAATACGATAAATTTAATTTGATTTGATTAATATTATTTGTAACTGTATTTGTTAAGAGGGAGGATTCCCAGTTCCCTCCATTGTGATAAGTGAATAACATTTCTTAAATTTTTGGGAGAAAAAAATGCATAACTTATTTGTAATTATTTTATTTTCTATCATTGGGTTTCTTGAAATAAAGTAAATATTAATTTTTTTGGTGAATTTGGATTTCAAATATTAATGGAAATTTACTTAGGCCTTAAAATTATTAGTTTTACTTATTATTCTTGTTTCTTATTGCAATTGATTGACAGAATATTCTAGATGAAGTCAATGAACTCGAGCATTTTCAAACTGACAAGTGATGATGAAGGGTGTAAATACAGCTTCAGCAAGTTTTGAAGTGCCATAGATTACAGTCTGACTTTAGCTAAGAAAATGGTTGGTCTTCGTGGTTTAAAAGTAAGAATCAAGCAACAAATCTCCAGCCTTGGCCTACATTCCAGCAAGCGTCATTTCAATGGGAGGGCATTTTGACTATGACATGTTGCTTTTAAAATCCTGAACCTACATTAACAAAAGCAACGTATCTTCGGATGCTTGGGAATTTGGTCTCGTTGGCAATATGAATGATGCCATAGCGGACCAGGTCATCGCACTTTCACTAAAGATAGTAGTTTACACTTAAATGTCCCACAAGCATTTTGGGAAAGCTGTACACGCACTAACAATCATAAAAGCTCTATTATCCAATTTCAAAAGGGTCTTACCCTTAAATAAGTTGCTTGAAAATGTTCAAACGGTTAATATTTTTATCAATGCTATTTTTATAAAATGAATTATATAGGACATCAAGAGTGTTCTAAGCGTAGATTCCATATACCACCATTGTAATGATTCCAGGTAACATTTAGTCTTTTGTTTCTGGTATTCTTGAGACACGAAATTCCTCTGTAGTTGGGGTTGGCTTATTTTAGTCTTACGAAGATTCCTTCATTATATTTTGCTATTTAAATAAATAGCTTTATTGATTCTGAGTGTATCATATTATCCGTAAAGTAAAATAATTAAAATGCCATCATTGTTTTTATAGTGAAAAATATTTCCTTCGTCATTTTAATGCAGTTTGAAATGAACTGAAATGCATTAATAAATGTGATTACGTGTTCCTATTCCGAATCAAAAACAAGTTCGAGTTCGATATTAAAAAAAGCGCAGAATGCGAGTTACCTAGTTGGCGACTGAATAATACACTCTGGTTTTCAATTTAATAGTTCATAGGTTCAACCTACTCTCTGGGTATGGATGTTTGTAGTGATTTAGAATCCATTTCAAACTCTTTTGTCCTTCATAAACAGTCATTGTTTGTCCGAAACGATTGTAGAGCAGTAAATAAAGGAAACTGGAAGATATATTCATAAATATTATATAACTAATAAATTCAGAAGCTAAATTTTTTGCTTGAGGAAAGGATATTCAGTATAAATGTACTAATGGATGTATTCATTTGTTTGCCATAAAATGCTTTTATGAACTACATCAGCGGAAATACCAAAATGTTTACCTAAATTGTTCTAATTTTGCAAGTTGGCCGCATTTTTCAGAGTTTTTGAACTTGCATCACAGTTTAAAGCATTGTTTTTACTATTGTCTTCCCTAACTTTAAAGTATTTAAATTACAACAAAATTTTAACTATAAGTTATTAAAATTCTAAAGAATAATTTGCTTAAATCTTTAACTTATCATTTATCGATGTGAGAAAATATCTGAAATATGTTTTGAGTTATTTATTGGTTAATAAAAGAAATTAAAAAAGAATTAAATCTCAGTTATGTATATCTCATTAGCTACTCTATTTAATTTACATAAATTTCTTTTATGTAAATTAATAATTTTTGTGTAGCTTTTTTAATTAATTAAACTTAAAACGACTTCTTTGGGTGTAATGAGACTTAGATCCAGTTGTTAGTTTCTGGCAAACATAAAATGAAAACTATTTTGGTTGGAAATTTTGATTCCAGCTTTTATGATTAGTTTAAACTATAATAAGCGTTTTTTTTAATTCATTGTAAATTAACTTGAGTCGCGATGCAATCAATTTAAGTGATGTCATATTCTTTTATGGAGCTCTAGTTTTAAGAACAGAAATGTGCGATTATCTTGGCCCGTATAAAATTGCCACCTAGGAATAATTCTTAAGTGTAGAGGAAAACTATATTAATGAAATCAGTTTCTTTCTTTTATATTTCCACAGTATATATATATTTTAAAAAATATGATAATAACTCTATTTTTGAAAAGTATTGTTTTACCCATTGAAAATGTGTTTACACTTTTTACAATATGCCACCGATCGGAAATTCATAGAAACCTAAAGGAAAAGAATCCAAACTTTAATAACTTCAAAGCTTAAAAAATATTCAAGCACCTTAATCTATTGGCTTTTGCTGATCTATTATATAAAAGACCCAATTTTGTGGTGCAAAATAGCATTTTGAACAAAGTTCAGTAAATAACTAATATAATAGCTTTTCCAAATCGCAATTTTTACTGAAAAGATTTAAAGCATATTTTTCTCTACAGCTCACTAAATCTGTTTTTCTTTTTATGTCTCACTAATCACTGATATAATTAGAGTACAGTACAGCATGGGATCTCTGAAATCGTTACTGTTATCAAGGCAACGACTCCACGTGACCGAATGGCATGGACGCGTTCTTCAAAGCTAAAGGTCCCGGATTTAATTCCAATAATTGTTAAATAATGGGAGATGAATGTTATGTCTCGGTTTTCAGGATGTACATTTGTCAGGGTGGGTGTCTGGGAGTTTTCAGGGTTTTTGCTGTTGTGACACATGAATAAGGCAAATTATCTATTCCGTGGAAAAGTCTTATTGTAATGAATTTAAGCTATAGATATTAAAATGTCTTGCAATAAGGTTAGAATAACATCAGGAAGTTCATTAAGCGAGGTCAAATTTAATGAGGCCCGATGTACCCCAGTAAGGATGTAGGAGGTTCTGGGTTTGGACATTCTTCTTCTTCTTAGAATTGGGTTTGTATGTAATTGGGCACCTCTGCTTTTATCAGCATTTTGTACCACTAACTCCAAACCCAATGTTTCCTAGTTCCAGTTGCTCGGGTCACCCACTTTATTAATAAAGTCCGATAACCCTTTAATGGAGTCTAGGTGTAACTCTCTAGTATGGATGATGCCTAAAGCAGTTAATCTAGGGAGGGCAAGGGCCTCACATTCGTAAATGATATGCTTGGCCGTTTCCTCTTGCGTATGACATTTCCAGCAGATAGAGTCTTGCTGAAACAGTCCCATCTGGTCAGAAAGTCAGTCATGCTAGGGATAGCTTCCTAACTTTCACCAGAAGATGGTTTGGAGGTCATTTCTACCTCAAGTGAAGGATTCATTGCTGCCCCTTTACAAGATTGCCTCTGAGTTCCCTTGTCTTTTTCAGCAACGTCTACTTCAGAGGCTTCGCCTGCAAATGCAGAAAGGTTTGTTACTTCTTGTGTCTTTTCAGCCACAAGATAACAAATAAAATCAGGTAATATAAGTCCACCCAGAATTGCCTGAGTTACTGGGCAAGGCAAATTACTCTAGAAGTTTGCCAGGCAACTAGAGACTCCGTTAAGACACCAAAACCGCGGTGCCAATTAGCCTTAGGCACGGATCGCATAACACCAGGGTTTACGGGAGCTGGTTCGCGGCCTCTGATTCTATATTCAAGGCTATCCTGTCATTCCTACAGGACATTCGGCGATCCACCACCTGTCGACGCGCCTGGTGGCTGCTTAAGCCCCAGGAAGGTACACGTACTCCCTGGCTCAAGGGGGTTTGGGCATTGCTATTGCTGGGTAGCGGAAGAAAGTTTTTGCATTTCTCCTTTGTAGATTCACGTCTGTTAGGGTAGCTGCTGGGAAGAATATTCTAGATTTTCTCCCACGTGACCAGTGAATACGGCCCACTCTCTAAAGAAATCCCTCTTTGAAGGCATTCGCAGCAAGAGAGCCTTAAGACCAGCGGCTCTGCAATATCTGTCATTTAGAAATTAAAAAGCTGAAAACAAAATATCTTCAGAGTTAATATTCTTGCTTAATTATTAACAGTTATATTGAAAGCATACTTCTGTAAAATCTGTTGCATTACAAAATAAGAAAAATATATTTTTTATTTATCGTTGTTATAAAGTGATCAGGATGATTTATGCAGAGCCCAAGTGATCATCTATCACTTGGGCTCTCCATAAATTAAAGATTAAACATTTTTAGATTTTGAACACTATTGAACCATGTGAGAAAAATACATTTGTCAGCAAGGGTGTGTCTTGGAGATAAACTTTCCTTAAATATAGCTTTATATCCATGAGAAGTAATGTCACCTTTAAAAATTTCAGTTATGCAGATAAAAGCATAGTATAAAATTTTAATAAAGTGAACTCCATAAGTCAAGATCATTTTTATTAAAATTAAATACTTACGAAATTTTTGCCATTTTTTAGAAATCTATTATTTCGAAACAATTTTGTTTTAACTCCAAACAAATTTTTCTTTCTAAAATAAATAGAATTAGTGAGTTGCAAAAGTAACATAAGGAAACAAACATAAGGTTGTTGACAAACATAAGGAATTAATGGTTCTAGTCATAACAATCTATATACACCGCTGTCCACCCAAATAGCAACACCAAGAAAGAAAAGATATATCACAACAAAATTTATTTTGTAGATAACATGTTGATCAAGTATCAAATGATTAAATTTATAGACTTCTGTGAAGTGTGGTTCTTTCCAAAATCAGTAGACAGAGTAGCCGCCATTGTTGGAGATCACCACCACCACGCACCTAAGCATTGATTCAAAAAGACTTTGGATGTGTTTTTCGGCAAGCACCTTCCACACGTTGCCAAAGTTGATCTGGTCCGGCAGCTGGGGATATAATCTGGATCAATCGTTGAGCAACCATGGACCACATGTTTTCTATCGACGAAAGATCCGGAGAGTGATGTGGCCATGGAAGCAATTCAATCTTGTGATTGAAGAAGGACCTTTGGACAATACGTGCCGCGTGTGGTCGCGCGTTATTCTGTTGAAATATGGCTGTGGTCAAGCCCTGACTGGCTCCAACACCTCGGAGATGTAGCATTGGTTGTTTACAGTAGCGGCAATGCGTACTAGAGGAGTGCGAGAGTGATATCCAATATCCCTGGGGCCTGAGCAGCTACCAGGCGCGTCGGTATGTGGTGGATCACCGAACGTCCTGTAGGAATGACAGGATAGCCTTGAATATAGAATCAGAGGCCGAGAATCAGCTCCCGTAAACCCTGGTGCTATGCGATCCGTGCCTAGGGCTGATTGGCACCGCGGTATTGGTGTCTTAACGGAGCCTCTAGTTGCCTGCCAAACTTCTAGAGTAATTTGCCTTGCCCAGTATCTACCCAGGCAATGCTGGATGGTATAAGTCCACCCAGGCAATGCTGGGTGGACTTATATTACCTGAGCTTATAAATTGTTATCTTGTGGCTGAAAAGACACAAGAAATAACAAACCTTTCTGCATCTGCAGGTGATGCCTCTGAAGTAGACCTTGCTGAAAAAGACAAGGGAACTCAGAGGCAGTCTTGTAAAGGGGCAGCAATGAATCCTTCACTTGAGGTAGAAATGACCTCCAAATCGTCTTCTAGTGAAAGTCAAGAAGCTATCCCTAGTATGACTGACTCTCTGACCAGATGGGACTGTTTCAGCAAGACCCTATCTGCTGGAAATGTCATACGCAAGAGAAAACGGTAGAGCATATCATTTATAAATACGAGGCTCTTGCCCTCCCTAGATTAACTTCTTTAGGCATCAACCATACTAGAGAGTTACACCTAGACTCCATTAAAGGGTTATCGGACTTTATTAATAAAGTGGGTGACCCGAGCCACTGGAACTAGGAAACATTGGGTTTGGAGTTAATGGTACAAAATGTTGATAAAAGCAGAGGTGCCCAATGACATACAAACCCAATTCTAAGAAGAAGAAGATATCCAATATCGCCATACCATAATAATCGGTGCAGGACCATTGTTGCGGTGCATAACGCAGCTGTTCAGCATCCTCTCTCCACGGTGTTTCCAGACTGGAATGCGACCCTCGTGGGGTTGCAGACAGAAACGTGACTGTTCAGTATAAAGACAATTTCATTCCAACCTGTCGTCCATAATCTTCTTACATCGCACCATTGGCGGCGAAGACGTCTATGGTTCCGCGTCAAGGGTAGATGAAGCAATGGACGTCTGCTGTAAGCGGCGTCGAATGGTACGCACAGCCACTGGATGATGCGTTACAGACTGAATGTGCTGTGCTATCGTTCGTGATGTGGCTGAACGAT
Organism: Latrodectus hesperus; assembly: GCA_037975125.1. Classification (NCBI taxonomy): domain Eukaryota; kingdom Metazoa; phylum Arthropoda; class Arachnida; order Araneae; family Theridiidae; genus Latrodectus; species Latrodectus hesperus. Next base: position 13,643,177 of record CM075860.1, on the reverse strand, counting down.
GTCGCTGCCTTGCGCACAATTTGCTTATCATCGTGTGACGTGGTGCACTGAGGTGGGTGCGATCGAACACGTCGGTTCGTTGTACCCTCCTGCATCCAACGATCACATATTCGCATTACAGTTTGGTTTCACCCAACAGGACTACCGATTTCCCTGAAAGATAATCCACAATCTTGGTAGGCCACTATTTTTCCTCTGTCGAACTCGGATACTTGATCAAAAAAAATGATGGCTGTTTTCTAAGAGAAATAATTCATCTTTTTCTTTAAAAAATTGCCGAACTTGAAATCTCCAAGCCTTAAATAGCGCTTTGAAGTGGTGCTACCAGGCGGTTTGGTTTGTTTGTCGCTCAACGGTCATTTTTTGCACACGGCTAATTAGACCGGGACTTACGGCTTAAAGTGGATTCCGAACCACTACAAACATCCATGCCCAAGGTGAGATTCGAACCCACGAACTGTTGAACCGAAGGCAAGAGCGCTAACCATTAGGCTGCCAGCTCGGCGTGCTACCAGGCGAGCGTGATCTGGGTCTGCGCAATCATTTGCATTTCTCACCTCCACTAATGCATGTTGTAAATTTCATGTTACTTGCCTGCATCTTTCAGGGTTTTGCAATAACAGAGCCCAGAAGTGTATAAAGTGTAATTTACTTAATTTTGCAATATTGTTTTTATATATATTGGCATTAATAATGTTTACTGAGAACTAAATAATAAAAGAATTCATGATGATACAATTTATCATTACAACAATTTTATTGTGTGAAGTAAAAATGTATATAAATTGAATATTTTAACTGTTGCATTATATGTAAACAAATAATGGTTTGTTATTTATTAATAATGATGAGTAAACATATTCTGTACGTAATTTACATTATTGAATATTTATATAAAGACACAGTAAACACCCAATTGTCGAAATGCGTATGTGTGTCTAAATGTTAAAAAATTTCCATTTCTAATAAAAAAGAAAAGTTACAATACATAAAGAAGGAACTTAGGACAAATTTTCTGAAACAGTAAATTATGTGCAAATTTGCGTATTCACAAATTGGTTCATATAATTTACTGTTTCAGAATAATTTTATTTTTCTCAAGGAATAATGATGTTTATGCAAGCTGTTGAGTGGAAAAATTGTTCAAATGCATATTTCTGTCAATTTTGAATTTTTCAATATTTTTTAAGATTATCTACTATAGCCATGCTACTCAATTTCACAAATAGGTAATTTAGTGTATTTACTCATTATTATGGTATTTTTTTGAATGACTTTCAAAGAATCAAATTATTATTATATTTAAATACAATTCAAGTTGAAACATCTGGTAACTCTCTAAACTGAGCACTGTCACTTCTTTTTAATTAATATCAGTATTAATAAATTCTAAATACAATAGCATAGAATATAATCGCGTAGTAAAAAATTTTTAATTGCACACACACAGCACCATTCAATTCAATACCATGAAAAGAAAAGATAGGGGGTTTGTTAAATTCTTCATGTATTTCTTCATAAGTTTCAAAGTGGATCAAACAGCAAATTCTTTCTTAAATTCTTCTAATTTTATTTCTTTGAAATAAAAAACTATTAGATGCCTTTTCAGTCTAGTTTTTAAATCCTTAGCAATAACTGATTTAATCACCAATGAAAACTTTTTCTTTCGTCAGTCGAAAAACGAACATTTTGATATACAAATGCTTGATTCGGCCTATTCTCAGTTACTCATCTGAAACGTGGACATTGACTGAGAAAAACAAAGAAACCCTCTCCATTTTCGAAAGAAAAATTTTAAGAAGCATCTTTGGTGAAATAAAATGTGAGAATACATGGCGAAGAAGAACTAATTCTGAGCTCTATAAACTATATAAAGAACAAGATATTGTTAAATTTATCTCAATTTAGAGATTAAAATGTGCAGGACATTTGAGCCGGATGAACGACAATCGGGTGACGAAAAAATTTTTCTATGCTCGCCACATTGGCACCAAAAGAGGACGACCGAAATTCCGATGGCGTGATTGCCTTTAAAACGACCTAAAAACACTAAAAGTGACAAACTGGATGACCTTATCCAAAAATAGGGGGTTCTGGTATGCACTTCTGAGGAAGGCAAAGGCCCACCCTGGGCTGTCAGGCCAATGAAGAAGAAAACTTTTTCTTAACAAATTCAATTTCTTAGCAATGTTATTTTTCAATACTTTTAGTTAAACAAGATATTTTTTAAATTTCATTAGTTATACATGCAAAAGTGTGTACAACATTTAAGCACACAATAAATATTGAAAATAAAACTATTTAACTAATGTAGGGGTGATATAATATATAATTTAAAAAAGAATCGTTGTTTGACAGCTTATTTTTAACATTTCTTTTTGGTGTTGGTTTTAGAGATTGGAAGAATATAATGAAAAATAAAGAATTAAGAGAAATCTAGGAGGTCTGCACTCCTTGGATTGAAAATAACCTGAAGTTAAATTTTTTCCTAATTTCTACTGAAACCAAAAAGGTAAATCAAATATCCATTACCGCCCAACTAGTCTAGTGATCAGCGTGTCTGACTGAGGATAGGGAGGTCCTTGGTTCGAATCCCGGTTCGGGCATGGATGTACTTTCTCTATCTATCCTGTCTTTGTCCTTTCCTTGTATGAACGTGGAGTGATTGATTGCCTGCCCTATAAACGGGTCCCTATGGCATGTGTGTACTGAGGAAGTTGGACTCCACACCAAAATAGGGTTCAGTTGGAAAAGTGGAGCAGCGCACCCCATATTGCCAGCCCAGCTGGCACACGACAACAACAACAAATGTCCGTTTTAAACAGCATTAAAAAAAGTGAATTAAAAGCAGTGGTTAATAGAAAGTCAGAGAAAGGTAGTTCCTAATTCTTTAGAAACTGTAGACATAAAAAAATTTAAGTTACTCCACATTTTAATAAAAATTAAATTAAGAAAATTAATTAAATGGAGTAAATCTTTAATTTTTTGTTAAGTGCTGGGACTGTACTAGGGACCTTCCACTCTGAGGAGTGTGATCTTACAATGTCCCGTTAAACTGCTATGATTGTGAGTAGAAGATGATTTCCACATTTACTTTTGTATTCAGATTATTCATCATGTTTCCATTGCATCTAAAGTACACAAATAAAAATATTGTGCCCAAAATATTAATTCCTCCAGAATGAGACATAGAAATGCAACTTAATCTTAAATATTTTAAGTATTTCTTTTGCTAGAGTCAAATTTAGGAATATTCCAAGTACACTATGCATTAATAAAAATCCAATAACAAGTTTATTATTCTGTTTACGGAATTTCATCATTTTCTGGTCACTGGTTTTTATGATGCTGCATTTCTAAAGTCACACAGTATATTTTAAAGCATTCAAATGAAATAATACTAGAGAATTTATCCTGAATTATCTATAAATGATTGTAGCTGTAAAGTAATAATTTAGTATCACTATATAAATCATAGACACATATGTTAATATATAACCAAAGGGAACTTTCATCCTAATAGGATATTAGATCTTTTTTCTTCAAGAATGATGAAAAATAATGCAACTTTTTTACAAGTTTGGAAAACAATCATATTTAAGAAAACTTATCATATTAAGTATCCCAAAATTTTTAATTATTCAAAAAGCAACATGTACTTCTAAAAAGAAATAACTTTAATACTTTTTGTACTTCAATTAAATTTGTATATCAACAAGCACCTGCTTGAATGTACTAAAATTGGAAATCAACAATATAAATTCATTTAAACTGAAATAAATTTTTTTCAGATACTTTTTATCCAGTATTATATAATTAACAACTAAAGATGATGAAAAAATTAATTTAATTACAAAAAAGATGTCTTTTTTTTAACTTATTCTACTCAAACAAGTATGTTTTTACATCAGAAATATTATATTGCAAGTAGATAAAAGAAAAGCATTTTCTCTCATTAGCTCTTTTTGGATTTTCATATATCTCACTGTAATGTTAAATTTGACTAAAAATAAAACAGTACTGTTCAACAACTGTGTGAGTATCTTTAGTTTTTATTTGATAACAGAAACAAAATCAACTAAAAAATTATATTATGTCAAATGGATAAACTAAATATAAAAAAAATTCTAATATATGTACACTTCACCCTTTTTCAGTCTTCTTTATACACTTTTACAAGAAAAATTGACCCTATTCATCTCTTGTAAAACTTTTAAACATGTGATTAAATTTAATTTAGCCTAAGTAAAATAAATCAAAACAAGTAGGATATTGCCCCCATTGGTGATCATTAAGACTTTTTTCATCGCCAAGTTAGGTGCATGTTTTTTAACATGGGAATTTTCCCTAAGTTCCAAAAATACACATTTTAGAAAATTTTAAATCACATAGTATAAAAAAATCTAAAAATGTGTTACTGAAAAGTGAAGAAATACTTTTATTTGTTGGGTTCCTTTCTTCTCAAAACAACCGGTAAAAGACATAAATAACAATGGACTTGCTTGATATGACGTCAAGCTCACATGTTGAATAGGATCGGTGATATTATGAAAAAATATAATAAATGAACAAAAATATATAAGAAAAAATAATAAATAAACAAAAAGAAATTGGAAAAAAGAACAGTTTACGATGTTTGATGCAGGCGACAACGAAACACAATAGCAAACGTAGAACAAAAAGTTCAAATTGAAAGTAAAACGAAAAATTTACATGCAGTTGCCACAGCAAAGAACCCTGTATATGATGCACAAATGATGTAAAACGGCAGAAAATTCAAACCTGGCAACAACAACAAAAAAACTGAAAAATAACAAAACTTAAATTGGCAACATGATAATCAAAACAAAGAATGCTAGATTTGGCGAAAAATCACTTGAGGGGGGGGGGAGGTATTATACTTACACCAATGAATCTATATACATATGGCATGAAATAATAAACTTCAATACAATTCCATTGAACTACTAAATACATTATGAGATCAAGTCACTTTGCACTCAGCACTATTAATTAGAAAGGCCCCATTAATTAAATACCAAAATTAAATATTAAAAAATTCTGCTATACACAAAACTACCATTATTAAAAAAATCATAGTTATGTTAAATAGGACAGATTTAAACTTTTGTTATAGGCAGAAATATACTCTATTCCTCCTGCAGTGTAATGAATAAAATAGTTTTAACTACTAGTCAAGTGTGGCAAGCAACTGACCTTTTAACTCAAACACATGTCCAAGTTAGGATTTAACATCCACTTGACTATGGTCAAACAAGACACAGTGATATAAATAAAAGAATTAACATGTTAATACAAAAGAAAAAATAACGTTGTTCCAAGCAGTTAGAAACATGCTGTCTAAAAATTTCTTAACATGCACCAGAAGTCATTGACCTATAAAATAAAAAAAATTGAACTTAAATCATGTTTAATGTTTACTTCAATGAAAGGAATATCAAGTGACTTTTATGTATTATAGTGTGCATTATAGAATAAAAAAAGTTCACTGCATAAAAAGCTACCATTATTAAAACTACTGTTTCATAAATGCACAAGTCAAAAAAGTGTATTTATTAAGAAATGAATTTCACACATTTTACAATTTCTCCAATACATAATATGAAAAGAGTTTTGTACGATAATTACAGAAAATAAAGTTTCAATATCCAATACTTAATAATACAGTATTTATGTCAAAAGTTACTTTATCAATAGTAAAAAATACTAAAAAGATCTATAACATGAATGTGAGAGAAAAAAGGAAATACTTTCTATTAACCAAATAAATTCACAAAGTTTAAAAATTGTATACAATACCTAATAATCATACTTAATAATAAAATAATATCATGTGGTATAATACGAACAGACTAAACATACATAAAAGAATATATCATCACTATATAACAGAAAAATTTGAAAACTATCATTGCTTTCAATTTATTGCACTTTTAAAAAAGAATAGTAACAATTTCATTTCATATCAACATTAAGCTCAATAAAATTTTCCTTAAATTTTAACAAGCATTTAATGAAAATAATAATAGATTTTCTATATATCACAAATTTAACTTTTCAAAAATATTTTTTTAACAAATTTTCTCCTTTTCTAACATTTACAAAAGCAAAGTAAAATATATCCAAATGATTCAAATTTTTATCAGTTAAGAGAAAATATTACAGTAAATTAATAAATTGCTTACAAGTTTAAAAAATGTATAAACATATTAATAATTCATCAAATAATAAGATATTTCAAAGCACCTAAATTAACTTTAAAAATACATATTAATAATTAATCAAATAGAAAGATATTTGGAAGCACCAAAATTAACTTTAAAAAGAGTTATGGACAAGAAATAATTTTTAAAAGGCAAAATGAATAGCTTATGTTTTCTATTTTCATAGCATATATATGACCTTTAATATCTGGAAGAATTCCATAAATAACAATGATATAAAAAATTTTAAAACATTTTCAAGATATTTTTAACTATTCTGCAGATTCTCTTAATATATATTACTTAACATTTACAAATAACTATCTTAGATTTAAAAAAAGATAAAAATATAACTTTTTTGAATTTTACATGCTTGATTATTTGACTTGAGAATTACAACACTTGACGATTTAAAAGTATTACAACAATACTAGAAAAAGTATTAAACAACTGGATCTGGCAATACTTTTTAACAATCAGGGAAACAAAATGGCAAGAATGAAATAACTGCCAGAATGTTGGTGTCACAGTATAAAGATTACTTTCGATTTTTTACAAAAATGGTCAAGTCTCTCCTTTTCTTATGGCACACACTCCAACCGTGAGTCTGCTGATGAGAGATTTCACTTGGTCTTCACTGCTGTTCTGCCACACGCTGCTCAAGCGTTTTTCAGCCAGAGCATCCCATTCCTTTGGACCAAATTTCGGCTCTATTACTTCATCTGATGTTATTGTTATCACATAAACAGCTTTTTTAAATGGTGCATTTTCGTGATCGCAATAGGAATGAAATATCATAGCAGCTTCAAATGGAATTTGATCCAAGTTTTTAACTAAAACAGCTTTTAACTTATTTTGCTTTAAATCATTCTTAATATTATTGTCAATTTCTAATTTAAAATCTTCAGCCATCTTTCGGTGGTTACTTTCAATGGAAACATACTCTGAAGTCTGTGATATGGACTTGGCTAACTGGGATGAAAAGGAGTCTCTGACAACTTTCGCTTCACTAGATGCAATCAGAATTATAATTCCAGGAGCATCTGGGTTTTCTTTCGTCATTTGAGAAAGGGCAGATTGTAGAATGCGAAAAGTCATATCATGTTGGCCTTTAAAATCCCTCTTCAAAGTATTTACAATTGAATCAACATCAAATTCTACAGGAGAAAGCCATTGTCTTAAGCCAATCAATGAACATAGCAAAAAAATGATAGCCCCCAATATTCTCAAGAAATTTGATTTGGATTCATGTTTTTCATTTGATTCTGAAGACTTATCAGGATGTGATACATTCAAACTGCTTGGCTCAGAGGAAGTACTTACATTTCTCTGAAAATTAAAAAAATATTACTTAAAAGTTGCAGAATTTTCTTACTATATATGGTTTTCTATAAAACATATTTGTCTGGCATTTTTTTAAAAGAAAACATGAATCACATTCTGAAACCTTTAATACTTTATATTAATTGTAAAAGAAGATTTCAATGTAAACATTCACAACAAAATAATTGAATTCTGATTACTACATAACATTCATTACTACTCAGTTAAACTTTTATATTGCAACTCTATAACTTTTCAGAAATGATATAGTTACCTATATCATCATAAGCACAATAATACATCATTTCTGAAAAGTCGTAAAGTTGCAATTAGTATTGTTAAAGCAAGTTTTTATAAAAATTTAGCATGCAAAAAAAAAAAAATAGTGATTTATTCAACCTACGCACAAATCTGATTATAACATTAAAAAAAAGTTATGTTTAGAAATACGTGTTTCAATCAAACAATAAAAAAGTTTAACTATGATCATAATGACAAAAAGTCTTACATTTAGAATGGAATCTAATCCATTTGGTTTTTTATCTTATTATTACAAATTGCCTCTCAGAAGGCAATTTACACAGTGGAAACTGAAAATGATTCCCAACAGTTTTAGAATATCCATTGTATAATGTCCAAAAAAGTCAACTCTCTCTCTCTTAACTTCTTAGGATGCAACAATAGTAAACATCATCAAAGTAGTACAAATCAACTTTTATCGCAGTCAGCTTCAGCTATTCTAAGCAAGATGACAAGAGGGGAGGTTGACATTGCATTAATTCAAGAGTCATGAACATGCAAAAGTAGTTTTGGACTTACATGTTCATGGTTCTAACATTTTTTATGATCAATTCTGTTTGAGACCAAGAGCTTGTATTGCTCTTAGCAAATAACTAAATAATCTTATTTTGGTTATCTAAATTGGGATAATGTTGATGTAAAAATATCTTTTTACTGAGAGGAATCAAAGATGAAATTATCTTTGTCTCCATATCTTGCTTTTAAAGAAAAAGATGCATTCAGTGTGTAAATTGTTATTCTTTTAGATTACAACAATTTGAGTAAGAAGTTTATCACAGGATGTGATACAAATGCTCATCACACTATATGGAAAAGTAGGATTGCAACAAACGTGGTGAAGATCTTTTAGCATACATTTTATATATTAAAATCTATTCATGCTTAATAAAAGTAATGAAACTATTTTTATAGCTGTAAAAAGAAGAGAAGCATTGATCTTAATCACTCTATGTAACAGAAAGTGTCTGATGAAGTAAGTTTATCTGACCACAAATACTTTAGCTTTTCTATTTCAAATAGAAGTTGGTTGATTGGTTGGTTGGTTTGTGTCAGGTCCATGGGGAGAACAGTAGATTACCATGAGTATGCAGAACACAGCTGTCAATCTCCTTGATGTTTTCAGAGTAAAGACTCTTTTCGATGTCAAGGGAGGGGGGATTCCCCAAGCTGAGCCAAAAATCTTAAAATGGCAGGGAAGTTAAAAATGTGTTTTGGTGTTAATGGAATATTATCGCAGTTGATGCAGAGACAGTAGGTTCTATTGTCACATCTCTGGATCTACATATCTCGATTGTGACTGGTTCTAAAGCGAGTGATTGTTTCAGTGAATTCTTTATTTGCGTTTATTTCATAAATTTATGGGTCTTTTATAATGGTGTTTTCTCTTAGACAGTATCTTGCAATCGCCTTCACACATAGTCAAGAGTGACTTAGAAAATATTTCCATCATTGAGTTTTCTCCCTTCCTTGCCAAGTTGATCTGCCTCTTAATTTCCAGGGATGCCAGCATGTGCACACAGACATTCTACAAAAACAAAATATGAAGAATACATATTTTGTTTAATTTTTCAATTGATGTGGAATATCATGGGTAAACCTTGATTGACCATTGTTTAAAATGGTAGGTAGGGGAGCCCCCGAAACATCAACTGGCAGTTCCTACAAAAAAGATCTAGAAGTCCTGGTCAAGAAAAGAACTTCAATAATTTATCTTCTGTAGTATATTTGGAGTTGGCTGTTGATTAGTTTGCACAACATGCCACTTTCCAAGTGTACTATGAAAATTGCAGGGTTTTGTAATTGTTTGTTAGTTAAATTTAGTTCCTCTGTGGTTTAAAGATCTAAGTAATTTGCAGAGATAACATAGAAAGCTTTTTAATAGAGCTAAGAGAAATGATGAGTGCCAGAAATAAAAATTTGCACTAACCAATTATAATGAAGACATCAGGAATTCTAAAAAAATCACTATATTGCTACTGCAAAACATATTAAAATAATGTCTTAAGAAAGGAAATGCAGCCTAAATATCCTTAAAATGCTGAATGGTAAGTTTCCAAATTCTGGGAGGGAGACCCTGGCAGAATTGTTCAGAATTCTTTTTAGGGGTTTCAAAGAAGTAATTGGAACTTTCACCTCGATATTCTCTACATCCAATTGTGGTAGAAGTAAATGCAATGTTGTCAAAAAATCATTATTTATGATAAAACTATGTTTTTTAAACCACATAAACCATCAAGAATGGATGGTATCGTACTGATTTGAATTACTAGAGAAATCCAATGCACTACCAAATCTTTGAAAAATTTTCAGAGCATGTATAGCCTCTGACTATAAACCTATTAATAGCTAAATAATAGCTAAATAATAGCTAAATCTTTCATACCTATCAGCTTAACATCCTTTCTTTTAAAAGCAATTGAAAAGCTGATTAGATATACCAGAAAAGTTTGCTTAGTGGATAAGCCACTTTCTATCAATATGCATACCAACCAGGTAAATCCATAAACGCAGTGCTATTTACAATCTGTCCATCATTCTAGAGAGCTCTAGCTCAAGAAATTTGTATCTGTTTCCTTGGATACTGAAGGCACTTTTGATTAAATATCTCTATTGAAACCCTTCTACAATCTCTTGTTAGAGAGGGAATTAACGATATTGTTTCAGGATTATAAAAACCTACTCAAAAACAGATTTGTCAGTGCATACTTTTTCAGAGAAAACATGATGATCCAAGCCAAAGCTGGTTGTCCACAGAGAAGGGTTCTTGCACCCATCTTGAAATGTTTTGTAGATTCTCTTTTCCAGATTTTAAAAATGTCTGACATAACCATCATTAGATATGCAAATGACTAATTATTACTATCAGAAGTAAATTTGGAGAAACAATCTTTAGCATCATGTCCAATGACCAAAAACCAATTAAGACATGGTACAATAATGAAGATCTTTTTATGAATCATTAAAAAACTACTATGATTGCCTTCACGAAGAAAAAGAAAACTTTTTTGGTTAAGAATTAACTTGCTCCAAAGAAGTGAAATTCTGAGGAGTATTTTTTGACATGAACTTAAGTTGGAACAGGCATATGACTTTTGAACTGAAAGAGCAAAACATTCTGGAACAGGGCATTTCAACTTTTGTACTGAAAAAGTAAAACATTCTTGTTGGACATGTAGAAATGCACCATATAGAATAACTTTGGCACACTTTGTGTTTGAAGTGTGCCATAGTTATTAATTGTATTGACACTGTGACTGTCATATCACTATGTATAGCTCAATGGTCTAGAATCAGAAATGAAACTGTTAAGGCACATTGGACAAAACTTCAAATGTTGTTTTGCCAAGCTGTCACTGGGTGTATTAAGACAACACACATTGCTACACTTCAACTTTTGCTTGGTGTGTGCACACATTTAGCATATATATTGAAACAGGAGAGACAGCATGAAAAGGCTAAAAATATAGATCAGTGGAAGGATTACTCAAGATTTTTGTCTTGGGAAAACTTTAATGATGGTATAAAAAGTTATCCTTTAATAAATATGCCTACTAATTACACAATTGCTAAATATGCTTTTGACAAGAATTATGTGACAGTGTTTTTGATCTCTTCAGGAAGCAACATTTTTTTGAACTGGTACAACACCAGGGATCAAAGACAAGGAAAGTAATTAAATAGTACTCGTCTAAGTAAACGAAAGAGTTATAAAAGCTCAGTAGAAGCTGTTCCATAAGAGCAGTGGGACTTCTAACAGGAAACTGACACCTTAAGGGCATCTCACCATAATGAAAATATTAAATGATCCTACTTTTAAGGGTTGTCAATATATTTAGGAAACTTCAATATATATTCTATGTGAAATTTTCCACATATTGTACACCTGGATTAGCATTTAATTTAATCTTGAATGCTGCAGGATATCTCGTTTAAATGTCTACTGAATTTTTCTTCAGCTACTCATCTCCTTATATATAGTGCTTCTTTTTAGGGTACAATTGACACTTGATTTCAGTGCGAGGTTCTTTAGAAAAACCCTACCGTAAATATAATCTGAACTGGATGACAGTCTTGGTGTCATTCTGATAGTGAAAGTTGTAAAAATTAAGTAATGTCATAATTTATTTATTTTTACGATTTTAACGTTTTTAAGTTATATGCTACAGATTGTTTACAGTTGTTACACTTTTTATCATTATACCTTAAATCTTAGAACTACCCACTCAAACAATATATTAAATATCGTAACTTATAATCTTATAAATACAGAACATAGCACAATTTTTTAAAAATTGACAATAGTTTTGCTTAAAATTTTCTGATTTATAAAGGAAAAGAATATATTTTTCACACAGGTAAAAAGAGCTTGTTTTAGCACTTTTTTTGCCACAAATAATACAATAACTATACCATTCAAAAAGGAATTTGAATTTTGCACCAAAGAATAAAATTTTTTAAAGAACTTACAGTACATTTCCTCAACACTTAGTTAATAGAAATAAAAAATTTTCTGTATTGGAAATAAAAATATACAATTAAGTAAATATATTAGTATTATTATTAAATTTAAAATTTAGTGCTAGAGGAAGAATATTTGACATTTAAATAAATATACTTACATTTCCAAAAGAAGAATCATTTAATTTCACAGCTTTTAATTCCTTGAATGGATACAAGGGTTTACGTTTTAGTACATCAATATTGTGCTAAAATTTTAAAATTAAAACACAATAATTAATAAAAATACATAAATCCAAATAATTTTCTTTTAAAATTGCTATTGTAATAATTCCAGAATGATCTCTATCCTTATTTTTCTTTAACAGTACTTAAAAATGTTTATTAAATTATTAATAACAAACTTGTTTAAGATGAATGTATGCAATGTATATTCAGTATTTAAGTGTTTTAATTTTTTTACCACCTCTGATGTTAATATCTGCAAAATTTTAAAAAAAAAAGCTTTTGAAACTGTTTTTAGGGAAAGAATAATACCTTCTTTTTACACCTTTAAATACAATAAATTTAAATTTTATCCCCACAATTTCAAAAAATTCCTAATCTCAAGATCAAAGTAAATAATTTTAGAAATTAGAGAGCCTATACTCTGCTTTACAATGCATTAATTAATTTTATTTAAAAAATTAAGAAAAGCATTTATCTCAACATATCACATTGCTTCAAATCTTGGTATAAAATATTTTTAGCTGAGCTGCCAAATCAAATTTGGAATAATTGCTTCAAATTCTTCAGCCACTGACATTCAGCAAAAAATTTTGTTTTAAAAATTATTTTGTTTACTTTTTTTATAAAATTTTTAATGTGCAAAAGATTTTCGGTGAACCCGGCTTTTTTCAATTAAAATTACATTTCATTACTAACTCCATATACTTACAATGTACCAATTTAACAATAAATGCTTTATAACTATACACTATCAAGAGGAAATATTAAAATGCCCAAAAGCGAAATAAGTAACATTGTTTCTCAATATTTTTTATTAAATTAACAATGTTTACATTATTTATATTCATAAAACCAAAACTTAAAATATGAAAATATTAAAAATATATAACATCAAAGAAAATTCTTAAGCTCAAAGTGTACATAAAAATACCTTTCGAATACTTGAATAATCTATTTATAATTTTGTATCTTTATTTTTTTATTATTTATAAATCAAAAATTTGTTTTTTACCCCTTTATGCAGCAATTTTTATTAAGCAGGAAAATATATTCTAATACTTTGTGAGACTTAATTTTAATAGTTATTTTTAAACTAGGAGAAATTTAGTATACCAAATCCTGCTGCTAAAATTATTTAAATCTGAACAAATTTAAAATCAGAATCCTACTTGTAAATAATATACAAATACTTTTTTATACCACTGCCATTTATTTATGAGGTATACCATAAATAAATTTCTAAAATAATTTACTTACAGTGAGAGCCAGGGCTATTAAAAATATTCAACACAATGAAACTATGTGAACTAAAGACTTATTTAAACACATCATAATTTAATCATGGATATACTTAAAGTCAAAAACATTTTAAAGAAGTAAATAATTAGACAATTTTACTTTTTTATGAATAATGAAAATTAATATCTTGTTGAGCATTTTTAACAGTAAAGATATAAATAAGAATATCAACAAATTTTGCAGAAAATAAAATTAAAATTGCGGTGATCTAAAAAGTTTTGCGATATTGTCATACAAGTTTCCTGCTACAGATTTTCGTTACTTACAAAATTTATTCATGTTACTGACTTAATGTGATATCCCTGTCATTGGTATCTGTCTATAAACATTATAAATGATGTTTTTTTTTTAAGTTACTATCATTGCCTGAGACATATGTAGAGAGGTAACATAATGAAATATTATGTTGTTTTGTGTCTGCTTTACTGCTACTATTTAAAGACATATATATATATATATTCATCCATGAGTATATATTCTCAAATATATATATATAAACTTTATAAACTTTATAAAAATATATAAATATATATTTATTAAAACTATATAATATAAAAATTAAATCCTTGAATAACTTTTCAGATAATTTATCTAAAATTTATCTAAAGCTTTAAAAAAAAACTAAAACTTTGAAAACTTTTAACTTTAAAATAAACTAAAACAAATCAAATTGATGATGAATTGTGACAATTTTTACAGTTAGCAAAAAGGAAATTCAATGCCAATATTACTTCAGCTCAAGCATTTGTTCATACATACATTGAAGATACTACCCATTTTGAATATTAAAATGAAGAAAACATATAAATAAATGGAAAAAACAAAACATTTTAAATAATGTTTTACAGAAACAATAAATGTAACAAAATAAAATGTAATGAAATTATATAAATTCATGTTTTAAGAAAAAAAAACACAAATTTGTCAACAACAATAATTTATAAAAATTGCTTGATGCAAAAATGATAAAGATCTTTCCCATTCATGTTTCAAAAATTTCTTAAAACTGAAAGACAATTGTTAACTTGAGAAATTATAAGGAATTTTAAAAAAGCAAAAACATTTAGTAGATATGTAATTATTTCACAAAATACATTAATCAAATTTTAAATAATGTTTTTAAAATACGATTAATGTATTTTGTGAAATAATAAGTTTAGTTATATATTTTTTTTCTTTTTTTTTTCTACAGAAAGATTAATTTGACTTAAGCCTATAGCTTAAAGTAGATTTCTATCTACTATAAGTATCCACATTCAAGGAAGGAGTTTAAGTGTCAACCTCTTTAATTAATGTGAGTTTATTAAAAACAATAAATGAAAATAAAATAATTGAAATATCTGGAGATTGTTTGTTGATCAAAAAATTATACTTGGTGTGGTTTGCCTCTTTTTTCAGAGAGATTGGCATACTTATGAAGGTATGACTGAGGAGTTCACGGTTGCCACGTCTTATACGAGCAAAATGCTCAAAGTTATTTTGTTTTATAATTTATTTAATATTTAAAAGCAAATTAAATGTTGTGTTGTCCAACAATTGTTGTAATTAAATTTTCTCGGTTATTCTACACATCACAATAATAGTTTTTTTAATAGAAAAACACATTATAAAATTTAATAATGAAAGTCAAATATATCACATAATTTACTGACAGAAATAAGTTAGAACTACATGCATCCCCTTTATTTTTTCAGTTTTATAAGTAATTGATACAGTACAAGCATTAAGAAAAAAAATAACTATATAGATACCAGTTGCCTTGTTCCAATAACTTTTTTATCTTCTGTTAAGCTTTCCTCAATTTCATTTAGATATAAATCAGAATTTTCTTCATCAGTTTGTTCCTCCTAAATAAAGAAAAAAATTAAGGAAATTTAGTATTTGATATCAATAACAGTTTCCATTTATAAGATAAACAAAGTGAGATACGGAAAATTTACTAAGAAAGAGTTAACAGAATTAACTTTATCAAATTCAGCAGCAAAATAAAGCTTTTCAAATTGTATTCAACTTTCTACTTGTATACAACAGAGACACAAAACTATATGGTACATTATTTTCCCTAAACTCAAAAAGTTCTCTTATAAAATGATGATAAGTAAAGCAAAAACCATATAAAATTGCCACTTCACACCACTTCCCATTAAGATAAGCAAAGTGAAGTCTCATTTGTACCAAGTAGAAATTGAAAAGGTAATCATTTTCTTTTTCAATGAGTTGCTAGAACTTCGTGAGTTGGGGACATATCAAAGTTAATGTGTGATGTTTAAAGTCCTTCTGTTGGAGTGGTGTGGATGTGGTGAAAAAGGTGCCAGCTCAGCCGCAACCTTGTTACTCAACCATGGTTCAAAATTACGAGGCATTTGGTAAAATCATTTTAATTTGTAAAAGTTTTTATTTGTATTTATTAGATAAACTTCAATCTCTTTGATTTATAGTGATCATACATTGTCGCAGTGCTACCTATATGAAAGTGATCATTTGTGTAAAAAACTATTGCAACTTTCACCATCAGATTGTTTATACTCTCGAAAAAAAATTTCCACTTTTGTTTTTTAGCTTTTGCTTCTCGTTATCTTTCACCGAAATATATGTATGTTATATTGTTATCATTAAAGTTTTTTGTTATAAAATGAATTTAACTCATTCATCTACACCATGACACACTTCAGATTGTACAATAATCAGCAGTATTTATAGAACCAAGATGAGTGAAACTTTGAACAATCTGAAATTAGAAAGAATCACAGTTTCTAGATGGAATTTATTGGGAGATTCCATTACTTAGCAACCTGCTCTAAAGAAAGAAAAGAACCTTGAGGAAAGGAAACAGTTCTTGAAATCATGTATACAGACCAAAGTTTGAGTTGATTTTGATAGCCTCTCTGATGTCAGTTCCTGAAAATCTTACGACTTCCTCTAATCCAACTTTAAAAAGAAGACAGGATAAAGAATTACCCTGACTGACTCCATTATTAACACAAATTTCTTCTGATAAATATCCTAAGACTTTGACTCTGCAAGTAGTATTCAATATACTAACTACTACAAGTCTAGTCAAGGCAATATCTGAAACTCAGCCAGAGCTTCATACATACAATTTCTATTAAAACTATTAAAAATTTCTTTGAAGTCTATATAGAAAAGATGTGTAGTGATACCAAATTCTCTAGTCTTTTCCAGAATTTGCCTAAGTGTGAAATTCCAATCTTTAGTAAATTTTCTCTAGTGAAAATTACATTGATAATTTCCAATTTGAGGGTCTATATATTGTATAAATATTGTGTATAAGATGTTAGATAAAATTTTAAATATGGTACATAACAAACTGATACCTTCACGGTTAGAGCAATTCATTGTATCACCTTTTTATATATTGGGTATATAATGCTAGTATTCCAATCAGAAGGCAGTATTTAAGCATTTTAGATATCAGTAATAAGATAGCAGATTAATTTTAGAAGTATTGA
This sequence comes from Latrodectus hesperus, assembly GCA_037975125.1. NCBI lineage: Eukaryota > Metazoa > Arthropoda > Arachnida > Araneae > Theridiidae > Latrodectus > Latrodectus hesperus. The sequence continues at coordinate 13,625,875 of CM075860.1, read as the reverse complement.
ATGAAAATTTTTTTTAATATTCCTAACTATAACACACTCATGAAACCAATCCTTATTTGAGCTTCTTTTTATCAATAATGCTGTCAGCAACACTGTATATGCTTTCTCTAAAATGAATCCATTTGGTTTCAACTGAGTCATTCTCAGAAAGTATGTTAGCAAGTGTAGTTTCAACACATTCAATACATATTAATATCTTTTATTTTTACTTTATCATAATTAAACTCCTATAAAATTATACCTTTTTTGTCATAGATATTCTCTCTCAATTTGGCAAACAAAAAATGAAAAGAGAAAAGAATCAGAATATTTGTTGGCATCTCTAAAAGTTTGAATATTTAGCAATTTAGAATAATGTTTTGGATCAATAAGCACATGATCTATTTGATTGGCATGTGACCCATCAGGTGCTCTCCAAATTTTTTGTGAACATTTTTATGGTAAAAGCAAGTACTCTAATGCTCTTATTATGGGACACAGTAAAATCAATTAATTTCAATATTATCATTTGAAATACCATGTACACTGTGCTAACCTTATAACTTAATAAAATTCATTTTCCCTTACAACTTTAGGATTAAGATTACCTATAATTATTTTTCTATCATGTTTAGGACAATCATTAAAAAATCTATCAAGCTTTTCATAAAATATTTCTTCTTCACTGTCTGATTTGTGCTAGGCACATGAACCTAGCACTAATCAGAAAAGGTGCATGAGCACGAATTATACAAAAGCAAAATTCAAAGTTTGTTGTAATGATTCCTCGTTTTTAAGATCGTTCCATTAAAATGACAAGCAATAAAATCCCTAATTTTATAATGCATTTTACATTATTTTCCTTTCAATATAATGACCATTTAGTACTGTTTAATAAAAATATGTGTTTATTCAGCAAATACTCTTTTCAGAATTTTTTCAAAAAAATTTGTATTTAAAAATTTAACTGAAAATAAACTTTGCCAAGATTTTTAGATGTAAAATCTTCAATACTTACATTCAACTATGGTAAAGGGGGGTGGGATGGAATTATTTAGCAAACACATATACAATACTACTAAATATAATGAGTCTTGAAGTCAGTCCAAGTCAGCACCAAAATTCTACTTCCAGTGATAGGAGAAGTGGAAGTGGAATATTCTCATTACTCAAAAAGTTAAATGTTTATGATCATATGCTTAGGATTATTTACTGACCCATGTATGAAATGGCAGCTAGTTAAGGGGAGGAGCTGAGTGACTTCTCACGAAAGATAGAGCAAAATTAATATTTCAGTTTCATTCTCTCGGTGCAAATAAAACTTGTAAATAAGACTTCTCTTTATCACTGGACAAGATGGCAAATTCAAACAAATGAATGCAATATCACTAGAAACCGAAATAAAAATCTTAAAAGAGGTAGATTAAAAGTGCATGAAAAAAGTCTGATTGCAAGGTTAATTAAAGTCCCTAAAGGTACATTATCTGGTATAATAAACTACCAGGACATGATTTTGAAAAAAGAAGAATTGGGTGTTAAAATGAAATTGATCTCATGAAGGAAAATTTTAGAAGCTTGAAGATGGATTATATGAATTGCTAAAAATATGATCAAAATATATTCAACAGGTGAAAATTTATAGAAATCCCAAGCACTAAGCTTAGGTGAACAAAAAGACATAGAGATGGAAATGTATTCAAAATTACAGAAGTGTTATATGCAGAAGTTTAAAATAAGATACAGACTTTCTTTACAGAAACTTTGTAAGGTAAATGACGCCATCAACCAAAAAAAAAAAAAAAAAAAAAAAAAAACAGTTTAGACATATTAAAAAAAACTAATATTGTGAAAAACTATGTTCCAGACAATATTTTTAATGCTATATTAGAGAATAAAACCTGGCAGATCTTACATTTTAAAAATTGAAATTGCAAGTGTAAGGAAGTGTAGCCAAATAAAGGCTTTTGGTTATTCTGTGTGAAACTATGTCTGTCACAGAAAAATTTCCATTCTTAGCAATTAGCAAATCAATAAAGTCAATGTGTTTTAAAGGTATTAAAACTTTACCTGTTACCTATAAAAATAATTCTAAATCATGGATGACATCTAATATTTTTGAGGAATAATTACACTGTTCAGATAAGCAAATGATAATTAAATATAAAAAGAATTGTCCTAATGAAATTAATAACTGTATGGTACATTCTCAAATAATAGGTTTGAAGTCAATTATTGTAGAATATTTTCCACCCAATGTTACTTGATTTTTTAGCCTCTATACCAAGAGATCAGTTATGAGCTTCAAATGTAATGCAGGAAATTGCTTTTGCAAAGGATTGCTTCTACACTGTATGAAAGAGAAAAACATAAAATATATATTCTTACAGCTTTGTACCCATGGAAAGCAGCATGGAATGACATAACAGAAAATAACGTCAAAAATGCAAGCTTCATAAAACAACCTGAATTGAAATAAATGAAGATGAAAATTTTGATAAAGAAACTGCTTCAAGAAATTTCGAAGAAAGGAAATTAATGAAAATCTGTGACAAATATGCTACAATTGATTGTAACTTCGAAGGCATCAAAACTCTGAGCAAAAAGAAAATCATTTTCTATTATTTTCACAAGAAAAAATGCATCAACACTGGATGAAGAAAAAGAGATGATGCCTACACTTCCAAGCATAAAATCATTCAAGTGCAGTTAAAAATTAAAAAAAAAATTTTTTTTAAAGACAAGAAAATACAGAATATTATAATCCTTAAATGGAAAATTGTTTTAAATTATTTGAATTATTTGTGTAGAAAAGACGAAAAAGAATTGAAAAAATCAATTATATAGGACCATCATGGATTTGTTCCATGGAAAATAAATGTTTTATAAAAACAATTTTTTTCTTTTAAGTTTTATTTTAAAATATGTTTCAGAAATAATTTAAATGACAAATTTTTATTTTTGACACAAAGAATATTTTAAGTATTTAATTGGACTCTCTTTAAAAATGACCTATTTTTCAGAACTTGTAAGCATCCATGTGTACATTTTTTAATTACAGGGTTCATACAGATTTCCAGGAATCAAATGCTTCCCTGCCCCTCCCCTTCATGAGTTTTAAGGAGTTTTCCAGGAGGGATATAGAGTCAAGTTAAATATATTTTTATTTTAAAATTATTCTTGACCAAATACACATATAATTATGCATATGCAACATTTTTCAATCTTATTTGTAAATAACAGGAAAAAACAATTGCAAAATTAATGAGAATAATTCTGTATTTATGTTAGAATTATATTTAATAATTACTATAAAAGCCTCCAATGAATTTACAGCTATAAGAGAATTTTTTTATTTAAATAATCAATATTCTTTCATATTATTGGATTAAACATTGTCTAAAATAATAGGTAATTTTAGAGTTTTTAAACATATTCAATATATTCATATCAATTAATTTATTGAGTAATTCAAGATATGTATAACACACACAATCTCTTTTCAAATATAAATATATACTTATTCAAAATAAATACAACCATTAGATAAAGTTTCCAGGCTGACTTTTTTCCCAATTATTTGTTTAATAAAACAATTTTAAATATTTCTTCTGTTTACTTTCAAACTCATTTAAAACTATACAATTTCCCATATATATTCTAAGCTTTTCCATATCTTTAACCATTCAATATATATATAGTCATTGAAATAACACTCTTTCAACCAGGCATATTAATTAATTTATTCTTTTATATTATTGACAAACAAATTCATCCTGATTAACTGAAATTATATGCAATTTTCTTCAAGGAAGATATGGAATATATATTTTAACTCAAAATTTTTTATTTAAATATTAATATTCAGTTTCTATATCATATAAAGAAAACAGAAAAGGAACCAACTATAATCACTTGCCTAACTGCATAATATGATGCGCTTGTACATGATTACTTCACTTCACATGCATAAATCTAAATACTACATAGTCTTTACAAAATCAATCTAGACTATCATGAAATTATAGTAGCTGAACTGGATCTTTAATTCAGTCAACAGTTATGAATGCAACAATCTAATATTGATCATGTCACCATCTAATGCTAAAATTAAGAGTAATATTCAATTAGGTATTCGGACAATTTCATTGAAAATTTTAAGATATTAAAATGAAAAAAAATTATAATATTTTCTAACAAAAAATAAACACATAAAGGTAAAAATTCCATGAGTAATTCATGATTTTCAAGGAGTCACATCAAAATTCCAAGAGTTTGAAGGACTTTAAATTTTTTTTCAAATTCCAGGAGTTGTATGAACTATATGTTTAAATCCAATAACAACAACCACTCATTATATAAAACTTCAACTATATAACAAAAATATCCTGCTTTTAATCACAAAGTCTAGGAGAAACAGCATTAAAATTCATGGTAAAATGTTCTATATGCTTGTTATAACAGCAAACATGATTTCCTCTATGCAGTTATCAAGCTGTCAGCAATAAAAAAATTCTATACGATTTCTTTTATTAATCATTCTAGTTTCGTCCATCTAATTTCTTGCATCGCGTTTAGATCAATCTTGCATTCATCCAATTTCTGCAATAATAATTACAGTGCCTTAGTTCAATATAAGGATAACACATTCCATGTTGCAAATCATACCTCCAAAATCTATTTTATAAGTCGTTTCCATAGAATCTGATGTGAATTTTTGTCATTAGATTTCAGTACAAGGTTGGTTTTACAGGATGGGACGTTACCTCTAAGATCAACCCCCAACAGGTATAGGAAATCCATTTTAGTTGCCTATTATGACATGCATGAATATTGCTCTCTTTCACGAAAATTTAACATTACTTAAAAAATTAAAAGAATACTTGAGTTTTTAAAATGTTAAATAATAAACCATTGCTAAATGCATACAAATTCCAAATTTTCGGTATTTTAAGGAAAAATGAGAAACATTGATAATAATTGGTTTAAGACATTATATTTCTGAGACTAGCCAGTTAAAAATAAATTTTCAATTGATGGGCATTTTTTCTCCCCCAAAAGAGAAAACATGTTCTTTCAAAAATAGAAGAGCAATTTGATTTTTTTACAAATTTAATTTGTTCTTATCTAGAAATAAAGCATTATCTTTTGTATATAAATTTTATGGCTTATTTTGAGTATGCTGTGTTTAATTTCAATAACATTTTAATTTCAACAGACAACAGCAATTTTATTATATCCTGTTCATATTGTATTTCAGTGATATATTACAGATATATTTTTTAGTTCAAAATGAAAAAGATATTTATCTCTATAGTCTAGCGGTAGAACACATATGTCAGGATGGTTGTTTGGGAGTTTTTCGGGTATCCTCCCTTAAGACACTTAAATATAGCCCGTTATCTATGAAAAGCCTACCCAAAAGATAATTTATGTGGTTGGTATTAAAATACCTTACAAGTTTCTTTGGCCAGTACGATCCCTACTAGGTTGAGTAAAAAAAGCAATATAAAAAGTGTCTTCTTTTATGAATAGTATTGAAATTTGAATTAACGCAAATAAACCCCCACACGTATACATATATAGTAAAAAACATTTTTTGACAATTCTTTCTTTAAGGAGAGCAAAAAATATTGTTTTAGAAAAATGATTTTTAATTAGCTAAATCTTATTTTTTTAAAACAACAAATTTAAGTATAGAATAGTGCACTAAAAATCACAGTTATTGAAATATTAAAGTAAAAAATGTTAAAAAGTATTTAAAAAATGAAAATAAAGATTACAGCATTCTTGGCAAACAGTAAACGATATAAATGCATCCAAAATTGGCATTTATTTACATTTAATAATAGAATTAAGAGAAAATATAATAGAAGAGGTGATTATATATCTAGCATAATTTGGCTAAGGACTTATGATTTAAAGCGAGCAATAAAATGTGTTAAACGAGCATACCATGTCGGAAAACATTTGCATGACGAATCTTTCATTTTGTGATGTAACATGATTGTGTACACATGCGAAATTTGTTTTGTCAGCTAGTAAACACTGAAGCATTTGATTAATTTGTTTATATTTCATCACAGTTCAAGCTTTTATAGCGGATGATTTAATGTTTATACTTTGAAATTTTTTTTAAACTAAGTTTTTGAATATCAGTTTGCAATGAATTTTTTAAGTTTCTTTAGTAAATTTTATATGGAAAATTTATAAAATAAATTTATTAATCATACAGTGGTTATTTCTTTTGTTCCAGATGAGATGCTGTCTAAATCACTTTATTGCACTTCTCATTAGTTTAACGTATCCATGACATCAGATAACATTTTATCTACATCACAATTAATAATGGCATAATATTGAGACAAAGTCATGAATTTGTTGTCTGCATTCAAATCACATTCTTCGAGCAGCAGCAGCAAACACAGTGAAGTTTACCATCAAATGTTTGAGTTTCCTCAGCAATGAGAAAAAATTCATTCATGATTTCTTAAAAGTAATAAAGAGTAATTTTTAATTATAATTTTTTCTGTTTATAAAAGTTATCAAAATCATGAAAATTACCTGTTTTCTAAATAATTAGTTTTCTTTTATCATTACACATAGACTTGATTAAAACTTCTCTGATTCTCTTTTTTTTTTGACTTTTTGAGTTGATAAACATTTTATGAGTAAAACATGATAAAATAATTTATTTTCATACTTTTTTTCCTCGTTATGCCCACCTAAACATTCCAAGAATGTTGCATATCAGTGTCGTTGATTCTGCAAGCAATGATTAGGTAGGTTATTTTATGTTCTAAATTAATATTATGCATTCAGTGTAGAATCAGGTACCCCTTGGTTTGGAAAACAATTTGGAAATATATCTTAGTGATAAAACTTAATTTCTGGTAACTCTATCTTAGCATAGCTTTTGTGAAGCAGCCATATTGCTAGTCACATCTTAGCACCTATCTTGTAATCAAAAAATCATTAAAGAATCAAGAGATACCAAATTTTAAACTTTTACTATTATATGTAATACTTTATGCTATATATAAGGTATTGTTTATAAATATTTTACATACTTGGCATTTAGAGGTATTTAGTATGATGAAGTTAATTAGAAAATCTAGTTTTTATAAGAATGTTTGTTTACATTATCGATTTATTTTTATTGCCCATTTTAAATTGTGAGGCTAGATTGCACTGTATGATTTCTTTTTAAAGTGGGCACCACTGACCAATAAATTAAATTTCTAGCTTTCATAAAAATGTATTTTATTTACATTACAGATTTAGTTTAATTGTGCGGCTCAATACAGCCCTAGAATGCATTACATTGTTGTGTTTTTTTTAAGGTGAACACTATTGCCTAGTTTATGAAAATTCATAAAAATGCATTTTATTTGTGTTAGATTTAGCTTTATTGTGTGGTCTTCATGTGATGTAGACTGTGTGGTACTTAGTTTAAAATTGTTTTTTATAATGTAGTCTTTGTGAAATCGGTTTTTAGTTATTTGTATTTTAATACTTCTGTAGCAAGTAATTACAATGAAATATTCAAAATTTAAAATAGCACAGGATTGCAAAGTTGAAGTTCAAGGGCAATCAGTATTTGGTAACAGGATATTGCACATAGTGTCATAATTTAGGTTGGCAAGGTAACTGTGCAGTGCTTGGCACAAAAATTAAAAATCCTGCCAAACCCGCACAATTTTCTGATATTTTACCCATTTTCTAAAATAGATTTTGGTGCTTTTCATAACTTGAAAACAATTAAACATTAAAATATAATTACTATCTTTTTTTAAATATAAATGAATAAAATTCTTAAATTTATATTTATTTTTTAATTTTATTGAAATTACCATAATGATAAATATCACAAAATAAAATTTCTTAGCTCAAATGTAAAATAAAAATTGCAAATGTCGCAAATTAGAATTATAAACATTATTAGCCTATTAACTGTCACGAGCGTAAGGTGATGTGTTGACTACCTCGGTCGTATATATATGCTTTCCGACAGTATGCTTCTCTGAAATGCATTGCTACCAGTAAAGCTAGATCCAAGGCTTTGGAATGTAATAGAATGTCCTTGACATTGTTTAGAATGAAATCCCCTGTTTAAAAAAAATGGTGATTTGGAGAGGGAAATGGTTCTTGGAATGGAGGAAACTGTTACTTGTTCCAGTTATTATTTGTGTTTCTTTCCAAGTACAGGTAACCCTCCTATAACACGGTTTCGCTATAACACAATTTGTAAATTGCGGGAAAATTCCTACAACACGCCATCCTATAACACGGTTTTGTTCCAATGTTAGAGCTTGTTATCGGTCGGCGGAAACATGTTCACTCCTGAAGATATTCAAGAATTATGTGGAAGAAATTGACAAAGCGGATTTGATGGAAATGGCATCCCTGAATGCAAATCAAATAGATTTTGAGGACGCTAGCTCTGATGAAGATTGTGCAGTTAAGAATTTAAATTTAAGTTAAGAAATAACATTAAAAGAATTACAAGAAGGCCTATGGTTAGCGGAAAATCTCGAGTAATTTTTCTTGAAAACAGACCCTTCCAGGGAAAGAAGTCGAAAATTCAAAAGGGAGCTGCAAAACTGTTTAACTCCATACCGCGAAATTTACAATGACCTAGTAAGAACTAGTCAGCAAAGTTCGATTATAGATTTTTTTAAGAGGGGAAAACATACAAAAACTTTAATTAGAATAAAAAGTTCTGAAAGTGAAGGCGATATCGTTCCACCCAAAAAATGTTCTCGGTTGAGCAGCGACGACGAATAAATTCATTGAATTAGGGTTGCATTAGATTAAAATATTTTTTTCTTACTTTGTGTTGGATATACATTTATTATTTAATAAAATTAAGTTTTTTATGTCGAATTAAAAAAAATATTTGTTTTTAATAAGTTTTTGGAACATAACCCCCCTTTTTGTACTAGTTCTGGATCTCATACAACACGATTTCACACAACACGGCATTTTCTAGGAACCTAACTACCGTGTTATAGGAGGGTTACCTGTAGTTAGTAACTTTTTATTCTTTCATTTCCTTTTTCATTACAATATGTTATAAAAACTATTTTTTGTCAAATATGTCTGATAGTGAGGACAGTGATCTAAATGACTACTTTCCTTCATCTTCAGGATCAGAAATGTCAGAGTATGACCATTCATTCAATGACGATTTTGATTAAGACTTTTCCCAAGACACCTGATATTGGATACGATAGGATATAAAAAATTTAAACCATGCCGCATCCAGACTTTCCATTTTTAGAACCGCCAAGAAAACTGAAAAATATGATTGGTGTTTCGAATTCACTCCACTTTTTTGGATTGTACTTTGATGAGAAGCTGGAGCTTCATTTTATTACTCAAATTAGATGCAGACCAAATGCATGTAATGTAACATTGTTAATATATAATTATATATGCAATAATTTGTAATGTAACTGTTTTTTATGACTTACTACTAGACTCTGTCTGACAGTACTATCAACATCTTCAAAGAAAAATACAGTAAAAAAATGTATAGTTTGTCATAAGAAAAAACTAAAAGTGAATCCCCCAATATCAATGTACCGAATGTGATGTTGGCTTATATGTCCAACCTTGTTTCAAAATATATCACACCACTGATAGGTTGCAACATTTTTTCATTATACACTTACTTTAAATTTTGTATTTTTATCTTCTTGTTTATTTTGTAAAAGTAAACAATTAGAATGGAAAGCATTCAGCGTCTATTCCTGTAATACAGCGCATAACTGAACATGCCTGTGTAAAAACCAGTGGCACTAGGGAGCAAATCCTGTAAATTTTCCTTGGAAGTAAAGGAGTTAATTAAAAATTACCCACAATAAATTTTAAGTATGTCTGCTACCAGCTTCAACCTGTATTTGTAAATTACCTGCTTGTGATGAAATTTTTTAGCACAACATAATATATATATATATATATATATATATATATATATATATATATATATATATATATTAGCTATATTTGGTTATTTTTAGTAGCAACCTGTGACTGTAATGCTTGGTTCAGTATAAAAAAAAACTAACCAATTACCAGAGATAATTTCTCCCTCAGTTTAAAGGCAGTCCACATTTCATTTTATAACCACTTTTTATTATGTATCCTTTTTAAGTACTTTCAATTAATAAGTACCATACATAAACACTGATCAGGAATAAGCATTTAATGTAATACTTCTGTACAATGGTCAAGAAAGATACTCCATAAAATGAATTATTTACATGACAACTTAATTGCAGCAAGGTATAGAAATGGTTATCAAATATTAACAAAAATGATGATTATTGTAACAAAACGAACTAAAAAAGTATTCTTTCGCAATCTATAAAGAGATAAATTTATTTGTATAAAGTTAAATTTTCACTTAATTTTATGTGAATAAATTCATAATACATAAGAAAAGAATAAATTGATATACATTAAATGTAAACAAAATTCAACTAAGAATATTCTTCAAATAAAGTTATACTTATTACATTGTTATCCTTATCAGATTTTTCGATTCTACTTCGTAGTCTGGTCATATTTACAGCTAAAATTTTCAATGAAGAAGAAATGTAAAGATGTGATATCTTCTTATTTCAAATAAAACCAATTTACCTTATCTATGCAGTGGCATAAATTCGCAATCAAGGAAAGCGGGGAAATGTTGGTTCCCCTAAATCACTCAACGACTCAACCAACGACTCGCTCAACATAGCCAACCGGTTCACTATTTTGAACCATGATCAAATGAAGGATAAATAACTGAGCTGGCACTGCATGAATGGCAAAGTTATATTGTTGAACTGTGTGTCGGTTTAAAACAAACCAACTTTTATTCAACACTGTTGAAAGCACCGGATTCTAGATTGAACCCCTACAAATTATATCTTTTGATAGCGCTTAAATCATTATTCAAAATCTAATAATGACAAAAGTATTTTAAAAAACAACAAAACTTTTATTATTAATATAAACTCTGATTATTAAGTATTAATTTTACTAATAATACATCAGTTTCATTTAAAATGCAATATTCAGTAGCATTTTTTTAAGATTAACTTCAACATTCATCATTAACCTGGATCAAGAGATTAACCGATATCTCAGTAACCACTAGTCAGAAATCTGACCAATGAATGATCACATATTGGACTCATAGATTGAACTACCATTGGTTCAACTACTTTGGCAATCAAGTTAGCAGTAAATATCCCTTTCAGGTTCAGATTGCTGCCTGAATGCATTTCTAAAAAACAATTTGAATTTAAGCAATTTGTAAAAGAAAATAATCCAGATATGATATTGCTCCAGGAAACACATTTAGATAAAAAAAAATATTAAATTTAAAACTGCTAAATACGAAATCTACCAGAATGATTTCAGATCTAAACAAGGAGGAATAGCCATTATATAGTTAAAAGCAGAATTAATCACTCACTCATCCCCACCCCTAAACTCTACTTTGATCAAGCCACTATTATTAAGTATTATAAGTCCGATAATCCTTTAATGGAGTCTAGGTGTATGGATGATGCCTAAAGAAGTTAATCTGGGAGAACGAAAGCCTCTAACGGCCGTATTCACCAAACAGTGGGTAATGCGCGAGTTGCTTACCACGGAGTAAACTTACCCCTCGCTTTACTCCCCGATTGTTATTCACCACACGGTGAATTTCTCGAGTAAACCTACTCAAGAGTAATCTGTACAAGACATGTATCAGCGTTTTGTACTATTAACTCCAAACCCAATGTTTCCTAGCTCCAGTTGCTCGGGTCACCCACTTTATTAATAAAGTCCGATATAACCCTTTAATGGAGTATAGGTGTAACTCTCTAGTATAGATGATGCCTAAAGAAGTTAATTTAGGGAGGGCAAGGGCCTCGCATTCGTAAATGGTATACTTGGCAGTTTCCTCTTGCGTATGACATTTCCTGCAGATAGGGTCTTGCTGAAACAGTCCCATTTTATGGAGGTGCTTTCTGAAATAGTAGTGCCCAGTTATGAAGCCTGCGATTAAACGTATCTTCTGCCTAGAACATCTTAGAATTTCAGAGGCAATCCTTGCTGTTGATCCACAGATCATACTTTTAGCGTGGGTTTGACCAGGAGTATTAAGCCAAGCTTCATACATCTTCCGTTTTTCGCATCTAAGAACATTGGTTTTTGCGGTCTTCAAATTGATCCCACAAAAAGTATCTCTACTGTTCACAAACTGCTAAAAGTTGTTGAAAAATAACAAAAAAATTGCACTAAAAAATCAACAGGAGGCATTTTCATAGATAGCGAGAAGGCTTTCCATAAAATATGGCGTATAGGCCTTATTTATAAACCAATTAATTATAAATTTCCATATTATATAATTAAGTTAATTAATGACTATCTCTTCAACACAGATCCTTTACCATTAGAATTAGTATTGAATATTCAAATGAGGGACCCATTCTTGCAGGCGTCCCCAGGGATTTTCTTGGAATTTCTTCCAGTCCGTCCTAACCGGGTCTCTGAATATGCGATCCAGACACACATTAGAGTGAATTTCAAAATGGATGTTTTGATGATCTGAACCAGAAGGTCGATCATCTACTTTCCAGTATTTGATATTTTTACTAATCAGCGTTGTCGCTATAGTAATGTCAATTACTTCTGATCGATTGGAAGTAATAAAAGTTGGTTTGTTGCCAACATTTAGAATATCTAACCTGTAGTTTAGAATAAATTCCAAAAGGTACTCACCTCTTTTATTTGTGTCCGTACTTCCCCAGACAACATGATGAGCATTACAGTCTAGTCCTAGGACTACCTGTAAGTTGTTATTACTGCAAAAGTTCATGAGCTTGTGCAGAGAATGGTCAGGTGGAGCCTTCTCTTCATAGGGCAGGTATCCAGAGCCAAAAACAATTTCCCTGTTCCTACCCTCTATGTTGAGTCTGACTTTCACAGCTGTCAGGTCCCTAAGAATAAATTCAGAGAGGGGAAGAACCTCAATGTTTTTATGTAAGAGTATACAAGTTCTAGCGTTACCATTAGTACAATAGATAAGCTTACCTTTAGTTCCTTTGAGACCACTGATTCTTCCCCTAACCAACCAGGGTTCTTGAATCAGGGCCAGGTGTATATCCCCAGCAAGAAACTTCTTACTGAGGTTAGTAGTACCACTTCTACTGTGGTGTAGGTTGGCTTGAACTACCTTCACCCCCATCAGCAGGAGCAGGTTTATCAAGTACTTTAGCCTGCACATGGTGAAGGCCAATATAAAACCTATATCCCCTTACACAAAGAGTGGCAGCATCTAATTCAGGCACACTAAGAACGATGGTCCGCCCAGATGGGTCGTTCTTAATGTTAAGAATGTTCCACTCCAATGGAGTGACCCCACCGTTCTGAGCCTCGATTTTTCTCAGGAGCTCTTTAGGTTCCAGTTCATTACAGATTTTTGGCAGTTTTGCAATTATCTTAGTGGTTCTGACAAGTTTCCTTGCCTCACCCACCAAGAGTTTATGTTCTTGCCAAGGGCTTATATCATTGACATTTTGTTCCAGCCACTTTGAGCTCTCCAGATCTGCACAATTGATAATAAGAGCCCCGTTTTCAAGTTTACAGGATAGGAAGGTTGGGGCAAAGCCCTCCTCATTCCTTCCTATTTTCCTGGTTATCAAGAGTTCCAGGTCATAGGCCTGTTTCTCTGTTAACCGTTTTTCCGGATGACCTTCTAAGAGCACGGCCATCTTGATCGCCGTGAGAGCCGCCCTGTAAGTAAATCCCTCAGGTCCTTCTCTCTTGGCAGCCTTTCCAACCTTGCCCTGGTTCATCCGATTGGCAGGACGCTTCTCGCCTTTGGTTGCCTTGGGTTTTTCAACCCAAGTCCCCTCAGCGATTTTGCGCTCCTTCACCAGCCTCTTTTTCTGTGCACCAGATATTCTCTTTTAAGCTTGATTCTGGTCAGAGAGTCAGTCATGCTAGAGATAGCTTCCTCAGGGATTACTGCTGGGTCCTTTTTTTTAATATATCTATTAATTGCATTTCACAAAACCCAAGTACCATATTCTACCTTTTTGCGAATGACATTGTCATTCTTGCAAATAACATAAATCATCAAACCATCTGTTGTGTGGTCAATAGCTCTAGTATCTAAATAAATGGACTGTATGATTTTAAATATAAAAAACTCTTTATTATTTGTAACTTATTCACCTCACTCATTTTACATTTGCTCTTCTCAAAAGCTGTTACTCGACCTCCTCCTTTCTCACAGATTTTTGTTTTGTTTTCTCGCATACAAAGATGGTGCTGCTGTAACAGCACTTCATTGGTACGGAACATTCTACCCCACGTTGCAATGTTATATCCAACCAATGAACATACAAATAATTAAAAAATACTGACTCGAAAATTAATATAAACATTATATAAACACAAAAATTAATATAAACACAAATTATTATAAGTAATACATTAAAGTAATACATAAAAAATAATAACAAACTATATACTAATAGGTAAAATACAAATTTTAGAAATGGGTCTTTTGAAAACTCTAGAAGAAGTTTTTACTTCAACAACTATGACCCGTTTGTCATCGCCCACATAGAAATGCACCTAAAGACCATTTTGAGAAGGTAAATTATATCTTTGATGAGCACTATCTCATTGATTTTAATATTTTCTTTCTCAATTTTCCATTTGAATCTCTGTTGCAAATTATTAAGGTATTGCAAATGCCATTTCCACCAAAAAATTTGAATAATTTTTGTTAATTTTTTCCAGTTACTCAATTTATTTTCATTAATGTCAATTAAATTAGGTTCAGCAATAACATTTAAAGTTCTACCAATTAGGAAGTGCGCAGGTGTTAATACATCATACACATCAGCATCTGAGAATAGAGATACAAGCGGTCTGGAGTTAAGAATACCCTTTATCTGAGTAATGACAGTTAAAAACTCTTCATAATTAAGTTAAGCATTGATACACACTCTAGTAAAATGAAATTTAAATATTTTCACACTACTCTCCCACAAACCATCAAAGTTGGGGGCTTTGGGAGGAAGAAAATGCCAATCAATTCCCTCTGCAGACAAATAATTTGCAAGCTTCTCATGTGGTTTTAAAACTAAATGGTGCAGTCTGGACAATTCTTTATTTGCACCTGTGAAATTTATTGCATTATCGGAATATAATTTTGAACATAAACCTCTACGAGCAACAAATCTTTTCAAATATGCAATGAATGCTTCTCGTGTCAAATCTGTTACCATTTCAAAATGAATGTCTTTGGTAAATAATCATATAAAGATACATACATATACTTTGTGCAAGACAGCTTTTCTTTGATGTTTATATTTTATATTAAATGGTCCCAGCAAATAAATGGGAAATCAGGAGTAACTCTCTCTTTAGGCAAATCACCAATTATATGCTTAACTCCTATAGGTTTAACTTAAAAACATGTAATACAATCATGCACAATTTTTCGACGCGTTGTTTTACCTTGTATAGGCCAAAATTTTTGTCTGACATAATTCACCAAAGCAGTTGGACCTAAATTAAAATATCGTTTATGATACATTTCTATAATGACTTTTGTGAGCTTATGCCCCTTTGGAAGAATAATAGGAAATTTACTATTCAAATTTTTATATTTGCATTTTTTATCCTACCATTTACTCTTAATAATCCATCCTGATCTAAAAAGGGGCATACAAATTTTATCTTGCTTTTATCAGGTACAGTTTTTTTTTTTGACCCAAACACTTCATTTCGTTGTGGGAAATTCTAATTTTTGAATCTCTTTTACTAAGAATTTTTCTGCTACCTTGATTTCTTCTATTGACAATTCTCCTATCCTCTTTTTAGTAGAGCACTTTAAGTTGTATAGGAATCTGAAAATATAGCTTACAATATGCAATATTTTAGTATAATTATTACTAATATTGAGTAAGTCATAAATAAAAGAATTTGAAGTTAGAGTCAATACAGATCAGTCATTTTGAGGTATATGTCTAAGTTCAGAGGTAAACTCATCTTGTATGACTAATGAAGGAATTTCTTGCTCTTCAAAGTGCCGGTAATGCGAACAAGAGGTGATCGAGATGTGTATCCAATGGCACCCCATACCATCACTCCAGCAGATGGGCCAGTATGGCGATGTCCAATGCAAGCTGGCAATTTGCGTTCTCCACGATGCCTCCAAACACAGATGATGCCATCATGGTCCTGTATACAGAACCGAGATTCATCTGTAAAGATGACGTGATGCCATTCCCGCGTCCAGGTTCGTCGCTGATCACACCATGGAAGGTGCTCCTGTCTGTGACTCAGCGTTAATGGTAGCCGAAGCCATAGTCGCCGTGCAGACAATCCATGCTGCTGCAAACGTCGTCGAACTGTTCAAGCAGAAACTTGTTGCCTTGCAAATGACTCCATTTCTCGACTCAGGGTTCGTGACGTGGCTGTACGATCCCTTGTGACCATGCGGATGTCTGTCTTCTCTGCTGTTAGTGATGGGGTGTCGCTGAGATCCTGCATGACGTTGCGTATGATTGTCCTGAACCCAACGATTCCATATTCTGCTAACAGTCATGGGGTCTCGACCGACGCGAGCAGCAATATTGCGGTACGATAAACCGCAATCCCGGTAGGCTATAATCCTTCCTCGATCAGAATCAGGCACGTGCTGATAGGCATTTCTTCTTCTTACACGAGGCATTACAACAACTTTCTTTGCCGAAAACAACGTTGAAACGGAAATTGAGTGTGAGAAAACTGCTGTCAAATCTCTGGTTTTATACACATTGTAGATGTCGCCTGCTTTGTATGAATGCGCTGAAAATCTAATCCTTTGCATATCACAGCAAGTTCTACCTGTCATGCAAATTTCACGTGTGTGGTATGCCGCTTTCCTGATGTAGCAATTTTAATGGCCAGTAGTGTATTACAAAATTTTCTGCTTATCTTGATTTTTGGAAAATATAATTCTTACCTATTGCGGCTTATGTGTTCATATTTTTCCCAATGCATCATTGGCAAGATATATATTGGAACGCAGCGTCCCAATTCAAATATTAAAGTTGGTAAATAAAGAGAATTTCCAAGTGCATCTTTCGATTTAATTTTAGCTGATGTATTATGCAAAACCTTATTTCGTTTTGCAAAAAGCGTTTTCAAATGCATGATAAATATCACTATTCATAAACGCAACTTTTTCCAAAACCTATGAACAAGTTTTCCAAGATCAGCGAGAGCTGGCGAACTTAGGACTCATAAAAACTTCTCTCATATGTGGATTAAGTGATGAAATAATTGCATGTTACATGAAAAGATATTTTTTAGAAAAGAAATTTTGTGAATAAATGTGTATTCGTTCTTTAAGATTTTAAAGTGTTTTCAGATTGAAATTTATATTTGATCCTATTTTGAATAAAATGGAATTGCAACTGTTTTCCTTTTTTTATATATAAATGCAGAAGAATCCTTTATTATTACTATTTTTTTTTACACGAAGCTTTATCGAAATGCTTGATTTTCAACCTTTTTTTGTCGCAGAACACTTTTAACGATTTCAAAATTTGGCGGCACATGGAGAAAAACATAAAATTCTTTTTCTTTTGGGTGGTGGTGGGATTCGAACCCACGAACTGTTGAACCGAAGGCAAGAGTGCTAACCATTCGGCTGCCAGCTCGGCTATTTAAGGGTCTAGAATTCTGTAGGGAGAAAAGTATTTTGCTTGGAAAAGCACAATTGGTGGCGACTTTGAACAAACTGTATTATGATAGATCTCACTGGCAATGGCCGGTGGTGACACTGTCTAATTCTGCTAAGCGACACAACTGTAGGTATGATACTTTGGGGATCAATCTGTTGGTAGACAGTAAAATGGTACAAAAACTTACAAAGATAGGCATAAAAAAAAACTGCCAATAAAAAAATGTTGTAGTGTTCAGGAATCTTCGCTAGAGGGCGCGTCGCTCACTCACCTCAGGGATAAACATAAAAAATAAGGGAAAAATTCTTCCAACTGATGGGTGTGTTCGGTTGTAAATTTTTGTACATTTTCTTTGTAAATATTTTTCGTTTTTATGTTCAATAAACTGTGTCGTTCACATAAGTGGACAATTTATTCATAAGAATGACAAAAAACTAGATTTCCACGAGAAGTGAAACTACAAATGTCTAAATTTTTTAATTAGTTTGAGTCATTTTTTGAACAAGAACTTAAATAAATAATATTTTAACAATGATATGTCAAATGAGTAAGATTAATATTTTAATTTACCAAGCCCTTTCCCCTTGTTTAATATAAATAATAACAGGAATGGGCACTGACGTAACAGGACAAGAATGTGTATATACTCCCACATTCTGACAAATAGTCCATTTTAAATTACTATTTCCTTAAATATTTGTTTTGAAGTCTGAAAGGATAAGAATGTTTCAAGCTTATGAATGTTTATATTTAGGAAGCTTAAATCTAATTTTAGGGATTTAAGCGACATAAGTTACAGCGAACCACTTTTCAGAGCAAATGGTAAACATGGAAGATGGATACTGCAACAAAAATTTGTCAATTTATGTGCTTCGGATCTTTCTAGTTTCCTCTTTAGTGCCATGTAAATACAGTCCACTGCCTATGAAAAATTCTTCCAGAAGACAACTTATGCAGTAGAAATTTTTTTTCTTTAGTTTTCGAAAATGCTTATGTAATATATTCAATATTAATGATTTTTGCATTTGATTTTTAACCTATATATAACCTACAACAACCAAAATATTTGCCAACAACCAATATAATTTGTATTGTTAATCTCAACAAATAGTAGTTAATATTGAGGAAGTGTGTAATAATACTGAAGAAAATGTTTCAAATCATTTAAATACATAAACCACCTAAGCAGTTGGTTTTAGTCAGCCTATTTTATTAGAAATTTATTAATTATGTTTATGAGTCACACTTAAATGATTTTTTTAAATTTTAGTCTTGTGGTTTAATAACTTTTCCAATAACATGGAATTCATTGCGTATTTGCAATGAAATCGATAATAGATTCAAAGTTAGAGCTTGTATTGCCAATTTTATTAGCTCATGGTACCTCAGGCTTGATTTATACAAAATGAAAATACTATCTCTAACCACTCTAGGGTAAATTTTTATTCAAAAATCACATTAAGAAATGCAAAAACGTTCTGGACAATTTGATAATTGTTTCAATCAGTAAAGCGTACTTAAAAATTTCCTGCCAAATTCTTTTCCACAATATACAATATAAACATGAATATTTGATTAAAGACAAAATTAATTAAATTTTACACTAACCTTCAAAGTTATAATTCACTTTAAATCTCAATTTAATAAACATTGATTATTTTTATGGCAAATGTCAAACTTTTGACCTTTATTTACCAAACAATCATAACATTCTTTTCCCAATTTAAATATTATGATAAATGTTGGCAATTTAAATTTATGAAGTAGAAAGGAAGAGATGTTTCATTTTTCTAAGAAAAATATAGATTAACTTGCAATTGAATATGCATTAATGGATACAAAATGATGCATGAGCAATTGTGAATGAAAAAAGAGTATTCAACCATCATCATTTAGTCTTAGTTGCAAAGGTTAATTGCTTAGTTCCTGAGCCTAAACAAAGTAATTTTGACGTTTAATTAGAAGAAATCACAATGATAAAGAAACTATAAATATATGAATAACTCTGAATTGACAATCTTGGAGATGTTTTGGTAACAGAAGAATTGGAAAATCAAGTTGTATGTAATTAATTAATGAAATTAATTTTTAATCATTATTGAAATTAAAGTTTAAAATAATTTTAAGGCAAATATCATGAATATAATTTTTTAAAATTTAATACCATTTTTACATAATTAAAATTTTTTTTTCTGCATTTTTATTCACGTCAACAAACTTAAAAGCTTATGTACTAATGAGCATTATTAAATACATTTAGACATGAACTTCTTGGATTTCCCATTCATTTATTAGGAAATGCAGCTGCTACGATCTCAATTGTGTTTAAAATCTATCAAATAACGAATTACACTGAATGATATAATTTAATAATTTTCTGATTAAACAATTATATAATTTTTACAGTTTCCATCACACAACATTAAAATGTAATTCTGAATTTCGAAATTTAAATAATTTTTAAAAGCAGCTTTGGTATTCCTAATAATTATAATAATAAATTTTTTTATAATTCTGAGCTTTTTTTCATTACATGCATATGGATTATTATTTTCCGATCATGGTGAATATATAAATATTTTATTAGTAAAATAAAGAAAACATTAATAAACAAACAAGTAAATCATTCACTGAAAAAACATACACACAAAATCAAACACTAAATTTAAAAAAATTAATTTTTAATGAGATAATTTACATAAATTTACAGCAATTTGTGGGTGTACATGAAATATGCATTAGATGCATATTAAAAAGGCAAAATTGGAATTATATTTAGCAATCATTTGTTAATATTAAGATATTTTGTGACTAGACAATTAAGAATATTAAGTTCATAATTCAAATGTACAATCATAAATAAATAATGTTTACAAGTGATTGTATAATTGCTTATGATATGCTCAGTTTAAATGTACAGCGACACAGTATTATAGAAAAGTCTTTAAAAAATGTGTAGTCAATAAGGCTATAGTAAGTATAATATTTAAAGCACTTTTATAATTTGAATTTAATTTTAAACGAATCTTAAACGTTATAAAAAAAGTAGCACATGAAAAATTGATCGATTACACATACATCACATTTAATATTGTTTAAAAAAATAATTGAATGAAAAAATGATAAATATATAATATGCACATTTATAATTAATCTCTCTATATCCTTATATCAACTCTAAGCATTAAAGCAGACTCAGAAACAAAGTATCATTATGTTATAACAGAAAAAAAATTCTCATTTGGTAATAATTGTCTTCAATAATGAAAGATATCATAAACAATTTTTTTAATTTGGTGAAATCTTACATTATTGCTAGCTTAAGTTCTTCTCTAGAAAAATGTTATCAATGATTATGACATATGTATCACACAAGTATAAATTACTTAATTGATAATGTATACCCAATGAGCTTTTCTTACACTCTGTGTCCAATGAAAACATTTTAGTATAATTATTTAATACTTGAAAATTTCTTTGATTAAATAATATTCTGCAATTATTGACATAAGAAAATGAATATAATAGAAATTGCCAATTTCTAATTTATGTTCTTTTTCTCACGATTATTAATCATATACACAATATGGCAATTAAAATGCTTTTGATTACGTTTACTGCAGTAATTTCATTCAGATTTTTATATAAGCAGATGCACACAATATCAAGAATATTTCAGAAATTACAGAAATTCAAGTTCAAACTTAGACTGGTAAAAAAGTAGAACTAGGTAGAGATTTAAATGGTTTTCTAGCTCTTTTACCATTGATTTACTATAACATGTCACATTTTAAACTATACATATAGCACATAAATTTTAATCAAATAAAGTTATTTCTAACATACATTGTTAATTTATACCAATAATAGCAGAGACGTTAAATTAGAAGAAATTCTGCAGCTAATTTGTTTTAGCCAATTATGAATATAATTCATTTAAAATTTTCATGGTAATTTCTTTGAAAAAGATAATAAATATTGGTTGTAATTCACTAAATATACTGCAAAGAATATAAAACAGTATAATATGGTGAAGAAGAAATATATAACAAGAACAAATTATGTCAGAAATTTATTATTACACAGAAACATTCAAATTGGATTATTAAAAATATTGCTTGAGCAATGTTTGTTAGGCAACAAATATATTGCATGATTTTTCTTTATATTATGCGACAAGAATCAAATGAATATACTGACATATTTCAATAGTTTCACAAAGCTTAGAAAAATCTTCTTTTCAAGTTTATTTTTAGAATTTTAATTTTCAAAATAATCAAATGATTAAACACAAAGTATCACCACATTCTTAAATATTTAGTAAAAATTCGGAATTTGAACAAACTTCTAACCTGCAGTTCATTTATTTGATTTAAATGAAAGGAGTAAAAAAAATTATTTCCCTTAAATTGTATTTTTATTTTGATATTAACATTATTGATTCAAATTATAAAAATAATCATAAGAATTTAACAATGCTGTATGTGCAAATGTTTTGTTGTATGACAGAAAGAAAATCAACAAAATATATTTAATGTAGACTCTGTCATTGTCAATACACATTTCAAATAACCTTTTTCAACTGTAATTTCTACAACAAAAAAATGTACAAACTACATAAATCATCAAAACTAATCCCCAACTTGTCTAATATTAGCTAAAGGTATAACTTAAAATTACATATCATAATTAAGTTCTTTGGGCTACTTTGATCTACATAGCATTTCCTATAGGTAAAGCTTGTTATCAAAACTAAATTTATTATATTCTTGAGCACACTCAATAGAGGAGGTGAGGAAGTGACAGTCACAGTTAACAATAGATATGAAACACTCCCTAAAAAAATACTTCTCTTCAACACACCCTGCTTTCAACTGTATGAATTACAACTATTGAACCGTAATAAACCAGCATTCAAGATGTAATTTTCACACATTAGTTTAATTTATACAAGAGCTAATATATATAATTGATTTCAGCAACTTCCCTTTATCTTCAACTGCAATCAACATAATTATATTAAAAAAATCACAAAAATAAATTTATGTACATGTTTCTGAAGAAGCAGATTGAAGAGTTTAGCTATAGGAAGAAATAGCAAGAGGAAAATATCCAATCCAATCAAGTGCTTGCCAAAAATCACACAATCTCATTTTTTTATACTGAAAGATGGGCGTAGCACAGGAAACATTACTTGGAACCATTTTGCAATGCATTTCCCCCTTATTTATAAATTGCTTCTTAATAAGGATTTCTAAAGCATTCTAAATTATTTAAGAGAGGCATTTCTTGATGAATTTGTTTAGTCTATGAGCTAAGTAATGTCGCTTTTAAAAAATACTAAAAAATCTTTCAATTGTATTATTTATTTTCTAGATGCGTCCTAAACTTAGGGAGGAAAAGACCAAATTTCGTTTCCATGCCACTGAAAGTTGCATTCGCTAAACGATAACCACCGATGTGGTCTGGATTCATCGAGCGAATGTCTGCAGAGTGAACAGGTACTTTAGTCTGGGAGCCCGCTGGCCTCCTGAAAAGAAAAAGGAACAATAAATAACAAGCACCATAAGATTTCCTTTTTATTTCATAAATTAAAGGAGTTACTCTCATCAATAAAATGATATTAAATAATCAATTTAAATTATCACAAAAATATTCTTTGACTTTCAGCAAAATTAATGAATATTTTATAGCTACTACAAAATATTTATTATTAAGTAAAAAATTTCAAATTATCTAAGATCAAATCATAATTTTTGAAAAAAAAATGTATGAAAATTTCTCTTTATGGATAAAAGGGGATTTGAATCTTGGTTTTGATAATTCTTTAATCTTAATTGAATAAAAAACTTTGTCATAAAATCAATATAATATTTATAATGAACTAAACAATACAAGATCAATTACTTTATTAAAAATGGGACAAATTATTGAATTTATAAATAAAAGAAATCTTCTGTAACAGAAGTAAATAAAAAAAAGTCTTACAAGTTATTCTGTTACATTTGGTGCACCTATATCTTCCAAAAGCTTTTTTTTTAATACTAATAATAGATAAATCTGCAAACTTTTCTTAACTCAATTTTGATCTCCAATAAAATTTTATTATTTTAAGTTTTTGTAAAGTTGTTTTTCCTGATAGCCACACACACAGATAATGTTGAAAGTATTTATTTGGCGATCACTAAATTTGGAAATTGTTATTTGTAAATAGATGTGATCAATGTATTATCTAATTATTGGAGTAATGTTTTTAAAACCAACATGGTTAGGTTTATCTTTTTTATTGAAGTATACTATATTTTTTACTCTTTTTACTAACAAATTAGTTTTCAATCTTTTTGAAGTGGGCAGTTAACCCTCTTAACTTGCTGTCCAGTGCCCCAGTTTGAAAAGAAAAGATGGTTTACAGATTCCTCATAATTTTCCTTAGATGAAGTATATGATGGTTTCATTTTTTATATTTTCAGAAAAGTTACAGAAAGTGCAAAGCTTTATTCATACAATTTGTTTTTTTATACTGATCGTTCTACACTGTTAACTTATTTTTTTTTAAATAACAACACTTGACAGTTAAATATATTCTAAAATAATAATTAGTGAAAGATGACAGAACATTTTTATAACACACACACATATTACATAATTTAATATGTCATGCAAATAAAAATAAAAAAGTAGAATTAATAATGCAATGATTAATACAAAGAAAGGATACTTTGAATTAAGGAAATACTAATGTTTCAGTAAACTCAAATATTTATAATAAAAACGGTAAGTAAATACTTAATTTTATATTTGGGAAAATTTTTTTTGTACTAAATCAACATTTTGAAATTTTCTAGTGTAAACAACAATTTTTTTAAACCTTATAAAATATCCTTTTTTTACATTTTGTTCAAATTTTTTTCTAAAATATCAGGAAGTTAACATGCTGTTAATAAAAACAAATTTGCTTATTTTCTTTTTAAGTTAACAGTGTTATATCTTTATTTTCAATCCCTGCTTTTACAAATGGATATCTAGTGTGGCGTGGATGTGGAGAGGAGGGTGCCAGCTCAGGTGAGGCCTCGTCACCTGACCATGGTTCAAAATTACGAGGCACCTTAAAAAGAGCAAAGTAGTACTTTCCCCTTCATGGTGCTCCAATCCAAACGAAAAACGCTCCCTTTGACTTAATTCGCACTGCCAAAGGCAAAAGCGAGCTTGGCTTGTCCAAGTGTCACAGGAAAACAACAACAACTGGATATAATGAGAAAATCTTTTAATGCTTCATTTACAATTTAATTTCTTCCTCACATAAAGCTTCTGAAATCTATTAACTTTTAAACAGAATGATTGTAATACATAAAGCACTTAATAATAAATTAATATTAATGAGTGTGTGTGTGTGTGCATTTTTTTAAAGCAATTTTAAATTGCTTTTGCCAAGTGGTAAATGATGAAGTAATTTAAAGTATTGATATTTTATATTGCACTGTCTCCAGCATTATTCTCCACAGAATTTTTGGAATGGCAGATTTTGAACTTTATTTTAATCATTTGATTTAGTTAATCACTCTATAATAACATTTTTATAAGGACTCATTTGAGAGATTTCAAGTTTAAAGTGGATTCTAAATCATTACAAACATTTGCACCAAAGAGAATTGTCAAACTTATGAACTGTTGAACTAATGACGGAAATGCCAACCATTCAGCATTTTTACAAAAACAAAGTTCTTACAAAATTAAACATCAAACTGATATAAAAACATCCTTTCAACTTTAAATTAAAAACAAGAAAAAGTACTGATCCTTTCTATTATGAAAATGTCATTGGACAGACAATCTTGATTAGCTTATAAATTTGTTTAGATTAAAAAAATATGTATTTATAAAGACATTGAAAATTAAAGTATAATTCTGAAAAATAGAATGGACATAAAAACATATTTATTTGATGGATACTGTGTGTAAGTGCTTTATAAATTTTTATGTAACAATATACAGTAATATTGCTAAAAACAAAGAAGGCAGATATATGAACCACAGAACTATTGAAGATTCACGATGCAATCATTTTCATTCATTGTCATAAGTTACAAAGAATAAATGAAGTAAAGTATTATGTTATGAAAAGCATTAAAGTAACATCATAAACTTTCATGGAGAAAACAAGTAGAAGAGATGGCGAGAAAAGGCACCGACAGACTAAGGCTTTTGAGGAGACTTTCTAGTATTACCTGGGGCTCCTCTTCTGATACACTTTCTACCACTTATAAAACGTTGTTCGACCTTATTTGGAATATGGGGGAGAGCTCATTGCCATTGCGTCAGAAAGTTGCTCTAAAATAGTGGACTTAACTTAAAATAAGGCTCTTAGGCTCATAACCAGTGGAACTGGCTCCTCCCCAATCACTGCAATGGAAATCCAGGCCAACATTGAGCCATTGAAATTAAGAAGAGAGAAACAACTTTTAAAGCTTTATGAGAAATGCAGGGGACTTGACTTAGACCATTGGAGGAATTATATCCCCTCCACATTAAGACAAAAAACTCATGCAAGTTTTTTGTCCAAGGCTGAGAGTCTCAAAAGGGATTACGCCCTGACATTCAAACCTTCCCGCCCTGTCAAATTTGAGCGCCCTCCTGATCGTAAAATCCCAACCTTTTGCCTTACAATCGGCACGTAAGAAAAGAAGTGCAATGCTATCCCAGAGATTCTCAGAATCCATTCCTTAGAGACTATAGCAACAAAATACCCAAGTGATGAATGGCTCTACATTTACACAGATGGCTCGGCAACAGGAGACTCAACTGGAGCTGGTGTGTACTGCAGGGGATATTTTGAGGAATCTTTACCTGTGGGATCTGGGGCCACAAACTATGATGCTGAAATTGAAGCCATAAAGTGTGCCACTGTGAATCTTCTTGGACTGAGCACTCTACAAAAGAAAGTTGTCTTTTTTATTGACTCCCAGTCTGCTATTGTGGCCATCACTTCATACTCAATAAGCGATTCATTTCACATGGAAGAAGTAAAGTCACTCTTCAATCATGCCATTTCCATCGGGTGGGAAATTGTTCTTCAGTGGATACCTATCCATTGTGGTGTCTATAGGAACCAAAAAGCAGATGACCTTGCAAAGAATGGATGTAAACTGCAAAAACCTGATTTTATTCCATCATACCAACAATCTGCAACTTAATCAAAAACAAATTCCTCAAGGACCTTCATAATTCATATAGCAAAATTACTAAAGACAAGGCTTGGGGTTCCCTGTTCAACTCTCCACTCCCCATGTGCCTTCCATGCTCCATTTTTACAGCCAATTTCAGAATTTTGACTGGACATGACTTTCTCCAGGGACACTTAAGCCGTATCGGCGTGGTCAACTCACCCTACCGTACCCTGTGTCTTTCAGGAGCTTTTATGGACTCTATTCATTTGACAAGCTGTCCTGCCCTTTCTCTTTTGAACTGTTTACCTGACAACTTTCATAATAAGGCTAATTTTTATTGGGCTGCAAGAGGACTTATGGCCGATAAGGCCACTGTTTCGACGTAGGATAAAAAAATATTTTAAAAGCAACATAGTGAAGAATTTAGGAAAGGAATAAAATGTGTTAAAAAGGCAATTAAGAAAAGATTTTTAAATACAGTTAAGAACAAGATTACAATTTAAGACATTAGATTTTTGTATTATGTAAAATAATGAATGCAAAAGAATCATGTAAAAGAGAAAAAAGTTTGCAATTAAGAGTAACTGTTAAATGGAAATAAAAGCAAATAAGAATGTGAAACATTTCCATTTGTTATTTCACATATTATTTTAAATTGTTGGTGAGATATTTTTTACTTATAAAGGTTCAAAGTCGGATTTAGAAAAACAATCTACCACCATTTCATTGCACAATAAAATATTATAACTTGGAAGGGCAGATTAATATCACCATTTGTTGTATTTCTCTAAAAAAACTACTCATTTAATATCTATTCACTCACTGAATTTAGTTTAATTTAATGCATATAAATTACTGTAATAAAATATCATTGAATCACAATCTGTGTTATAATAAATCATCTTTTTCAATAATAAATCAATAAAATATGAAATTTATTATTTAAATAACTTTTTAGTAATAAACAAACATTTTATGTAAGAGATCAGAAATCTTATAAATAATTGAATAAAATGAGAAAAAAAACTATACATATTTTATGTAAACGATTACAAAATTTTGTATGTACAGTGAAAATCCATTACAATGTTGTTTCTTAAATCACCAAGATTAGTATAATAATCAGAATCATAAAAATTTTTTTTCATAAGATAAGTATAATAAAATCATACAATGTTCAAAATTTATAAATTTCTAATGCTCAAAAAATTCATGAAATGAATTTTTTTTCCTTTTTTTGGTTTACAATAAATTGAAACAACTTCATCAAAACTCCATTAAACTTTTTTATGGCAGACAAATAATCAACTCCCTTGTCTTGAATTCTTTTATAAGCTGTAACAATTTTTAATACTACATTTATACAAAGTCAGGAAACTTCAGCTTTATTTAAATCATGTCTCTGAACACTTTTATACCAACTTTACATATTACAGAGAAAAAAGCCAAAGTTTAATTAGAACACAATTTGAACTACAGAAATTATTCCAAGTTTCAAGCTCCAAATTGTCCAGATACAGTATGATCACATTTAGTCAAATGAATATTTAAATTTGGAAAACAGTTATGAGCTCACATTAAAATGAGATGAATAAGAAAATTTTCTTCACTCTGAATTGATTTCAATCCTAACTTCATTCAACCAAAAAACAAGAATAGATATTCCATTCATGTATTTATTTGATAATCAGTAAATAATGATTTAATTAACAATACAAGTCAGTTTACTGTAGAGCAAACAATAAATCTGAATTCATTAAAAATTATTTGGATTTAAATTAAAAAAAAAACACTAATTTATGGTGAATTAGGCTAATTTTAATAAAACTGTGGTACAAAAATGTGGCTTCTGAGTACTTCCTTTTTATCAAAATATAAAATACAAATTTATAGAGAAATAATAAAATAGGAGTACATTTTATAGACCAGAGAAACAATGTAATAAATTTCTTTCAGCTTTACCCATATCAAGGATAAAATGATAGTCCTACAAGCACTTTACTTATGAATTATAAAAGAATTCACAAAATGAGAATAAATATTAAGAGAAATTAATGTTTGATACAAATACAATCAATTTATCAAAAATATTTTTTAAACGATTTGAAGCATTTAAAAAAATAATTCTTAGCTATTCTTGATCTAAAATGTTGAAGCACATCAAAAGCCACTGCAAAAGAATGAATTCAAACATTTTTAACTATCATACAATTTGATTATTAGTTATTTTCTTATTAAAAGTCATTTTAATAATTTTCTTTGTTTGGCAAACTTTTAATTTGTAGAACACTATGGCCTTGCTATACTTCACTTTCTGGAGTAGAAGCTTCTAAGTTTGATTCCAACCACTGTTGAACAATGGAAAATGGGTACTAGAATTCTGTTCTCTCCATGAAGATATCTTGAAGGCTTCCATGAAGATATTTTGTAAGTAAATAATCCTTTTTTATACATGAAAGTATTCAGATCAGGATCTAAATTTGAAGTAGATTCTGAAAACTACAAACATTTAAGCTTGAAGTGGGAAGCCAACCCACAAACTGTTAAGTTGGATTCCCACTGCAAAAGGGTTTAGAGATAAAGTTCAGGGAGTTTGATGCACATATTTTGGGATCATGAGTTTCTGGATTTCTTTCTCATGAATATAGCCCACCAACTATGAACTCTCCTGCAGAAATATGTAGTGGAAATAACCTTTAGAAAGTTGGGCTTTCTATTACCTTTCATATACCTGAGAGTGCTACAAATGCCTCATAAGTTATTGCATCATTTGATTCAATAAAGACTGTGGGCAGGATTTTTGATGATGATTACCTATTTCACACATAAAGCATAGCATTGTATCAAGATTTCACTGTACATAGTTCACACATAAAGGAAGTCATAACAATCACACTTGTGCTAAGCATTCACCAATAATCTAGACTACATTCATGTAGATCTGTAAATATGTGGGCATATTATAAAATAATGCACTAAAAATCACTTGAATGAATGCACAACACATTACTAAAAGCATGCATGGCTACAACACTGAAAAATTAGAAAAGAGCAGTTTGATACCTTAGGCTGAAAAGGAGCAAGATGGGTAAAAAATTACTTGCAGCTTTAAAAATGTTTAAAACTTAAAAAAAGTGATAATGGGCAGACAAAGTGGAAAGTTTAAATGAGAAATAAAATTAACAATTATAGTTATAATAAAAGCATAGAGATATTCTAAACTTAACTGTTGGGTATTTGTATCCTCAGATGAACCCATTTTGCTGCATGCATTTAAATGACAATGATCAGAACCATTGTTTATGGATGCAACATGAGAATTTCACACTTAAAAACTACATTTGATGTTTAAGTGAGTAACTTAGCATAAAAATAAAATTGATAGGAAAATTATTCACTTACTATGAGCGTTCAAATCCATATTTATTAATTACAGTTTAGAATAGCGTTTTTCAACGTTTTTTAATATGCAGAAATCATTGAATTTTATGAAATATTTGCAACATACCAGCACTTGAAAATTAAAATACATATTCTAAAATAATTTAAGATTACAACTGATTTTTTATTTGAATGCATGGCACTCATAAAATTTATGAAATATTATCTACACAGTCATTTAAAAAAGAAAATGTTGGAAAATAAGTTAATAATTGAATTTTTATTCTATAAAAAATTGTTCATATGGTTTATATAACTTACTCCTTTTTATTTACTCTACTTTATTTTGTAACTTCAAAAGCACTTTCGAAGTAAAAATTTTTTATACGAGTTAAAAGTATATTTTTCTGGAAATATTAAACACAAAGCAATATTCATGAGCTATTTAAATTAATAATACTATCATCATCATCCAAAATGCGTCAGCCCACGATGGGCCAAGGCCTTCTGAACAAGGTTCTTTCACCCACTTCTACTGGCAGCCAAACTCTTCCAATTTTTTGTTCCAAGGACCCTAAGTCTTCTTTGACTGCATCCATCGCAGCTTTGGTCTTCCTCTTCTTCTTACGCTGATGGGTTTTACAAAAAAATTTTTTTTAATGTTTTATTGTCCTTCCTTCTAATAACATGTCCAACCCAGTTAAGACGGCTTACTTTAATGTGATGTACAACTTCTGTCTACTTGTACATTTGGTAGATTTCTCTATTGTATCTTCTGCGCCAGACATCGTTTTCTTTAGTACCCCCAAAGATACTTATTAAAATTCTGCGTTCAAATAGGCCCAACAGTCTATTCGCTCTCTTACAGTCAAAGTCCAAATTTCCAAGGCATAGGTCAAAACGGAACAGATAAGCGTTCAATAGATCTGTAACTTAGTTTTTCGTGATAAAAAGTTAGTTTTTAATAAATGTCTTAGGGCAAAAAAAGTTTTGTTAGCTGCAGTTAAATGTCTTCCTACTTCTGGGAGAATGTCATTATTTTTGTTAAATATTTAGCCAAGATAGATAAATTCATCAACTGTTTCAAATTTATAATCACTAATGAGTAGATGAGTTTGGGTAAATTAGGTTCTAGTTACAGGGAAATATTTAGTTTTAACTTGATTAAAAACAAGCCCTGCCGGTCTGGCCTCCCTCTCAATAGCTTCTATTAAGTATTTTTTACTTCTGACTACCAGTGCAATGTCATCTGCAAATGCCAACACTTGAACAGATTTTCTGAAGATACTGCCCCTGGTATCGATACCAGATTTCCTGATAATTCTTTCACCAAAAACAAACATAGCTTTAAATAATTTATTTCAGTCTATAGAATCGTATGCCGCCTTATAGTCAATGAACAAAATATGTAAATCAACATCAAATTCAAGACACTTCTCCATAATTTGTCCAAGACCAAATATTTGGTTCACTGTGGATTTGCCATTTGCAGAATTCAAACTGATAGTCGCCTACAATATTATCTACATATGGGACAAATCTCTTGTACAATATTTTGGAAAAAACCTTGTAGTGCAAATGCACAATAAACTTATTCCTCTATAGTTTGCACATACTAAAGGATCGTCCTTTTTGTTCGTCGCTCAACGGTCATTTTTTGCACACGAGGGCTAATTAGACCGGGACCTACGGTTTAAAGTGGATTCCGAACCACTACAAACATCCATGCCCAAGTTGGGATTCGAACCCACGAGCTGTTGAATCGAAGGCAAGAGCGCTAACCATTCGGCTGCCAGCTCAGCGATCATCCTTTTTGAAAATTGGACAATGCAAGCTAGTAAGCCAATCCTCTGGCATCTTGTCGAATGACCAAACAAACTGGATTATTCCATGTAAGAGCTCTAACACCTTTAGCCCTCCTTTTTTACAAGTTCACCTGTATGAGATCTATTCCAGGCGCTTTATTGTTTTTGAGCTGTTTTATAGCAAACAATGCTTCCAGCAGAGTTGGAAGATCCATCTATGATTTCCTCCTGTGTAATTGCAGGAGCAACAGTATCATTAATCTTTAGCAGGTCTTCAAAATTCTCAACCCATCTCTCCAAAATTTGAGAGCCTTCACTAAAAATAACACCAGTCTTATTACTACAATAGTTGATTTTAGGTTTAAAGTCTCTTCGATAATAACTGACCGCTTGAAAGAATGCACGGCATTCATTGGTCTTCTTCAGGTGTTTCACATTCTTGAATCTATCTTTCTTAAACGCCCTTTTCTTAGCCATGAAAACCTTCGCCTCATATCTTCGTGCCTTATGGTTCTCCTCCAACAAACCCCTAGTACCATGCTGCAAAGATCTTTTATATGCAATAAGTTTTTGCTCATTTGTATCTTCACATTCTTCTTCTAACCAATCCTTACTTTTCTCCCTAATCTTGTGGCCCAAAATTTTAGCTGCTGTATCAGAAATAGCTTCTTAAAATGCACCATACAACAAGCATAGGCTACAACAAGCATACAACTTTTACAACAAGCATAGGCTACATTGGGACTATTCTTACCCTCCGTTCGTCACATGGAAAAATAATACTATGACCAAAGAATATGTAATTTTACAAAAGATATGAATATGTTTAATCCAAAAAACAAATGAAAGTATTAAAGCTTGAAGTATCATCTGCAGTTTAATGGATCATGGAATCTAAATATGGCCTGAATACAATTATTACAAATTTGTATTTATATAATATATATGTACACATAGTTATTTCTAAAGCAAGATTAGAAGACAACTCAGAATAACAAACACTAAAATCACAGTAACTTGTTCAACTTGTGCCAAGCTCTCCATTAATTCTCTCGAGTTCAGTGCAGGGCAATGACTTAAATGGTGACAATAACGATGTTAATGACAATAAAGACAATAATGGCCAGTAGTGATGCAAAAAAGGTGACAGACATCCCACTTTGCCTAAAAATCAGACATATTTCTTGGCCAAAGTGGAATGTTTGCGATTTCATCAATTCATTTCTCGTCTTTGTTTGTCTCTTTTATGTTTTTTTTAACAATCTTCACAAAAAGATTTTTTAATCATTTAATCGTATAAAAAAGAATTGGTTTAGCTGTTATTTGTACAATTTTGGTTGTTTTCACTGCCAGGGAAAAGGCTATTTCACTTTTTTGGGAGTCCAAAGTGATAATTCTTACTGGAATGCAACTTTTTTATGTTTTAAACCTAAGTATTCATCTGGCATTGAATTATTGAATGCCAGATGAATACTTAAAACAATTGACACAGGAGCTTCAGATGAAGCAATGGTCAGGAAGGAAGGCATACCAAGAAAATGATAGTACAACAAACATTGAAAAATTTTTTGTACTGACATTGGAGCAATATGAATAGCTGAGATCTATATATCAAAGGCTATTTTACACTTTCTAACAGGAGTGCAGAATGTGAAGAATCCAAAAAAGATGCTAGTATTGATACAATCAGTCAACATTATTTATCTAATAGCCAAAAGAAAAAATTAAATTTCCACAAAACACTTCTCTCTATAATAGAAAATGCTGTTAAAAATAGATAAATGTAAAGCACATTCCTGGAATATAAAAAACGAAGAAATCATTCTAATTATAAATTTATTAAATCATAATGATTAAAAAAGGGAATGAAGCTATATAAAATGAAAAAATTATTAAAGTATAAAAAATTTGAAATATTTTGCACATTACAAAAGTTGTGCATTATAATTCATCTGGCATATATTTTTTGAAAAAAAAAATTGTTAAAAGTAGAGAAAAATTTATCTAATTCCAATAAGGAATAAACTTAAAATAACATCTATAGAAATATAAATTTATTTTTAAGTTTTTAAAATTTGAAACAAATGAAAATTTTAAGAATTTAATCTTTTGGGAGACTTTTATGAAGGTTATTAAAAATTGCCCTTTAAAGGGATAAACCTAGTTTTAAAGTTCTTTTCTGGAATACTGGTGGTCTTACTATTGAAAAATTCTTTGAACTAAAAACTATTATTTTTTAATAAAAGCCCTGATGCCATTGGTGTTGCAGAGAGTGGCTCATCTGCAGGCAATCTGAAATTCTTCTCTTTAAAGGGCTACAAATTATAATCTCTAGGACGTTCTAAGTAAGTAGTCTCAAAATTATTTTCATAAAACACATTTTCACTACAGAGTTTTTGATAAAACACCAAATGACACTTTTGATTCTTTGGAAGCAATTGAATTACAAGTATGGAAAGAAAATGTTGTATTTGTATTTCATTTTTATATAATATTCTAAGAAACGAATCAGACATCTCTTAAGTATAACTGGAATAAATACAACATTATCTTAGGTGATTTTAATGCTCACTCCACAAGATGGGGCTATGACCAAAATTACCCAGTTGACAATTCATTAGAGGATTTTATTGATACTAACTAAATAGATTTTATTTGCAACACTGCGACATCCCTTAATTTTCCATCCAAATTTGACACTTTTTATTAAACACAATCTAATTAAAGCCTCTGGTGGTGCTGGTCATAAAATGTTTTCTGTTGTTATTTCAAATGCAGAACAAAGGTATGATCAGAGTTGCTAGATGGAATTTGAAAAAAGCGAATTAATAGAAAGATGCAAATTTAGCAAATACCCTTTTAGGAGACTGTATCTTATATAAAAATAATGATAAAGGTCTTGACAAAATTATGACTATTATTTTAACATGTGCCAATACTTGTATTCCAAGGAGCCATGTTAAAAATTCATAACCTTTCTAGAATGTTAGACTACAGACTCTGAAGGAAGAAAAAGACTTTACAAGAGACAGAGCTTACTATCCTTTCTGAGGACAGCTAATCTTGAAGGAAAAAAGAGAGACATTTTAAATGCAAAATGCACTTTCTATAAAGATTGGTGGAGAAATTTCAACTTCTGGCCAAGAAATGGCAAAGGCTTTCTTGAAATTTTATTGCCAGGTTAATAATTTTAAAACTAGAGTAGGAATAAAAAAAGAGAGAAATTACTTCTCCTAGTATGAACCAGAAATACACAGGCTATTCTCCTCTCCTTTCTCAAACGAGGAATTTCACAGCACTCTTTGAGGCTTATCTAGAGAAAAAAGGGACAATATACTTATTTCCAGAATTTGTTTGGGAACTCGGCCTTAAGGATAGACAAACTATTTTACTCTTTACAAACAAAACCTGGGAAAGGTCTTTTCAAAGTTACTGGAGAAAGGCTGACTTTTTGCCCTTATTAAAACCTAGAAAAGATCCTACTGAAATCCAAAATTTTAGACCCATCTCAGTGACCTGCATACTGAGCAAATTAAATGAAAGAATGGCTGGGATCTTGTTCCTGCCCTCTTTGTGATACTATTTAGCTGATTGGGGAATATTTTTTTAGTTGCCTCTCACTTCTTCATGTTTGCTCTCAAGTTGGCTTTAAAGTTTTCCTTCCTAAGTTTTACTTCTAAATTTTAATAAAATGCAAGATGCCTTATGTCAGACAAGAATTTATCCAAGAAAATCTTTTTTAAATTGCAGATGCAATTTAAAAAGAATGAATATAAAAAGAATAAAAATAAGAATAAAGGAGAAAGGATCAACAATAAGTTGCAAATGTAAAAATTATTTCATGTAATCAAAAAAGATATACCACAAGGAGAGAAATGTCCAAAAAATGCTCTGTGCTCAAATAGCAATAACTGATGTCAGTACTTATTAAGAATTTTTTAATCTATTTAAAACAATTAGAGTAATATCAAATAAATTGAAAGTTATTGTCACAATGTTTAATAATATTTCTAATGAATAAATTCCAAATTTATTTTTTCCTAAAATAATTAAAACTTATATGAAAAATGATTTGCTTTCCGGTGTTATTAAATTCATTTACAAGCCTATAACACTTTCCCACAATTCAATTATGAGACTTTTGGGTACTTACCACATGTTTGGTAAGGACTGATATAATGTGAGCAATGATTTATTAATTTCTAATGTTTTACAGAAACAAAAATTTCAAATTCTTAGTACATTTTTCAAAAAGTACACAGTAACATGAAAGTGAAAATACTTTAGCATCATTTGTAAATTTGATAATTCTTTAAAATAATTTTTTTAAACCTTTAAAGTTTTCTTTTTAAAACAAAAAATAAAACTATATTTATATATAAAACTTTATATAAGAATGTGTTAAAATATTTTAACAGGATACTATTGCATTCTTCAGCCTTTTAATTTATTATTTTTATAAATAATTTTTATGCACATTAAATATAAATTTAAAAAAGACTACATTAAAAACTACACTGATATTTAAAAGCTACTATTTTTGGCTTTCTATAACTAATTATTTTAAAATGAAAATAATTATTTAAAAATGTTAATTATACATATAGGAAATCATTAATTAAATCCATTAAGAAAAGATAAATAGCAAAATATATTAGAATTCATAAAAAGTTTCATTTAAAAGAAGTAAAATTATATCAATATATATTAGGAGTACAGGGAAGTTCTGTCAGTTCAACAAAAATATGCTATTCATTTGGCTTTTACAGGGTTCCTATAGATTTCCAAGAATCAAATTCCAGGAGTCAAATCAAAAATTTCCAGAAGGCATGGAAATTTGACTAGCATCTTTTAGCTGTGACATCAATAGTAATAAATTTAAATAAAGAAACAAACAGCAAATATTCTTTTAAAAATTTTTGCATTAAACTTTACAACAATGCACATTGGTTTATCAATTTGATAAAATTTCAGAAAAGGTTCCATTTCCAAAGTAATATATATAAAAATAAATTGCTTTAGGCATAAAAAGTATATCTTTTACACAATATTAAAAGTTTTAGCAGCAGTATTAGGAAATTTTTTTTTTGGAACAAATGACATATGCTTCAAGATATAAGATTTCAAGCAATCTAATCAAAACACTTATATTTTCTAACCATCGATCAAAACCTTTTTTATGTCAGGCCCAAGGCTACAAAGCTATCCCTATGAGTGGCCTTAAATAGTTTGTAAACAGCACTTTATGTTACCTAAACTTCTGAAAATAAGGAACATTTATGACTAAAAGCATTGTGTAGAATGTGTAAAGAGCACCTTCCAACATTTACAATATTTGAAGAGCAATTCACTTTTTGAAAAATCCTCCATTTTAATGAAAACAGACCAATTCAAATTGTGGCTATATATTGATATTGTACTTTTTCAAACAATATATCTCCAGTTGAGTAATTAAAAAAACTTTGACCAGCAATACTGTGTTTTAACAATATCATTATCCCAAATCTTACCTGGCAGTTCCACTGTTTTGCCTGCTGATGATCATTTAAGCTTTCATCAAAAGGAAGCACATAATTATATCTTTCAATAAGGAGGAAAAATAAGGTGCAATTCCAAAAATTGTTATATAAGCAGTCTGGAAGCATTGCTTCAAAGAAAGAATTTATATTGATTGCAACCAGAACTCTAACAGAATTTATTGTTTAAAATTTTAAAGATTCATAGAAATTCATCCTTTCCTTCTGAAGAAGCAAATGAACCTAAAATTTCATAACATGCTTGGGATTCACATTTGGAAACCCTTACCTGCCAAGCAAAATTTGCAAGAATCAATCCCACCACTCTTCATTCTAATGTTTTTACTTTTACTCTCTCTCTCACTCACTCGCACGCACACACACACGCACACAAAAATGAAAATATAAAATTTTATTTATAAAATAAGAGTATAGTGAAAAAAATTCTACATTTTATTTGTAGTGTGATATATTTTGAAACACGATTAGACACAAACCAACAATAAAAAAATAAAAACTTTTATAACACATTGCAATGAAAATAGAAGCAAAAGAATTAAAATTATAAACTACTCAAAAAGAAACAAATAATAACTACAATGTCTCAAACTAGCAATAACATTCTCCGTTCCAAAAAATATTTTTCTCTAGAAATCTTCTCTGAAATAGGTAACTGCATCATAAACAATGTCAAGGGCATTCTATTGCATTCCAAAGGCATGGGTCTAGCTTTACAGATAGCAGCAAATTGCAGAGAAGCGTACTTTGGAAAGCTATATATATACACCCATGGCAGGTAAGGGGTTAACAAAAACAGCAACAGTAAAGAAAATTTAAAAATACATTTTTTTTTTGGCAATACAGCCTGATTTAATAAATATACTTAATAAAAACTTTTCATATGGTATTTGACAGCTGTTTCACCCATATTTGAAATACAATTTTTCTAACAAACTAGACAGTGGGCATATGTTTTTTAAACCACGCAAAAATCAATCATTGCATGGCTTTTTCCAAGTTCACTGGTCACTGGAAAGACACTTCCAGTGGGCATATTATAAATAATTTATTTCATTAATCAACACTCAAATTCATCCCTATTCATTGAAATTGTATGCAATTTTCACAAAAGTAGACATAGAAAGTGTAATTTAACTACAAAATTTCACATGATCTTATTGGTGATTACACATACTTAGATCTAAATACTACACCTGGTCCTGACTGAATTGGATCACCATAAAGTTATTGTGGCTAAACTGATCTTTATATATATATAGCCAACAGTTATGAATACAACAATCTGGAATTGATTATGCAACCATCCAGTAGTAACATAAACAGCTAATACTCAATTAGGTTTACAGACAATTTTTTAATAGAAAATTTTAAGATATTAAAAGAATAAATATTATATTTCAATAAAAAAAAATAACAAAATAAGTAAAGGAATAATTTACGATTTCAAGGAGCCAATTCCAGGTGTTGAACGAACACTGCTCACCTTTTTCATCATTGAATCTATGCATATTGACAAAGCAAATAAAAAAATGATGGTTCTTAATAGTTTTTATGAGATGCAATAATTTACTTAGGGTAACTCATAAAGTTTGTTTATGTCATTGTATTTTGTATGAATTTCTACAAGAGAGGAATGCAACAGAAGTGTATAGAAATTTATAGGAAGCATTTAGTTAAGGTGCAGTTCTTATAGAACATGTAGATGATTTTAAAAATTTCAAAAAGATGATTTTGATTTCTCTAATTGCCATGCATTGGATGACCATCTTTGATAACCAAAGATGTAAGAGCAAAATTTTTTATTTTTAACAAGTTTTAAAAAGCTTGATTCAGTTCTATACAGAATTTTATACTACCTCTAAAGACTAGAAATATTCAAAAGGGGAGTAACATGAAGTTAAGTGAGAAGAGTATGAATGATAGAGTCATATGCATATCTCTGCTCGCATGTTATAGAATTGAATCCTTCTTAGACCAATTAGAGGGAAGAAAATGCACTATTTATGAAAACATAATAAGGAAAGGCATATTACGAATCTGGCGCTTCCATAACTCTACTGTTATTGAGCTTGAATATGACAATGTTGTGAATATAATGGGACATTGTAGGACCAATATATTTTGGGCTATTGAAATCAAATGAAAAGTTAAATTCGGAACAATACTGTTAGCAATTGATTAGATTAAAAACAGCACTACAAGAAACTCAAGTGACAGTGAAGCTCATTAGATATGAAATTGCACTGCTATTGGCTACATGTTTCTTATGGGATTCATCAGAAATTTGCAGCCTCCTCGTGGTGCCCTCTGTTTCACTGAATGACTGACACTTGTTGCTTCATTTAGCCTAGTTATCTATAAATGCACCTTCACCATTTAGGTTTGACAGACTCTTCTGCATTTGTCACTCTCTGGCACTCCTTGAATATTACTTTTTGTCCTCACAAAATTATTTGAAGGGCAAAATTGTCAAATAAAAAGAATATCATTAATATAATCTTTTTACCTTTAGGACTAAGGAATTTTTTAAAAATGGGGTATACAAATTGCCATCATGTTGGCAAGAGGCCATGAATAATGATGGCAATAGCATGGTTCAACAAAGTTTATTCAAGGTATGAAAAACTTATTATTTTGTTTGATTCTAAAAATATAGACAGAACTTTTTAGTAAACCGACACACAAAACCACAAGATCTAAATTTCACAGTAAAATATTAAGAAACTGCAATTTTATTTTCTCCAATGTAAACAAGTTGATTTGAGTAATTTTGCTGTCATAAAACAATTTTGAAAAGTATTTTTATGGGGAGCTTCAAGTATCGTAGTAAATAGCTTCACTTTATGAGCAAGTTCAAGAACTTTAAATTTAATAGAGATAATTTCCATTATATATAATTCATTTTACTACCTGAGACCTATTAAAATATAGGAAATAACTGTTTATAAAAATGACATAAATGGAGAAAAATAATTGCATGTTTATTTTATGAAGCAACTCTTTTCATTTTCTATAGATGTACATAAAAATGTATACACTCAATATACGAATATCAAACTGAAAACAAATTAAAATAAAATTAATTTAAGTAATTTATACAAAAGCTCACAGAAAAAGATGATTAAATACTACACTTTCTTATTTGAGAACACTTTATTTAGAACTATCACAAAAAAAGAGGAGAAATAAAGGAAAATATGCTAAAATATAATAAGGAAAAACTGATATAAAAACATTTGTACAGTTCACTGAAAAATTTATTACTAGTATTTCCTTTAATATTTCTCCAATAAAAAAGAATATTCAATTCTTTAGAAATAATGTACTCAAGAGGAAATATATAACATATTACTTTGTGAGAGTTTTATTGCATAGCAGTTTTATTCCTTCTATATTATCACAATCAATTAAAATTGTGATCACAGAAATGTTTAGACAAATTCTAACGAAATATCAAAGAAAGGCGAGGATAAATGAAAAATGCAGACAATGTTAAATTAAAATAATAGTAAATATGTAAAAAAAAAAAAAAAATTTATATACATTTTTAAGTTACTTTCAACTTAATTTCTTTCTACATCTTTTTCATAAAATTTCCACAGGTGAAAAAAGGTTTCCTTTTTTAAATTTGCAAAACTAATATCACTTAAATCTTCACTACTGCATACAAAATTTTAATGAAATTGTATATGCAGTAGTGAAGATTATTTTATTTCACCTTGCAAAACTTTGATCAGATGAAATGCATCTTACTTTTAGGGATCTTTTTATTTACTAATCTTAATGGAATATTTTTAAAAAGAAAAATATCAGTTTGGAAAATTTTCAATAAATATAATATAAAGATTTTTCTTTTAGGATGGGCATAGATTTAAATACATTTTATGACAATGCTAGCAGATAAAAGAAGTAAAAAACTCATGAAAAAAACTTTTTTATAAATATTTTTGTATTTCTGGAATTTTAACTAATTAATTTTTTTAAATGAAATAAAATTTTCCTAAAAACAATTTTACAAGTTTATTTACATATTTCCTCTGATTATCACCGCATTGAAACATTCCTTTCATTAAAATTTGATAGCTCCTTAATATAAAAGTAAAAGAACAAAAAAGTTTTCATTCCATAACACATAACTACAATCATTTTTCAATTCAACAAATGTCCATAAGAAAAGTGAATGTAATTGCAAAACATTTAAATACTATGCAATATATTTATACATCCAGATGGTTTGTTGCTATCAAATGAATGCTTATTTATATAGGCACTAATACTCATTTTTTTATCATTGATAATATGATTTATATACCTATAAGTTTTGATATTGTAAATAAAATTCTTCAAATAAGAATTTCACTCTTCTAACAGAATTTGACAAATACAGAAAGCATTTAAAATTGGCACTGAGCTGACACCACTAGTAAGAATTGTTACTCAGTTACCACAACATTCAAAAGATTTGAAAAATACCAACTTGCACTTTAAATGAATTCTAAGTGCAATGAATGCTTTAAATGAATTGCAATGCTGAAATCCTCCTGTTTGAAGATTTTTTTCAAATTTACTCAAATCAATTTTGAATCATTTATCAAAAAGCAACTTTTAAATTAAAACAGGACTCTTATTCCATGATTTCAATTATAACTTTTTATAATAATTATAAATCTGTCTCAATAAATAAAACTAATAAAAGGAATATGCAAATTATTCAGTTTTTGAAATAAATTCCATCAAACAATTTATAATTTAATATTTCTATTATAAAGGAGTATACTCAGATATAATAAGCAAATATTATGAAAAGATTTACCATCAAGGCTAAATTATGTATTATAAATAAAGTAAGCAATTTAACTGAAACAGTATTAAGTGATTTGTAAACAACTTTTTAACATTGTAAATTGTAATAAATGTAATTTGATGTAAAACTAGTTTCATTACATTCACTAGAGCCTGTTGTTGGCTTTAAGTATTAAAATGTTTAACATTTATCATTATAGTATATCATACAAGAAATACAAACCTTCCACCGAAATCAACGTAGAACATCCGTTGTAGAAGTTCATATGTCAATAAAGTAAAACCAAACTGAGGAGCTGATCTGAATACTCTGGCTGAAATAAAATGATTTATTTTAAGCAAAATTCACAAAAAAACTTACTTGAATAAAAGTTTTATAAATGTTGTAAGATCATGAAATACATCTAAATATTTTTTACCTAGTAATTAACACTAGAAATACTAAAACTTAGTTTATATTGTCCAAAAGCAGTCAAAATGACTGCATTGTGAAAGAATAACTGATGTGTAAAGAAATTTTTTATATCATATACAGTCATACAACAAGTTATTATTAAATATTAACAATAAAAAATTTATTTGACATGAAAAAAAAATTATGCATTATTATTTGTATATTTTATGCAAATGAAAGTAGATATCTTCTTATGTGTATATCTTCTGCAAACATACTTTTAACATTTTTCACATATATTATTTGCTGTTGTGGTAAAATCATACTTGACAAATTTTTAGTTAATTAGAATGGGTTGAATTTGATGATGTTGCAGTTAATCATTTTGGATCTTCATGTTCTCAAGCAATTTTTTGTCTTTCAGCTCTGTATTCGGGGAAAAGCTGTTCTGCTAACTGAAACAAGAAATTTTTTGTTGTATT
Source organism: Latrodectus hesperus (assembly GCA_037975125.1). NCBI lineage: Eukaryota > Metazoa > Arthropoda > Arachnida > Araneae > Theridiidae > Latrodectus > Latrodectus hesperus. Next base: position 13,582,598 of record CM075860.1, on the reverse strand, counting down.
TCTGTTCCTGTTGTTTCTTTATAAAAGATCCAAGCATCTATACCAGCAAAATCTAAAATATTGAAAAATATTTGAAGAAGCCATCTATGAGAACTAGCTTTTACTGTATATTTTCTGGCCATTTGATCCGTCATATCAACTCCAAATTTTGTACTGTTATAAAATTGAAGATTCCGGCAATCTTTTTTATTACTTTTATCAACTTTCACAAATTTATGCCTAAAACTTAGAACTCTCTAAAATTTAGTTACTCTTTTATTTGGTTTGCTTTTATATATTGTAAGAACAGAATTCTCACATATATATATAGCAAAGTGAAAAAATGAGGTATGTTATCCTTCATTTGTTTGGCTGCTTAGGGTAGTTCTCTTTTGTTTCTTCTAATAGTTAAAACTAGATTTGTTTTTTTGGCCAATAATTTTTTAATGAGTGATATGCTAGTCAAAAAGTTATCGGTTGTGATATTCCTTTCACAGCTTGTCAAGTTTCAGAATAATGTAATTACAGAAAAACATTGTTCAAGAATATAATCTGATCCATCTTCATATGATATAATTTAGAATTTGTTGCATCTTATTCTATTTTGAAGCACTATTCGCTTATGTTACTTAGCTTTTACAATAACTCTCTTCCATTTAGTTTTTCTTTCATGAACTTAAGATGCAAAAGAAATAAAATAAACAACTTGTGAGAACAAGTATCACTGTATTAAAATTTGAATAACAAGTAGTACTTTGGTTACTGAGCAACTTAACTTATGACGTATATTCCCAAAATAGCAATTTATCTGCATGTAATGCAAAATAATGCTTATAATGCAAAATAGCATTATTAGCATGTACTTGTATGTTATCATGTGATGGAAATAATTATATATATATATATATATATATATATATATATATATATATATATATATATATATATATATATATATATATATACATGCCAGAAATGAAGGAGGGGAGTAACTACAATTATTCATAAATGCATTTATACCTTGTACAAAAAGTCACAAAATTCTAAGAAATTGTGTTATTATATAGATAATTGTTTTTCTAATTGAAATTAAAAAGCAATCAAAATGACTTTCTTGGGCAATCTAGTGTTAAATTTATTTAAAATTTAACATTTTAATATTAAGAACAATTATTTTTTGATGATATATAAATCACAAAATATTCTCCATATTAACTAGGTGCTTTTAATATATTTGTATGCCATAATAAAAATTTTTAATTTAATATAAATGAAGACATTGAAAAACTTTTATCACTCCATATCTTCAAATTAATATTTGCTGAAATAGAAATGATTTTTTCTTGTTTAGTTTGTCTTGAATTGAATTGCTTGAATTAATTTCTGAATTTATTGATTTGGTTTTGTTTCCCATTGAAAGTCATCTCAATATCTAAAGAAATATATTTTCTCAATCCAAGCTAATTATGTCATTGATTTAAGCTTTTATTCTTTAGAAATGTTACATATCTAATTTTAAATACGATTAAAAGAAAACAATTTTATAGATTTTCAGTAAGAATTCACAAAGTTTTTAAATGATTTTATTTTTTAATTAATTTTATTAATATATTATCAGCCTCATAAATTGATAAATTAATAACAAATTTTTAATAAAAACTAAAAAAAATTGAGGTAACTTTAATTTTTTATTCAAACTCAAAAAATAATTCATTAATTTTTTTGAGTTAATGGAAAATCCACTAAAGAAAAAATTAAAATATCATGGAATTCATAAAAAGTTGAATACTGAATTGAAGAATATACCTAAATTTTAAAAACATGATTTATGAAAAGAAAAACATCCCTTTTCTGAAAATTATATTAGTTCTCATTAGACAGATGTAGGTTGTTAAAACGATTTCAAGTTATTATTATAATGACCAGTAATATAATCTCTAACTCCTTTCCTATACATTCTACATTATTTCGCTTCAAAAATAAGGATGATCCAGGATCAGCTAATCTAAATACATTGTCTGAATTCAGCAAATATATTCTTCCCAGAATTTTTCCAAAAAGAATTTTTCAAAATGTGAAACTGAAAGTAAATTTCATTTCACTGATAAGATTTGTAGACATCTATAGTTTTTCTATTCAACTTTGATGGATAGGTGGCCCCAGCGAGTTGACCAATATCATTTTACTAAATAAAAGGAAACTTGATGTCCAACTAGAATTTGAATTCTACAGTGGTTAAATCTATTTTAGTGATTTCAGCATTGAAATTCTACTTCTGCTTATGGAAGGAATGGTAGAAACATAATATTCTCTATACTTGAAAAATTAAAAGTTCATAATTATATTTATTGTCAAACAAGCATTATGTGAAAGTTTGCTGAGGGAAAGGTATGTCTAAAAACAGTTGCTTGGCTTCTGATGAAAGAAAGGATGTAACTAACATTTCAATTTGTGTTTTCTATGTGCAAAACTCAAACAAACAAGAATTACATCTTCGCCACTGAACAAAATGAAGTTTTAAATGAAAGCAATATGATATCGCAAGAACCAAAATAAAAAAGTCAGAATATAAAATTATTGAAAATCCTTAATGGCATAATTAATTGCTGGTATTTGATTTTGAGAAAAAGAAGTAAGTGTAAAACCATCTTGAAATCAATCTTGAGATGAAAAATTTCAGAAGCTTGAAGATGGGTTACATGAATAGTAAAAAATAATGAGATTAATAAATTTCCATCTAATGGATTATTTTTTGAAGTCCAAAGCACTAAGTTTTGCCTTATAAATGGGCATTACAAAATTGCATTCAAAACGACAGACAGATATTTACAGAAGTTTAAAGTATGATACAGTTTTTCTTTCCATAAGCTTTGCGGGGAAAATGGTACTGTAAACAAAGAAAAGCTAAGGAATGGAAAGACAGCAAACAAAAATATATTATGCAAAGCTATGCTTCAGGCAATATTTTTAATGCAGATGAGACGGGACTATTTTATAGGATGACAAATCTTTCGTTTTCAAACATGAAACAGCAAGTGGAGGGACAGCAGTTATACAACGACTTGCACTTCCTCTATGTGCAAGCATGTCTGACTTCTACTCTTAGCAATTGGCAAAACGAAAAGACTGAGGTGTTTTAAATATATCAAAATTTTACCAGTAATCTTTAAAATTAATTTTAAAGGCGAATATTTTCTATTATTTTTGAGGAATGGCTTTGTTGCTTAGATAAGCAAATGATGGTTAAATACAGAAAAATTGTCCTAAGGATTGATAAATGTGCAGCGCATCCCCAAAATAAAAGGTTTGAAACCAATTACTCTGGATAATATTTTTTTACCGAAAGTTACTTAAGTTCTTCAGCCTACAGATCAAGAGATAAAGAGCTTAAAACTTAATTACAGGAAATTGCTTTTGTGAAGAATTGCTTCTGCAATGAACAAAGGCAAACATTACAAAGTGTATATATATATATTTTTATGACTTTGTACCTCTTGAAAGCAGCATGTAATGAAGTGACAGAAAATAGCATCAAGAATTGCTTCCAACCATGCTCATTTCACAAAGCAACCAGAAATGGAATCTGCTGTTGAAATAAATGAAGTTCAGTGAAAACTTAAGTTTTTAGAATATGCTACAATTGAATATGACGTACAATGTGTCGAAAATATTATAAAAAAATGAATGGATTTTCCATTATTGTTCACAAGAAGAATTTGCATCAAAGTCAGATTAAAAAGACAAAGACATGAGGACAATACTTCCTAGCATAAAAACTGTTACAAAGTGAAGTTTAAATTTTAAAATGTTTTTGAGAAAGGCAAGAAAATACAAAACATTATTTACCAGCTTTAAATAAAATGGAAAATTGTATTTTGCAAAAATTAATTATGTAGAAAAGATAACCATTTTATTTTTTCTTCAGAAAATAAATATTTTGTAAGTGCACCTTTTAAGTATATTTTGTAAATGCACAAAGTATGTTTTACTATAAAATGTTTCAGAAATAATTTAATTGACAAAATTTTATTTTGACACAAAGAACAATTTAAACATTTAACATATCTCTTTAAAAATAGTCTTTTTTTTGGAACTTGTAAGTATGTGCATGCATATTTTTTAATTATTACCAATATAGTGACCACTCATTACAACGACATTTTGCTCTGTGCATCAGAGGGTCATTATATTGAGCTTCAGCTCTAATATTATTAAGCCTTAGTTTGTTTATATACAAGATATGATACATGATTTTAAAAGCAATGAACTAGGAGAAACATTATTAGTCATACCATTGTTCTATGTGAGAAAATATAGCACAACAAAAATGAGAAATAATATATAATTTTAATAAAGAAATATAAAAGGAATAAAGTAATTATTAAGAAATTATGAAATTAAAACATAAAAAAATAGATTAAATTAACTTCAAGGTAACCACATTCACAATAAACAGTGCCATATTACTGTATTTTAACAGTATCACAACAACTCATTTTATAATTTTTAACATAAAGTGTATTTTAACAATTCATTTTATAAAGTTTATATCAAATACTGGCAGTTGGTTTGCATTGTATACATGAATAAATAGCAACTTTTTAAAGAAGCTGAAAAACTATTTCAAATTTTAGGTCAAAATGAACAAATGAAAGAGAGACAGCATACCAGGTCCACCCTTCCAGAAGGCAGCACCTCCTTCTTCTCTCCAAATTTTTCTGCATGCATCAAGGACACCAGAATAGGTTGTTTGTCCTTCACGTGCGGCAACTTGAAGCCGAGTCTTTATGACATCTGCTGGAGTTACTAAATAAGCAGCTGGAACACCTGGCCCATAAAAGAGTCCTTTAATTCAGTGGCAATATAGAATTTAATGCATGAAAAAAATAACAGGATTTTTTTGATTTGCTGACTCAATATTCACATTTTAAGATATTGACATTATTTAGAGGATGGAAAAATAAATATTTTTTCCTGATTTACAAAAAACTTCAGGATTTAATTAATTTTTCTTCACAAGCCATTTCCATGTTAAATATCCATAGAAAATGTGAATTTTTAAAAACAAGTAAGCTACAATATTTTATATCATCATTCTAAAATAGTTTTCTTATTCCTTTAAATACACATTTCCTAAGCTTAACAAATCCTGTTTATGAAAAATAATTTTCAAAGCAGAAATTTCTAATACCTTAATCTTTACAAATAAGGACTCATTTTAAGCATTTATTAAAATTTTTGCTTACTCCTTTAACTACCATAAAGATGAATGAATATGTATGATAAATATTTCATTCTAATAACATAAACATTTAAAAATTTAAAATCATTCAACAAAAACCTATTTCTGAATTAAAATGATAAATGGCCCTTTGACTATCAAGATAACTAAAAAGTAAGTTTTCTACTAAAAGTTCAATATTTTCACTACATCAGTAATAATAAATCGGTTTCAACTTCTGAATCAGTTTATTCAACTATTTTTTTGTTACCTACCAGCTATGCAAGCAGATACCAGTAAAGAACCAGGTCCATTATGCCCATCAGCATCAGCAAATTTCAGTTTGGTGTGAGCATAAACCGGAAAATATATAGCAGAAAATGGGATGTCACGTAGGAAACAAGCTCTTGCACCCTGCAAAAAGAGAAAAACAAGTTCCAGGTTTAAAATAATTTTTTTGAGATAAAGTATCAAAATATACAAAAACGCTCTTAGAATATCTAATAATTAAAGTCATTAATAAGTATTTGTAAAACGAAGGTAGCATTTTTATAAAATAATATTGCAAAGTGTAGGTATAAAAAAGTTAATAATTCTATACCTTGCACTTTCTTAAGACAAAGTACAAAAATATGACAAATAAAAATAATATATTAATGTCAGCCAATTTATAATGAAGTCATAGATACTTTTTAAAAATAAGGACCCATTTTATTACTACTTGCCATCTTAGTTTCTTACTACAAATCACATGATTTGTAGTTGTAAGAAAGTATTTAATTCTGGCTTTGATAAGCATGGAAAACACAAAAGAATGTTTAACAATAAAGAAATTATTCTATACAATCCAATTCTTCAAAAAACCAAGAACTTCAAAATTTAAAATTTTAATTCAATACCATTCATTATTGAACAAAAGTTAAATGCATTTTATAAATCAAGATGCACATATGTCAAAATAGGATGCATTGGAGTTTTTCACATTTTGCCTTTTATGATGTATGAATATGGCTTACTATATAAATACTTAAAATCTTCCTAAAAGGAAATTTGTTTAAATGACTCTTACAATGAACTTCATTCCTTTAAATTATCACTTTTGCAATTTCCAACAAGCCTTAAACTTTTCAAATATAATGTTTTGTTTCATATTTGAACTAATGCGAAATAAAAATTAGTAAGTTTAAGTTAAATGCATCTACACACGTTAAGATAGAAATATACATCAATATTTGCTCTATTCTCAAAGCAACTTTCCTTTTTTAATATGCAGTATAAGAAGTTAGTAGCTAAATATAAAAAAGAAAATATATGGTAATACACATGGTTGCTACACTTCTATCTTTACAGTTTTATGTATTGAAACTTGATTATAAGGAATAGCATAATAACCAATACATTGTATTTTACAAAATTAAGATTATGCATTTAAAAATTATGTTGCAATGACAAAAAATAAAAAGTTAACAGGAACAGTAAAAACAGGAAATGGAAAGACTGCATTATACTAAATAAAATATATTTTGTAATTATATTGCATAAAATATATTTATAAAGAATCTGAAAAATATTCAATTTCTATAAGTACATATTCAAACACACTCATTTTCAAAAGTTAAACAAGGAATAGTAAAATGTGTAAAATTTAACTACTTTGAGTGGCAGTAAATTAGCAAATAGGTCTATTCATGAAATAAAAATTATATACAAATTGGAAACAATTTTGATTTTTATATGAAAATGTCATATTGAAATCAGTTTGGTTTGGAATACTATAGCTTTTTGCACACAACTGCATATTTGACTAGAACCTATGTTTTAAATTGTATTCTGAGCTACTAAACATTCATGCCAAAAATAGTTTGCTGCTTAACAGGCATTTTTTGCACATGAGGACTAATTTATACTGGAACATATATTTTAAAGGGGATAATGAACATCCAAGCCCTAAATTAGAATCAAACCCACAAACCAAACTAAAAGCGGAAATCAAACTCATAATTTGTTTAACAGACCAATCAGCAGCAAACCTGGTGACATCATATTATTCCATATTATTGACATCATCATATTTCCAGACTAAATCTATATAGAAACCCAATCATGGTGTTGGACTTTTTGAGTGAGAATAAATTCAAAGACCTGGTTTTAGCCCTGCTGAACACAGGAAATAAGTACCGTATTTTCCTGCCAGCAGATTATGTGTTAAAAAAGTTCCGAATTTCGTTGTTCATATTATAAGCCGCTGTGAATAATCTAATAAATAAATATTTTCCACCAGAAAAGCTTACAATAAAGTTTTGAAAGAAATGTCATTTATGTTTCATAAAATAAATAACAGATGGTGCCATGACTCAGTTGACTTATTTTAACTATTATCACCATTGTCCAATTACGTTCAAGAATGAATTCAGTTCCTCGGAACGATATTAAAATTCCAGTTCATTAGCGTCATTTTGCATTCTAACTTGACTTGAACACTTTCGTTCTGAAAACATTCAAATTTGTATATCGTCATAGTGAAGTGAAAATTAAGTTACTGAGCAAATTTTAAACTGAAAGCTATAGGGAAGACAAAGGAAAAAAATGCTGACAAACATGTAATGTACAAAAGAAAAAATGTATTCTATGCACAATTAGAAAATAATCCATTTCCATCATGTAACTATTAACCAAACAAATAAAGTTTGTTTTTAATATTTAACCTTGTTTTAAAAAATATAAAAATCTAAAAATAGATAAGATTTACTAGAATCTTCTCAGATTTGATCAATGTCGTGCTTTCATCTTAGTTAATCATACTTTTTATTGAGATGGATTTAAACAGATATTATCACTATAAATATTTTTTCCTGTAGACTTTATTACATTTTTAATCATAACAGTTATTTTTAATTTTATTTGGCACCAAATTATCGGCAGTATAAGTTTTCGACTATTTGCCAGAAACATTGCCACGGATTATGCACCGCTGTAAATTATATACAGGAAAATATGGTAACAACAACACTATTGACTTATAGATTACATATTTGCATACTTCCACCTGCTTCTGGATGAACAGCCTCTTCAATAAGATTGCTCAGTTTTCTCTTAATGTCTAGCTTTTGGAACTCAGTATATGTATAGACATAAATATTGAATTTATAGAAACAAACTGAAGTTTTGTGATAAAATTTTGCAAAAACATGATTTATTAATGTTGAATTTTTTTTTCTTTTCAAATTCATGCTGTTATGTAATAATAAAATACATTGGATACTTTTAAATGATCACCATTATTAACTTCAACCTAGACATACATTTGGGTTGGTTTGCCATTCTGATAATGTTTTGTATATGGGGACTAATTAGATCAGGGCCTATATGTTAAACTGGCATTGGAACTATTACAAACACCAAAGTGATAATCAAACTAACAAGCAGTTTAATTAAAAAGCACAAAATATTAAGCTACCAGTTCATTAGACATACAGTCAGGTATACATTTATTTTTACAATATGTTGACATTTAGTTTTGCATAGTGAAAATTATACTATTTTATTTAAGTGAATTTTATAGAATAAGGAAATATCCTCATAAATTTCAAATCATTACATTCATTTAATAATCTTAACTCAAAACTGCATTCCATCCATAATGATTAATGCACTATTTTCTATCCATTGTTAAAAAATGTTACAGTAGTAAGCCTAGAGTGAATGGAATTATAAGCACTGGAAAATAGCTAGCTACATTTTCTTGAGTTGATAATCAACAACCACACATATAGAGGCCATACCTTGTACAAACCTGTAATACCTAAATCTTTGATAACGCTTAACGCTCGGACTTTACGACCAACTGCTGCAATTTCACCAGCAACTTGTAGTCGGATTTTCACTATTTCCAAAGGATTTGTAAACATTACTTGAGATGCTCCAGCCTGAAAATAAAGGATTAATTGAGTTATGCACTCATAAATTATGATATTAGAAGAATATTGCCACTTAAAGTCTCAATACAATTAAAGTCTTTTAACAATATAATATAGTTATTTAGTTGATTGCTTTTCAGTTTTAAATCTAGGAATATTGCAGAAAAAAGTATAAACATAAATATATATTTTAAGTGTAATTCTAAGAATGAGATTTTGTACATTTTTTTATTAAGTCAGGGTTTATACAGATGTCCTAGAATCAGATTCCAGGAATTTTATGAAGTTTCCAAGAGTCAAAAATTTCCAAGTGGTATCAAAATCATTTGACATTCATGTTAAATAATATATATATATATATATATATATATATATATATATATATATATATTTTAATTGTTATAAATCAAATATGCATATCATTTTGTATATGCAAAAATTATAATAGGTTACCAATAAAATGCAGTGTAATTTTAAGAAACTTAGCGATTGTTGAATACAGGAGGGTATGACGGAGCGACGTGTTCGATCACATCTACCTCAGAGCATCACTTGGCTGACAGATTAAAACATTGGCTAAGCGTAGGCGCGCAAGCAACTGAAAGAGTACTATGGAGTCTTGTTTTCAGATTCAGATATATGAGTCTTGTTTTCAGATTCAGAATATGTATGCATAGACAAAGAATCGATGGAATTTCCAGGATGTGATTTTTTTCCCAATTATTTAATAAAAGCAATTCCAAATTTTTTTCAGTTTACAATCAAACTCTTTTAAAACTATAATTTCATATTTATATTCTACTCACTGCATTATTTTTATTAATTCAAGATTTCCACATTTCTTGGTTATTTAAACACACACAATATTGCTATTAGAAAATACTAACTTTCCATTTCTAAAAATTCAGCTTTCAATTCATTATTGAGTAACAACTGTTGATTTCCTAGTACCATGGCCAAACATGTTTGATATTGCTATTAACGTTTATTTACCAGTTCTTTCAGCTTCCTCAGCGTATTCTCTCTATTGTAAGTTTTACAAGTTCATTTATCTCATCTTTCAAACACTTTTTGATTTTCAGTTCATCAATTTTTAGAAGTGCTTTTTGCTTTCCTTTTATTTTCATCGATTTCTTTTTTTGCTGATTTAATTCATCTAAATATAATTAATACTTTTGCCTGGTAGCAAAACTAAGATCGTTAATAATTATTATATTGTTGATACCTCTTACATTTCAGATGTGATCATCAATGAAGTGCTAAGCCACAAATTTTTATTCAGAGAAAACCCATGTTCAACAGATACTTGACTATCAGAAAGTATTAAAAGCAAATTAACTACTTTCCATAAGTGACAATAATTTTCTCTATTTGAGAGTAAATTAAAATAAAAAATATTCTATCTTTAATAGAATCAAACTTCTTAACACTATAATCTTGAAACCTTACAGTTGGTTGTAACAATTTTAATTCTTCTACAAAATTAAAAAAAAAATTCTTTCTTTCTTTTTTTTAACTAGACAAATACCAAAAGACATTTTCCACTAGGCATATTAAATAATTAATTTTAACCTTTATTTCACTGATAAACATCTTCATCCTTATTCATTGAAATCATAATAAATTTATACCAAGATTTTTGGAAAGTATATTTTAACTAAAAAATTTATATTTAAATATAAATATTCAGAGAATTTTATATGATATGAAAAAAAAAAAATAGAAAAATAATAAATTTATCACCCATCTGAGTACCACATGACAATCTTTTATATAGGTGAATACTCTCTTATCTTCACTTCATACATAAATCTAAATACTACATCCAATCTTGACTGAACTAAATCATCATGAAGTTATTGTGATGAAATGTATGCTTATTTATGTCAACAGTTATGAATACAACAATCTAACATCAATCGTACTACCATCTAGTGGTAACATTAAGATCTAATACTCAATTAGGTTTTCAGACAATTTCATTAAAAATATCAAGACAAAAAAAAGACTCCAAAAATTCTAATATTTTTTTGAAAAATATAAATGCATTAAAATAAGCAAAAATTCTAGGAGTTAGCAAAGTTGTACAAACTCTGAACATAAGATTACCCGAAAAAATTTTCTTAAGAGAATAATAGAAGCATATTTTTAAAAAATAATGAATTTCATAAAATTTTGAGTAAAAAATAAATGCAACAAGGTAAGTAAAATTCTAGGATTAATTCACGATTTTCAAGGAGTCAATTCAAAATTCCAGAAGTGTAAAGGGTCCTTAGAAATTTTTTTAAATTTCAGGAGTTGAATGAACCATGTCAAGTTCTTAGTTGATTATGCTATTAAACTTCCAAAATGCATTGGGATAGTATGATTTTAATGAATGCATTGTTTATAATAAACTTAAAAAAATAAAAAATTAATACAATATATCATTAACATTTATTTTGTGAAAATCTTAACCACAAAAAGTAATTATCACAAACAACAGTATTTATATTTATAGAGGAATGAGCTTATTTTTAACTTAATAGATTGTACAGATTTCTAAAAAAATAAATTCCATGAAATTCAAAAAGCATTCCATGAGCCATACAATTTTTTCAGAATGTGTTAACATTTACATGTTAATTAAATATTATTTTATTAATTCTAATGAACCAAACATACGTGCAACTATATATACAGCATATGGTACAATTATATTTTTAAAAGTTAATAAATATTTGTAAAAACCAATGAGAAGAGTAAATTTATAATGGATGATTATTTTAAAAACTTTGTAGCTACAATAGATAATTTTGTTAAATTATTCACATTAACATTAACAACTTAAATATTTTTAAAAAATAATTAAAAAACTCAGAATTTTAAGTGTATTTACACCACTTTTTTCTATTAATACATAGCATACTCGAAAGGAATTTAAAATTGTTTTCCAAATACTTAGATAAAATAGTGACCAAAAAGATTAAAACAATATATAAATGTTACCTACACAAAGTTTCAATTTAAATAATCAATGATTATCCTAATCAGTTATTCAGCATATTTACAAGTGTCCAAGATGACCTTTTGTACTTTGAAAATGTGTCCCCCCCCCCAAAAAAAAAGTTTCTTATATATCGATACATCAAACCAGTTATACATATACTGGACTAAAAAAATTACAAAAGATGCCAGATATATAAGATAGTAATGCACTGGATGGTACAGAGGATTTAATTTTAGAACTCAAATGCTGATTTAAAACAGATTTAAAGTAACTCTTGATATAGCTTTGGAGATGAGTATCTGGGTTTTCACAAAAGAGATTAAAAGGTGTTCTTTGCTTGATAGATTAGATATTTGCAGAAAATGTAAGGTTGCATTACTTTACATTAAAAATAATGTAAATCATTTTTTATTAATGGCCAGTAATAAATTTGATTCCTTCAAAAATATTTGAAAAAAAGAGTGCATCTTATATACTGACAAATAAAATAATTAAAAATCTTAATTTTCTATATTTTTAATTTTGAAAAAAATTAACTAAATTCTTACATAGCTACTTTGCACAGATGTATTTATTTATATATTCAATACTGTCAAATGACAAAAATATTGCTTTTAGCAATAAATACTAGTTTTAAAATAAGATTTTCTTGTTTAGTTGATTAATAATGAATTATAAATTTTGCTAGCACAAAGCTGCATGATAAGATGTATTTAACACTTCAGTAAATGTTAATTTGTCAGTACTTTCAGCATATTCCATTGAAAAATTTGATATTAATTTATGTTTTGAATGGGATCAACAGTGACAATAACCAATTAATTTTTCTAATTTTCTAATAAAAATTTCATTTATAAAAAACCTTCATTTAACAAAAGGATGACTATGAGATAAGTGTATAAGGAAACAAAATACTTTCCATAAATGACTGTCTATTTGATGATAAATCAAAGCAAAAAACAATCAATTTTACCTTTAAATGGCTCAAAATACTTTTTAATACAATGTCAAAATCAGATAGTTAGGTTGCTTTAACTGTTCTATGAATTTATAATTTTTTTTAAACTGCAGTTACTATCTGATATGTTAACTTTAGATTTCTTAGATTATGTCAAAAGGAGTGTTGGATTAAACATTAAATTACTCAATTTATTACTTATCACATAGCAAACTCAACACCCATCTACTTTTACTCACTCAATGTTTTGCTTTATCAAATATATTATTACAAACAAATTAATTTTGTTTTTATATTTTATTATATCTATCAAAAAATAAATAAAAAAATTACTTTTATATTCTTTCCTGTTTATTTCCCAGAAAATTTTAAAATATGAAATGAAAAATTCACTAAACTAATAACTTTCTTAATAAAAAAAAGTGTTTAAAGAAATGAGATATTTTTAAGAATTATTCAATGTATCTCAAAAGGTAATTCAAAATTTTAGAAATTTCTCAAGCAATGGAAAAAAGTTTCAGATTTACAAGATCCCAAAAGATGTACAATCTATGATTAAACAAATCCTAAAATGAAAATAACACAAAGATAATAGTTCAATGAATATTATATACAATAAAGTAAATGACATAAAGATATTTTTAGACTCTATTTTCAAACAACTATTATATATATGTATGAATATTTATTTCTGTTTAAATTACTGTTTAATAATTTACTTCTTTAGAATGTAATTTGAGCAATACATTTTAAGCTACACTATACAACAATACATTGCAGCATAAAATTTAAAAAAAAACCTTTTCTTAAAAATTGAAATTATAAAATGTTTTAAACTCATTATTTAGAATTCCGTTTGATTTAAATATTCATAAATTAAACTTATTTTAAAAATACTTACACAACCACCAGCTAGAATTTCTCCCCAAAGTGGCAATTCTCCTTTGGAATTTGTAAGTTTATCACGAACAAAGTCATTCATCTAAAACAAAATAGATGTCTTCAAATGCAAGCAAATGTAATTTTTCTTTTTGATTTAATGGAAATAAAATGATTCACTAACTGTTAATTTAATAGCTTTTTCTGGACAAACTCCAACAAGTTGTGGTATCAAGCCTCTATATAATCCAGTTAATCCTTCATGACGAATAACTTTCTTTGCACAATCAAAACTATTTCTATACATTAATTCACCAATGTAGGACCCAGTTCTTTGATTCTGCATCCTTGTTTTGACTAAATCTATTGGATACACCACAGTGGCTCCAGCAGCTGTACAACGAGAAAATAACATGATTTATTGTACAGTAAGAACTCCAGTAATCAATGAGAGGTTCAATTAATTTATTATTTTTTTAATCACTTGCAATACATAGGTCACATGAGTTGCTATTTGATTAGAAAAAAGCTACAAGTGATTATTAAAATTCTTTGTTTTCTAGTGAAAATAAACACATTTTCTCTCAATAACAATAAATTTGGATGGAGCAGATTTCTTTACAAAATTTGGACAACTTTCTTTTAATGGACATCGTAAAAATACTGTATTAAATGCAACAAGAATTTTTTTAAGTGTTACCAAACAAATAATATGTGAGAGATTAATGAAAGGGGAATTTCTCCCATCCTTTTGATTTTGAAACACAGCAGTTTAAGGAAGTTCAGTGATTGCAGCAATTGAATTTCAGAATTAATTTTACCTAATGCAGTAGATATTTTTCAAGTATTTTTAAATTTTAAGGTTTTTAGTTATTGTTTTATAGATGATAACTTAGTGAAATCAATAAAAAAAGTAAATTATTATAAATTAAAATCAACTATTCTCAAGATTAAAGTTTATGATGCAGATTTGATTTCTTATGGGGCTTTCTAGTGCAAGATCCAATATTGGACATATCTACTCGTACAATATTTAAATTTAGAAGGGGAAGCACAGAGAGAAATAATTAGTATAAGAGAAAAATCATATTAAGAAATTCCAAAGCATATATAAGAGATTAAAGTGGTTAAAAATTTAAACATCTAATTGATTTAAACCCTGATAAAATTAAATTTGTGCAGCAAAAATACACCAAACATAAATTATTGAAATTAACAGACAATTAAAATATCATGCACTGAATGTAGAATATTACACATGTCATAAATTGGAGCACTATAAGACAAGAATAAAGTTTGTGTGTAAATTAAATATATCATATGTGAAGGCCTGTAAGATGTTAGGAGTAGCAGAGCAAATTTTTTCAGGACAATATTTTCAAAAAATAGCGAGGCATTTTACAGGACAGATTTTGATAATTAAATAAAACAAATATTACTTTTACATAATTACAAATTAATTTTGTATTACAAATAGAACACTTTTTAGAAAGCAATATACTATTTAAAAAAAATTATTAATATACCGAGCGTTTTCTGAAAATCAATAAATTTTATAACTCCTTTAAACAACAGTAAATTTATGTATTATTAAATAATGTTCATTTTGAGCTGGATGCATTTTATTCCAATAATTAACTAGCATACTTTTGCAGCTTATCATTGACAAATACAATTTTTACATTAGCAGTAGACAGCATAATCTATCCAACTTTGTATATATGTATACATAACATCACTAATAGCACATACTATTTTCTTTTTTAATTAACTAAAAGCTTTAGTGCTGCAATGATTATCAAGCAAAGAGTTTCTTTTCTTTCTCATATTCATTAGTTTTTGGTAACATGTGGGATTGTTTAAATTTTTTCACAAGCACGGGTACTATATCTTCTTAACCTTTCTTTTCTTCCATAGTTGTGTCATACTTTTGATTTTTCCATGATGCATATTCTGCATGATATTTCTGAACACAATGCATCATTTCTGTGGTAAATGAAAAGGAAGAAAAAGAATTGCCATATGTTTGAATGAAAAAATTTCATTCCCATATCTTTTATATTTTCCTCCTATTATAGTTCATAGAACTGACTATTTTAAGAATTTAATGATGAAGCAAACATAATATAGAACATTATTTTAAAATACTTACCACCAGCAATTGAACCTAAAGTAAACCTATATACACTTTCTAATATTTGAATGCCTACACCTCGCTCAGATGGACTCTGAAATATGAAATATATTTATAAATATTTCATAAAAATAATATATACATAAAACTAAAGTCAGTTTTACAAAATCATAATAAGTGCATAATTTATACTTTAAAATCTCAATAAAAACAGTAAAACACTCGGATACAAACAGCACCAAATAAAAAAATTACACTTAGGACAATTTTATGTTGATTTTATCACTTTGGTGTGTTAAAAGAACCTTTAATGAAATTTAGACATTTAAAATAAAACGTGGTCACTGAAAATACTGAATCAAAACCATAATTTATGTAAACGCTCATTTCAAGACAAGAAATGATTGAAATTGATAATCAAAATACTCTTAAAAGCATTTTGTACCAAGATTTTCTGATTATAATCCTGATGAGATTTTTCAGGTATATTTTGATCACTTTTTCTATCCAAAAATGAAAGCTCATAGTATAATATTAATAAATGAAGCAATTAACTGATAATTACATGGAACCTTTCCTTCTCGACATTGCAATTTAAAACTTAAAATAACATTTGAGTTTTTAATGTAAAAAATCTCTGAAAGTTTAAAATACAATTTCAAACAAACCTTTAACAAAAAATTATCATCATTATTAATGCAATTAATTGATCATTTTAACAAATGTACAATTAAAATGATTTTCCTCTTGGATTATTTAACATTTGTTTGCTTAATTTTTTAAAAAAAGTTTCACAACATAATCTCTTAATGAGACAATATAAAATAAATCAGCAAAAAATATTCCTTCTTTATCACATTTAGAATAGAATTTGGAATAATATAAAATTGTTCTATTCTGAATGCAATGTTATTTTAAGTTAGTTATGATTAGTTGGGTTATATATTTAATGAAAATATGTAAGATGTAGTTAAGAATAATGCAAAAAATAGGAGGAAAAATGACCATCAAATTTAAAACAAAAAAAAAATTTGCATAAGATTTTTTTTCCTAAAAGTTTAATGGAAATAAAATACAAATTCTGAGATAAATTCAAATTAACAAAATAAGAATGCATTTAAATAATAGTTTTTCTTGATCATAAAATTAATATTTTCTCATACTTTAAGTTTTATTTCATGGGGACAGCATGGATTCATTTCTATATATTCAAAACAAATATTTAATTTTTTTTATTTCTCACTTTTTTATATTAATTTTTTAAATAATTAATTTGGAAGCAATTAGATTATATTCCTTACATAAACATGTTTAAATTTCTTACCCTAATATGTTTGAATTTATACAAAGGAAGTCTACAAAATTTACAGAAAATGTCATTAAAATGAAAACTGTTCGTTTATTTGATTTTTAGTCTTTAATTAAATAATTATTACCTTATGTAACCATTTCCTTCCTACTTTTTTTAAAATTTTATCTTTTAGATAACATATTTTCATACAGATATCTATACCTCATAATTAGTTAACAATATTTCCATATAGTTAACTAATTAATACCATATTTCTGCATGTTAAGAGCACCATTGATATTATGTAGGTCATTTATTTGTTTAGTTTATTATTTTCCATTAATATATATATATATATATATATATATATATATATATATATATATATATATATATATATATATATATATATAAGAAAATTGCTATAAACTGCAGGCTAATTTAAGGAGAGAATATATATAAGTATATTTACTTCTATTATACATTTAATTATATGTACATTTTAACAATTAATATTACCTTTACAGCTTTCATTTCTGCAAATGGTCTAGATAAAAATTTAGTTGGTCTATGAGGTGCTATCAATTCTATATCATCATAAGTTATTCTCCTGAAAAAAATTTCATATCTGGCACATTAATATTGTAATTAAAAAAATAAAAGTACACAATTTAAGGCTTTAATTACATACAAAATTTATTTTGTTAAATCAGAATGGAAAAGATATTAAGTTAAGAATGAATATAGTGTGTATATACCTACATCAAGCACACACACACTTCATTCCATCCAAATAGCAGAACACCATTAAAGACATAAACCATTACAAAGCTGAATTAATTAGTCAAATAAGAGCACAGGTAAAATTATTAAAAATACAACTCTTTTCAAGAAACTAGTGAAATCAGTATATTAAATAAAAATTTACACACTTAATTGAAAATACAGCTTTAGCTGTATTCTTGATTTATATATTTTATGCCAGTTCACGACTTAACATTGATTTAGCACAAACTAGAAAACAGTGTTCAGAGCAGTAATATAAACTGGTAGAAAAGTAATCAGAGTTCACTTCTTAAACAATAATTAAAATTACAATGATATTAATGCTGATGAATGGTATACATGTTTTCATACATAGTAAGATGGTGTGAAATTAGAACAAATATTTATGCTAGTTGTTGTTAGCATGCTTTTCTTGTAGTCATCAATATATTATTATCATTGTGATTTAAATTTATGCTTCACATGATTCTCGCCAATGGGTATTCAATATGTCAGTCATTTATACAGCCAGCTTACACCATATTTGGAGGAATATATTTTTTAAAAATAAATTCTGGTATACAAAACAATAGTGCAGACAAAAATGGAAATTTTACTCTGTCAAACTAGAGACATTTAGTTACTTGATGCATGTATTTTTTTATAAGGAATCTTGAAACAGCTATGCAAAAATATTCACAAAAAACCCTATTTTTATCATTTTATTGTGCTGTTGATCTCCAATAAACAAATAATTCTAATGGCATAAATTTCTGGTGAAATCCTATGCATTTGTATAGTTGAATTAAATGAGTATATGGAGAAACATTTGATTTTTGAAGGCAAACTTAATGGTGTTGCATTTTGGATGGCCAGTAAAATACATGAAATACAGAGTAAAATTTTTACAGCCATACCCTGTGTCTGCATGCATGAATCCAGCTAATTGAAATAGTACATCAACTTCAAGAGGAGTGATTTGTGACATTTGTTGGGCTGCATACAAAAATTCCTCTGAATGGAAAAATATTATTTATAATACAATGCTTAAATTCCTTCACAATAATTCAAGCATTTTGCACAAATATAAATACATTTTAAATAAAAATTTTAAAAATTTAAAACCACAGGATTATAAAATTAAAGATACCTTAAAGCTCAAAATTCAATTTGATGTATTGTGAATTTTATCATTTTAAAAATATTTGTATCATTAAAGATAATGCTAATGTATACTCATTAAAAAAAGCTGGCAATTATAAATTTTTAAAATCCTTTGAAAAAAAATTGCTGGAATGTAAGAATTTAAGTCAACTGTTTTAAGAAATAAATGTAAGTTAATGAGTATTCAACAAGTCAGTCATTTATACAGCCAGCTTTACACCATATTTGGACGAATATAGGGTATATTTTTTAAAAATAAATTTTGGTTTAGAAAATAATAGTGCAGTCAATAATGAAAATTTTACTTTCTTGATCACAAATAGAGATTTACAAAATAACATGCCCATGTATATCTGGTGAGTTATAATCAATATCATTGCAAGTTTTTACTGTTACTTTTGAAAATTATCAAAGTTTTAGAATGAAAATTGTAGAAAATTAATTTTGTTTACAAATAATTAACACACTCTCAGCACCATCAGCATCTTATTCTTTACCGATGACAGATTAACCTGAATGCTGCTCAGTAATTACCATAAAGGTCATCTCCAGCTCAGACAAGTCTACAGGAAATACCTAGTTTTCCTTTTAAACTTTTTATAAATTCTTCTGCCATTGAACAATCAGCAAAAATCCAGTGGTACATTTTGGGCACAGATATACAGCATTTTTTGACATCAAAATAATTTTGTTCATGACATATTTATATAGAATCATCTTAAACTTGTTTTGAAAGGATAGTTTATATTTACATCTAAAAACATGAACACACTTGTTATTTAATCATTCCTTTCTTTAAGCTTTTGTTACTATCAATGTCTTTGAGTTCTCAAGTTCTTATTCCCCACAGCTGAAATTCAAGCTTGGACTATAGTAGAACTTTTGCATAAATTTAAAAATGTGGTCTATATTTCAGATTTACTTTTTTTTTTACCACGATTTCATATAGAAAAATTAGATCATACACAAACTATATTGGAATCAGTATGGTATTCTATTGCTATCATTTAATAACATGATTGTACACATTTTGTGGTGATGTTGACAGAAAAGCAGTCTTTCGGAATGTTTAATCAAACAGGCTGATTTACAGGGACCCACAAGTTATTAATGTATTCTACAACATAATGGATCCATCAGTCACCAGGGGAGACATCTGATACATGTAAAATAAAGTACATTATACAATACTTTAAAATAAATAAAATCATTATTTGTAGGACCATTTTTAATCATCAATTAATAAAGGATAATTTTTGGTCCACTTTATCTTATGCCAAGAGTTTCTTAGGCTTTATGCAATTATTAATTTCAGCACAATATTTGATAGTTCAAAATTATTGTACTTAAATGAGAATACATATAACACATTTACAACCAAGTTAACAAACATGTAAATAAGTTTTACAGATCAATACATACAATATCCAGTAATAAAGCAATGATTACAATTATCACATTTCTCAAACCCCACATTTCTTTATCGGTTGAAAACATAAAACAGACAATTTATTCCAAACGGCAGACAGTACAAAATGAAAAAAAAAAATAATGAAATATTTTTTTAGTAGTTTAAGATTTTATCATAATTTCTATATAGACAAATCCAAATATTAATGTTACAAATTGTCAACAAAATTAAAGTTTATTAAAACACTAAATCATTTTTAGAGTCAATCAATAAAACATACCTTTTGTAACTTCTAGAGCAGTATTGTTTTTGGTAAAATTTAAATACACTTTTTTAACTAATTCCATGTTGTTTAAGAGAGTATTGAATGCCATGAAATAAGGAAAGGAAACTTGATGACCAGCTATCCCTCCAGCGGCCTAAGAATAAATAAAAAAAAATTACACTAAAAACAACGTAAGATTATTATGGCCATAGACATGCATATATTATTATTATTTTCATGTTTGAATTTTGATACAAAATCTCACAAAGAGAAAATAATTTTCTAGAATCTAAAGTATAAGCACAGAAACAATATAAACACTTCTACTAACATTTAAATTATGAAAATGTCAGAAAAAATATAAATAAATGTACTAAGAAAAGGATTAATTTAATCAATAATATGTTCATATTATTATTTTTCTAATACTGTAGAATCCTGAAAGCTTGGTCTAATATAGACCAAAGAGTAGCCAAAACAATGGATTATCAGGAATGGGGGAGGGAGGAGAAAAAAAGAACAGTATCTTAAGGATATATAAATACACCTTTGCTACATGCACAGCCTTCTGAAAATGAGAGCGAACACACTAATCAACCAGGCCATTGTGGCCTCTATTACAAAACATAGCAACCAATAATAAATAATATTATATACGAAGTTATTTTTTTGGCTATTTTATTGTTATATAAGTAATATTGACCAGTCCTTGTGTATAAGTAAGACAGTTTATAATTATATCAGCATGTGCATAATAATGAAAATTTTTGCATGCTTCAATTATTTATGCATTTATTTTTTATCACCTAATTATTCTTAATGAAAAATATGTTTAGAGAAGAACCAGTATGAACAAAAATCATAAATAGAAGAAAATAAATTTTAATCGTTTAAAATACTAAAATTGTTTTTAATTTACTTTTTAAGTACTCTTTATCATTATATATTACTTTCTTAGTAACTACATGTAAACTACAAACAAACAAAAAAATACCCTAAAACAATTCCATTTTTATGCAATATTATACCTTTGATAATATTGCATATACAAATGCATCAAAAACGATGTTAATTACTTTTAATTTGAACATTGTAATAAGTTTAGAGGAGGAACATAACAATAAATTATAAATAGTAAATTTTACCTAGCAGAGATAGTGTTTACTAATTTAACATAATCTATTCGAGAATTCATTTTTTATAAATAGGTTCATGAAATGATTAATAATGACTGAGAAATATCAATAGTATTATCATAGGGAAAATATTATGACATAAACAGTTAAAGAAAGAAAAATTCCTGAAAAAAACAATGTTTTAAAGGAACAATTACAGTGAATTTCCGTGTCTGAAATGCTTCCAGAGAAAGATCTAAAATTCAATCTGATAATTCATGGGTTTAATATAAATAAGAGTTTCTATAAAATTAACAGAATATTAGATTATCCAATAAAAATTAATTTAGATATTATTTGAAACTTTTATACCAAGATACATACTTTCAAACATATATTCCAAAAAAAAAAAAAAAAAAAAAAAAAAAAAAAAAAAAAAACATTTACTAGTCTACTAATAAATTAGGTTTTCTAATGGGAAAGAATCATAGCAGATTTTCCGAAATTATTGCTTGATTTTCATATCAAACAATCAAATTTAGAACAAGCAATATATGAAGCCACTGATGATCTTATGGCACAATTCTATTAGTATGGGCAATACATTGGTTCTTGTTTCATTGAAAAATGTGACATAAAAATCTCAAATTCTTTCATATTTAAAAAAAGTTGTGATTTAAACTGAGAATTCAACTACACAGACAATTAATTTTATAAAATTAATTCTGCTTCTGCTATCAAAGATATTGCAGTCATTAAAATAGTAGTCAAGCCAATATCAAAAACACATATATCTATTTTCTAGATATTAACAAAAGATTTTGCACATTTTTATAAAAGAAAAAAACAAGTCTTTTGATCTTGAATATAGCAAAAACAAATATCATATAATAGTAATAATGCTTGAATAATATGCCCGTTGTAATTAGTCTTTTTTAAAAAAAGAGATTGTATTATCTACAAGATTAACGTGACAATTCTTATTTACATCAATGTTTACTCATCATTTTAACTTGTCTGAATCAGATGTGTGCAATGTATATATTGACCCCTGGGTTACAGCTCATTCTACTGTAATAAATTAATATTAAAGAGAAAAATTAGGATTTTTTCCATCAATAATATTATATTTAAGAGATAATTACAATTAATAGCTTGTACACCTTCTACTAATGAACATATCTTAAGACTTTTCTTTCTGCAAATATATTCTGAAAAGAATGATTTGTATTAAAAGAATGAAGACAACCATCAACTCTAATGAAAAATTTAAAAACCATCAAACAAATCATTGAAATATTTTTAATTAATCATAAGTTGATAGTTTAAGTTTTCTATATTGTTCTGACAAAAACATTGCTTAAAAAGGATTACTGTTAACCACATCAAAATCATTTGTACAATACAGTTGTAATTTAAAATAATTGTGTAATAATATTGTATAATTTCTTGAGTTTGATTAACTAGAATTCAAAATTATGTTTATGTTTTCCTTTTATCAAATATTTTTTTCATTTGAAGAATATAATTTACAATTACAAGCCAATGAAAGAATGTCTTTAAAGGTAGGAACAAATGTGAATGATGAAGAGACAAGAGATTCATGATTATTCAGCATTTTCTTAATATTAAAGAAATACTTTAATATTACTTCCTCAAAATAAGAAGTTAAGACAACTTTTAGAATAATGATTGATAAAAAAGATTTTCATTTGTTACTTAATTGTTAATTTTTTTATTCAATAGGAAGACTAATTCTAATGAGATTCTGAAGCATTAAATAACATTTACACCTTAAATCAATGCCAATGATAAATTTGTAAATAGCTGGGCAAAAATGAACTTGTTTGACTATACACAAGCCTTAGGAAAAATCAAACTTAACATGAAATTTTTCTCCACAAGTTCAGTATAAATATATTTTAAGGATATTTTGTTCAAATTGATTAAAGCAAAATATATAAAAAATGGATTTTTCCTGAATTCCTACTTTACATTATACATTAATTATTTTAGACTATAAAAGTTAAACAAATGAAACACAATATATTTTAAAAGTATTGTACAAATTCTACAGTATTATACAAGTTCTATATTTGATTCTATTTTACAGTTTACAATATTTATAAATCTGCATAAATGTATAGTATAATATTACTTTTGGACACCTATAAGTAAATTATAAATTTTATTGTGAAATAAAAGACAAAAAAGAGTCTTCTAAACTAAGCAGAATTATCAAAATGATTGAGATGCAAGAAAATGGCTTAATAGGTATTTCACTGTAAAAAAAATAAAAAAATTTTTTCCAAAAACATAAGACTTACTGCGACTAAATTTTGTTTAACCTCTTCGCTAAGGAGATGGCTTTTCACAGATACCATAATATTGCTGAAATCCATAGCAGAAATGAGACCTTTCTTATGTTTATCATATTTTCGAAAAGCTTGAATGGCATGCTCTTCATGGAAGTCCTTTAAATTAATTAGACAAATTCTACATCAAATTATACAAAGGTGAAAAATAATTTTATAAGCATTTAAAAAAATTAGTTTTTGAATAGCATTCAGAAAAGTAAAAACAATTATTATTTGTTTGTTAATATCATCTATGATTTTTTTATATTCTTCTGTCAACAGGATTTCACTAAAAACTAAATAGAAATACAAGTATTATTTTTAAAAATGATGCCTTTCAAAAACTACATACTTTGGGCAATTGAAAATAATTATTTTTAAAAATAAATAGTACAATTTTGTTTATTTTAAAATGCAAATCTACTTTGTAAATATTTATATAAAAAAGTATAATAATTAATAATAATTCAACTATAAATGACAAATTAAAAGGAAATAATATCAAGTTCCCCTTTTTAAGTACACAGTTCAGTTACAATAATGGTCACATCAATGTTGATATTAAAAAACAAATCACATAAGGCAGTTGACAGCACATTGCAATCGAACATAATACAGAAAGAGTGATTTATTCAATATCCAAAATGGCATGATCATAGGCTTTGTGATCATAGGCATGATCATAGGCTTTGCAACCGTTTTAGAAACATTTCTGAAACGGTTAAGTCTGTGAATGTTTGTGTGCTGCCGTGGTAAAAATATACTGCGCATGGCAAAATGGAACTGCCCAAAATCAGTGATGCGGTAAATGTGGATGACAAAAGTGAATGACAGCTGCAGAGATGCATTCAGTCACATAGACATGCTATTCTTATTTATATTAACAGCATGCTATAAAAGTAACAATATTTAAAAAATAATTTCTAAAAATTAAATGGACATATTTAATACTTATATAATTAGTTTTCCTTGATAAGAACAGAACATAAAAAATTAACATACATGAAGAAGTTGTGTGAATTCATTATAACTGATTTCCCGCTTTTTGTCTCCCCCAAAGTGCAATTGAAGAAATTCACTAGAAAAATTGAAAGGAATTTTTTCATGAAGAGTTGTATGTTTGATGATTTCTTCAAATTCATCTGAAAATATAATACACATGGAAATGTATACAACAAAACAAGAAAGTATGTAGACTTATATATAATGTAAATATATACATTGTAAAATAAGTTCACATGCACTATGTAATGCAAGACTTAAGGATTCTTAGTATCATATTTTCCTTTACATTATCTGTTGCATCCATATTAAAACTTTTTTCAAATAAAAGAAAAAAAAAGCATTGCATAATCTGTAGCAATTTTTCAGACGAATAGTCAAAAATATATACTTTATTTACATATTTTTGACTATTCACCTGAAAAATATTACATACTATAAAATATATACTACAGATAATTTGGTGCCAAATAAAAAAAAAAGTTTATTTACAATATAATAATTTGTACAGAAAAATCTTTCATAATGAAAAATTTCGGTTTGGATTTACCTCAATGGAAAGTGTGTTAAACTGAG
The DNA here is from genome assembly GCA_037975125.1 of Latrodectus hesperus. Taxonomy (NCBI): domain Eukaryota; kingdom Metazoa; phylum Arthropoda; class Arachnida; order Araneae; family Theridiidae; genus Latrodectus; species Latrodectus hesperus. Next base: position 13,556,575 of record CM075860.1, on the reverse strand, counting down.
ATGAAAGCACAAAATCGATCATGATCAGAGAAGATTCTAATAAAACTTATTGATTTATAAATTTTAATAACTTTTAAAATGAATTAAAAATGTATTTGTTTCGTTAATAATTAAGTGAAAGAAATTGATAAATTTTGAACTGCATATTGGATACATTTCTTCTTTTGTATCATGCATACTTAATTTTTTACCATACAAAAACACATTTGTCCCCAATTTTTTTTCCTTCCATATAGTTTTAGACTAAAATTTGTTTTATAACTCAATGCTTATTGCTTCCACATTAAGATATAAGAATTTGATTGTTTTAAGAGCAAAACACATCAAGACAAGATAGAAACGTAAGGCGACATTAACAAATTGCAAATATAATATCGTCCTGAGGAATCAAATTCGTTCTTGAATGCAACTGGTCAGTGCGGATTATAGTTTAAATGAGTCAGCCAAGATGTGGAGCCACTCGTTATTTCTTTCATGAAACATAAATGGCCCTTCTTTCAAAACTTTACTTCAAGATTTTTAAATCATACGGTCCAATTTGAGTTGCAGCTGTTCATTTATATGTGATCGTTGGTTCTTGAAGATTCAAGGTTCATTGTGCAAGATTGCTTTGACTCCCAGTTAAAACTGTTGTTAATTGAATCAGAGTGATCTTGCTTGATCGACTCCAAACATCCAAGAAGCCAAATTTACATATATAAGGAGGTTGAGGTAAACAGAGTTAGTTGATAATTATTTTAATGTAGAGCAAGGATCAATTTTAAAATCTTTTTAAGTGAAATGTCCTACCAGAAAAGAAATAACGAATGAACATTAAGTTCATAATGAAAATCAGAACTCAAACAATTTTATCACAAAACAACTACAATAAACTACAGTATATTATTTGTATGCAAAAACTATCAGTTTCCAAAAAGTAAATGATTTTAGACTACATTAAGCAATAAAATGTTCCAGCAATATACAGGAAACTCAACAAATATTATCGTTGTGGATTTCTCTCTCTCACAGAGAAAGAGACAGACAAATTATTTAAAATTTTTTAAAATCTGACGCTGATAACAAGAGCAATATTGCAGATTTTTAAGAGGTAGTACTAAAATTGCTAAAGTGAAGAAATCTGTTAATAATGATGTGCTTATTAAAAATTGTGCAATCAAAATGTCAAAACAATTCATGAAATCAAAATTGCTGAAAAATTAGAAGCAGTCTCAGTGTCACATAAAACAAATGCAAGAATGTTAAATCATATTAATCCAAATATTTACTCAAAAAAATGCATGATATGGTTGAAAAATGTATTGTTCAATATTAGCCAGGTTGTAATTTTTATTCAAACTATTTAAAATAAACTCAGTACAGTAGGGATATTTTTGAAGCTGTTAATAAGGTGGTGTCAGACCACAGGGAATTTGTTAAATGTTCCTATATAGGGGTTCCTATCCTATATAGGGGCCAGAGATTTGAACCAATCTTATATATCATTATCAATCATATTATCATTGAAAAATTGAAATAAGTTTTGATAGACTTACAGAAAACAATATCTGAGACATACTGTATTGTTCCTCAAGAGGCCTTACTAGGAAAATTCTTAAGACAAATGAACGTCATGAAAGTGGTTGTGAAAACAATATTAGAGAGGGCAATTGTGCTTTCATTCACAGAAAGTTTTATAAATTTTTAGCCCATGTAGATGGTACATATGGGATTTGAAACAATTTTTTGCTTATGCATTACAACTTTTCCTAAAGAAAAAGTCAAGTTCAACACTATGGAACTGGAAAATCTAGTATATCTATGATTTTTAGCAGATCTTGAAATAAAGCACAAAAAAGCACATAGTTGAATTAAATTTTTTCTTGAACTCTTGAAATGCCATTTTGAGTGCATTTGTGAAATATAATTTTTTCCAGATAGAAAGTTGTTTAAACTTTAAAAGGAATGATAATAAGTAGCTTTGACATTGTGCTGCATGTGGTCGAGTGTTTTTGAGCAGGAGAATTGGAGTCCTCCAATTAACTAATTTTGGTTTAATCACAAGATCTCTCATCATTTTCTCTAATTGATAACAGTAGATGTCCATCTTCTTCGACTGACCAAGTTCCATAAAACTTTGATTAATTACATCCAAGCCCAACCAATCTAACAATGACCATCAGCTTCTTCTGAAGGATGTCTCGTTTTGGTGGTTCATCTTTGTCCATCCATTCCAATCAACGCTTAGGATTATCAAACATGATCCATTTTTGATTACATGTAACGATTTAATTGAGAAATGATTTGGAATTGTTTGGAGGCAGAAAAAGACACGACCCAAGTCTTTTTTTTGTGCACCAGCCATTTTGTGCAATATCCATTTGTCCAGCCTTTTCCCTTTAACGATTTGTTCCAAATGAGTCAAGATTGTTTGCTTTGATACATCATACATTAGTGATAATTCCCATACACTTTGGCTGGAATTTACTCCTACAGCGGCTTTCAGGATGGCATTATCCACTTGAATCTTGGTTCCAACATGATGTTCATTAGACAGTTTGAAATCTTCTGAATGAAATATCTTAGGTCTTAAATCAGTCACGCTTGTGACCATTTGAATGTTAAGCAAACTACTGACATAGGCGACGGCCTGCCATGTTTTGAATTCCCAGTGGAACTCATACTTCAACACACAAATTTCGCTGATTTCCATGGACTCACTTAATTGCATAAACGAAAACAAATAATGACAAAATACAGCATCTAATTGCACTATGTGCAACTGAAATAAATATATATATAAAATTTTACTTTGTTCCTTACAATTTCAGTTAAATGTAAACAAATTTACAATAAGAATTTTTTATTTTTTTCAAGAAAAACTGAAACTGGATTAAATTTTTCAAATTGCTGCCAATAAGAGTGATACCTTCACTTATGGAATTAAGAGCTTACATTTGACTCAATCTTGGGAAGTTGATGAAAACAGCTTTTCCACCATGGAATCTATAAAGTCAAAATATCTCTCTGATTAAATTCCTAACTCAGTTGCTTCATTAATCAACAACAAATATTGATACTAGATTTAATATTGTTGCACAAGTTAGTAAATATCAACATCCTCAATTTTATTACAATTTTTTTTGTAATGTGATATTTTTTTGAATAAATTAAAATATTAATAAATAGCGTTTTTTCTTTGAATATCATACCTATTAAAATTCACTGATAAAGTTGCATATGAAGTATTTTATAATGTGGGACTGCAAACCACATTTTTCTTAAAGTGGCCCTTGGGACATTTGCAGTTGGACATCCCTGACTTAAAAGAAAGATTATTTCTAGATTTAAAGGGAAAGATAAAAATTCAAACTATTCAATGATTTATGGCAATATACATTTTTAAAATAAAAACATATATGCTTTATGCATTGCTTTTAATTTCCTAATTATGAAATAGAATCGTTTTTGCATAAATAGAAAATAAATGTCATTTAATATAAGATATCTGCAATACAAAGAAAAATGAAATTTATGCTTGGGAACATGAAATGAAGTAGCAAAAAAATTTTGAAAATAAGATATAACTTAACCTTAATTATATACATGTACAGTAGTAGGCAAAATTATGGGCACTGCTTGAAAATATTGTTTTTCAAATTTGTATCCATACAGAACACATTAATTTTCTTTTAAATAAAAATTAAAGGAGATTTAATGTAGAACTTAATTAAAAACATATAATTAAAATGTCTATGTTACAAAAAGTTCTTATAGTCCAAAAAGCAAAAACAATTGGTCATGAATGCTAAATTGTAATACAATAAAAACACATAGGGAAATCATAATAATTACAGTTTTGAGATGCAATCAAATGTTAGTAACTAAACTATAGTATACTTAATTTGTAAAAGCACTATTTTGTTGGAATAAATTTTATAGAAGGATATATATTAATTTCACTAAATATGCTTTTTGAATATTTCTAATACTTTTCTTAACGCAAATAATTTAAAACAATACCACTAATAACAAAATTTATCGGACACCAGAAAAAAGCAGAATTGTTATAAAAAGAATTAAGGCAAATTTATAAAGTAAGTAAGTAGAGATCAATGATTTTATCTGGTATAAAAAAGTAGTGTTTCTGTTATAAAACAAAATCAGAAAAAAATAAGGCAAGACCAGGTTGAAAAAAATGCGTAAGTGCAACTGGCAATAGAATGACATAAAGAACACTTCTCAAATATACAAGAACTTTTTCGGATGCTGTTAGAAAAGAAATACATACAATCGGTATTTAAATTTATTAAAATACAATAAGAAAAAGTTTATCAGGTTTAGAATAAAAGTAGAATTCCATGGAAATTACCATATACTTATGCAATGAAAATTCAAATGATTAACAGCATCCTGAATGCAAAAATACATCATTGCCATTCTGGAACCAAAACTGATACTTTGGTATGAAGACGTCTGCTGATACTTTTCATTAAGGATCTCTTCTCCATTAAAGTATCATTTATCTTTTAATATGATTCACCTTTATGCCATACATCAAATATATGCAAAGATTAGCTTAAAATATGTGAAAAGAATGGAATAAAGACATAGATTTATTTTCCTGGTTGGGAAACAGACCTGATCTTAATCCTACTAAAACTTATGCCAACATTTATAGATCCTTGTATGGAAAACGTGTCCATAAAATAAAATATAACATTTCTATAATCTTTTAGCTATATTTGCTTCTTGGCATTATGTGATTAAGAAGGATGAATGCCAAATAATTGTTTAATGAAAAGATGCTGTGAAGCTGTGATAAGAAATAATGGTTATCAGCAATAAAAGTTTAAAATGAGATGAAAAGAGTATTTAATTACACTGCAGACAAATACTAATAAAAAATAATTGATTATTACAGAAAATTTAGCACAGATCATAAACTAGCTTTAAACAGATAAAATTCAAGTTTTTAAAAAATATTTTCTTTGTTTAATAAATTAATTAATATTTTTAAGAAAATCTAAAATCAGTAATTATAAACCTATTATGACAAACAGATTTGTTCATCTAATACTGTTTATTGACATAAAGCACCAATCATTGAATTATAATAAAATCAAAGAAAACATCTACTTATTTCTCTTTAAACTAATAATTGTATCTTTAAATAAGCATATTTATATATAAATACAGCATTTCAAAGCTTTACTTTCAAAAAGAAATAATCAAAATTAAGATAATAAATGCAAAATTTTTTACCAAATGTAATTGAGCCTGATCCATTTGTATCAAAAAGTTGGAAAGCTGTAATATAAAGAGCATCAGGGCGACAAAGAACAGCTTCAAATGCTTGAAATTCCGGAAAAGAGATCAATCTATAAAATTAAAATTTTAATAAGGTTAAACAATTTTTTATTCAATAAAAATACAGCAATTTTCAAGAAAAAAAAATTATAGCATGAAAATGCATCACTTTGTAATAAAGAATCAAGTGACAATACCTCTGTCTTTAATTAATTTAATTTGCAATTCTGAATCATTCTATTAATTTTCTAAATAAAGTCAATTGATTTCTATAATCACTCAAATATCTTATTTACATATATATATATATATATATATATATATATATATATATATATATATATATATATATATATATTTAAAATAAATGTAACACATTAGCAGCAGACACAAAACTGAAATACTATAAATATCATAATCTTAACTCAACTCAAGTAAAAGGTATGACTAATTTTGAGCAGTTCCCAAGCAATTTAGAAATAATATATACACTTTGTTCAAAGTAAATGAATATACAAACATTAACTTAAGCAAATGAAAGATTGAATGGAAACAAATAGGAAAGTTTAATATTATACATTTATACAGAATTTAAGGATGTGATGATTATGGTTGGATGTTGTTTGGATTACTTTTTCTTGTTTAATGCAATAAATTTAAGATTTTGATAACTTTTATTTTCCACAATTAAGCAGTACACTGTATCAAAGAATCAAATTAGATGATAGATTATATTTATCTACATTGTAAAAATTTTTTATTTCTATACAGGTAATCAAGATCTTAACAGAAAACAGTTGGAAATTTAATTAAATAATTCATAAAAGCCCCTATAATCTGCTTTTTATTATGAATAGTGTAATTTATTATGATTTAGATAAGCTGCTAACTCTAACAATACTGTGAAACCTCAGTTAACAGACTTTTCAATAATAGAATTTTAATAGTAGCTTATATTTTTTCCTGATAAAATAAAGTAAGATCTTCAAAAGGAGGTGCCTCAACACATTAAAACTAATTATTTAAATTTTTATGTTCAATTTTAAAAAATTATTTAAATTTTTATGTTCAAGCAACATATGCTGCTTGCATTTTGCAGTGCCTTTTTGTTTCACCTAGTGTGACAATATCAGTTCTGACTGTGTCTTATTTGGATTTCTTGGTTTCTTCTTCTCATTTTAAGGAGGATTTATCGTGCTACAAATGCCATTCCAATGCTATATAGTGTTATTCAATATGGGGGTTGCATTCCAATACAAAAAACTGGGTGTTGCTATTTGAAATTTTCTAACTAACCATAACTGTTTGAGTGATACTGTAGTTTTCTATATTATTCTTGAGCGCATACCTCAAAATACAATGCATCAAAATTTTATTCAGTTTCTGTAAATGGCATGATAGTTAGGGGACCAAATATCTGGATTGTTTTTTTATAATCACCTTGTACATATAATGATGTATAAATATCATTTCACAGAACAAAATCATAATGAAGACTTTACTTGATCAGACTTTTTTAAAACTCATGAATAGATGATAGATCATCTCACAGAAGTTTTAAGAAACGAATAAGTCCAAGAATAAAAAATTATATATGCTTATAAATTTAGCAAATGTTTTAGAGATCCAAAGTTTATATATAAGCTAATACTATAAATTTGTTGCTTTAGAAAACTTCAAATTTATGGTAAACTAGCATTTGTAACTTTAGACTTTAACACAAATGTCAAATAGAGAGAGTGAGTTGGAATTGCACTCAGTTACCTACCTAAATACTTAATTATATAAATATTTAGGAAGTCTAGCTATATATACTCACAACAAGGCAATATTTTTCCTTTTTAAAGGCTTATGTAAATTACAATAAATTAAAAAAGTTATTTTTGCAATGATGAGGAATTTTGTAAAGTAATAATCAAAATTTATATTGTTCATTAAATTTCAACTAAAAATATTTCCATAGACAATCCTAATCAATAACATCACTTTGATTTTGTTGAACTTTAATACTGTTATTAATTCATAGTGACTTGATAGTAAATTTAATTTACTTACAAAATTGAGTTGTTATAATAAGGAAATATTGCAAAATTTAATCTAAAAAATACATTAAATATTATCTAACCCATCTTTGGATGTATCCAAGATACTCCCTAGAAGTTGTACAGTTTTGGGATTATAATTAGGATCTTGATAAATGCCTAAAAATTTTCTCACAAAATCATCTGGTGTCATAAAATATTCATCTCCTTTCTTTACACTGGCATACTGAAAAAGAAAAATTATATTTTAGCAAACAATGTAAAAAAATTGTAATACAGTTGGATTTTTGGTACTCTTCATAAGTAGATCAACTAATCAGCTTATTTATTTTTTATAAAGGCTAATTGTAAAAAAAAATTACATTATTTTTTATTACAATTAGCCATTATAAATAAAAAAACATACCAGACTGTTGTCAATTTTAGCAAAATATTTTATACAAAATCTAAATCCTGATGAAATAAAACTATTGAAGAATAATAAATGAAATAATGAGTATTACCTGATGATACTTTAAAATTTATATACAAAAATTAAGTTCGATTTTAAGCAAACTTTGTCTATTTAAGTATTTTCTATAGTTTAAATTAATATTTTACAACTGAACACAAGCACATTAAATATCTCAACATTTTTCAGAGAAAAGCAAATGCTTAAAAGAGAACAGTATAAATTCAACAATACAGTTAAATAATTATGATACAAATAATACATTACTTTTAAAAAAATATCTTGAAGTTTTTCTGGATCAGCCCGACGAGTATATTGTGCTCCCTGTAAATACATATTAAACAATGTTTATAATATTTTTTACAATACATTTTAATGAACATATGTAAAATGTTTTTGATTTCAGAATGCATGATTATTACAAAAAGAAAAGAAGAGAAACAAAATTAGAATTTGTTCAAAAATTAATATATGAGACTTTTACAAGGGAAATTCACATAATGCAATACGAGGGGTAATAAGTGAACATTTGTAGCCTTCATATTGCATGTATTCATTAACTTGCAATTAAGCAAGTAAATGCAATGATTGATTGACCCTGATGAACGTATTAAAGGGAGGCATGTTCATTTAAAAAAACAAGAAAATAAATAAAGCATATATGCAAATATGATATCAGATGATGATAGTTAAGCTCTTTCCAGACACATGCTTCCATACAGTGGCCATTGACAATTGTAAATTAGTGGCACTGTGATTGCATTTGTGTACGTATACCTTATTTGATAGCCAGTAGTGTAAGGACGTTTTGAACCAATAAGGCATAACCAATCCTTGTTTATTTATCATTAGTAAGGTCAATCGACATTGCCTTGAGTATGCCACAAGATGACATATTGTTGGCAAACTAGAGATGGGCTTATCACAGGCTTCCAGTTATAGGGAATTTGAGTTTGCAGTGTTCACCCAGTGGATACAATTCACAGAGACAGGGACAGTGGTCCGTTAACCTGGTCAAGGTTACAAAAAGGCAAAGGACACCAACTGAAGATCATTATTTGAGGCTTTAGTCAAAAGTTTTAAGATGTGATCATACATTCTATTAAACACGGTTTTCTGGTTTACTTCTTTTTTATTCTTCTGCTTACTTTTTGACTAGCAAGATGTTGATTAAATGCTATAATACACAAGTAACTAGTTCCTTCTTAAGGGTCTAGGTTGTGGCTATTTTTGTTTTCCCACATAATGCATATATATATATATATATATATATATATATATATATATAACATTTTTTCCCTATTGATTAAATTACTATGACTTTACACAGAACTACTTTTTATATATTCATTTTATGTCCACAAAATTTATTTCTTGTAATCATTAAATACAAAAATTAAACCTAAAATCATAATTTTTTGAAAATAAAAATTAATTAATATGCAAATATTTTCAAGTGGCATATTGACTTATATTTAAATAAAATAATTTACACAGTGCCTTTTTTAAAAATATTATGAGTAAAATATATATTTATATATATAATAAATTCATAGATTCTACACATTTTAAATTAATTTCAATCCTTTATTTTTTGCTAAAACTAGTTAAATTGTAAGTTTAAATGCAGTACAATACAATTTAATTTAAACACCAACAAACTTGAATTTTGATCTTTGAAATCTGATTTTCATTAAATAGAGCAATTTAAATATACAATTCAATTTAAATTATACTATTTCTGTGAAAATCAAAAAATTTCCCCTCAAATTTGGCCTGCAGTGATTTACAGTAATATATTTCCAATTTTTTCTTAATATATACTTAAAAAAAAAAAAAAAAAAAAAAAAAAAAAAAAAAAAACAATTTCCAATCTTTCTAGTAAATTAACAATTTTCAATAAATTTTAAGGAAACAAATGGGACATCTCTTTTTAAAAGTTATTAAAAATAAGCCATTGATAATTGAAAAATTGTAATTTTTCAAAGAGACTGTAACAATCAAGCAAGGAGAAAGAATTATTTAAAAAAAATTAAATTTATGAAACTACTTAAATTGATCTTTGAAAATATTAAAACTACCATATTAAACCCTTAACGCATTTGTCCATGTCTGACACAGGCACTCTTGTATCTCATGTTATTTTATTTCTAATGCCTGTCTGACAACCATTTCACTGAAAATAGACTATAGATTAGAATTAAACTATTTTAACATAAATATCAAACTTTGTTTTCTTTTACCAATTAAAAAAAAACAAATGTTTTTAGGAGTTAAAAATGGTATAAAAAATTTAAATAATCTAATAAATAAAATTTTTTTTTGTAGAATTGATTATGAAAACAGGTGTATTTTCTTCTCTATTTACTCATAAGAAAAAACCTTGCTAGGTGCAAAATATGAATATGGTTATTAACAGCAAATCAGTCCATGGTACGAAAGCAAAACAGAAAGACAAATCAATGATTAAAATTTGACAATTATAACTATGAAATCACATTGTAGACAGCACAATAATCAAAAGCTTTTAATATTTATTATGTATTATAAGGTGAACTATTCAGAAGCTTTTTATTTTTAATGAGCTATATATTCATATGTTGATAAGGAGGAAACTGCCAAACATATCCAGCTTCTGTTCTATAGTGGCTGGGATCAAACCAAAGATTCTTTCTACTTTAAACAATACTATTCTACGAATAAATCACCATGAATCCTTGACAAATGCAGCTTAAAGTAATTACATACAATTAACCAAAAAATATTAAAATAGTTACTTTAAAACAAATAATCTTGGCAGGATAGAGGTTCCCCAGACATTCAGAAACTCATTTTAGAGACCCTATTCATAATAATTTCTAAAAGCCTTTATCTTCAACATGTAATGAAATTTACGGGCAATTATAGCTCCTTTTCAATGAACTTAAGCTCAAAATAGCAAAATTATCTGATTATACATCCATTGAAAAAACTAGGGTGGAAATGAAATATAAAACTCAAGTTATGTCAATGATCATACTTCTTAAAATTAAGCAACAATTTGCTTTTAGTTTCTTCTATAAGCTCTTTTTGTATCTCATTAAAACCTAAAATAATAAATATGAGATAATAATGAAATTATATTACTAATGTCACTAATCCCACAGTAGTTTTATACAATGTTTCACACATTATCTAATATAAAGTATAGTTTCCAAATTTCATTTATTATAACACACTTTGATATAATTAGATGCACTCAAAAAAACTTGCAATTGAAATATATATGTATAATATATATATATATATATATATATATATATATATATATTTTTTTATCCTACGCCCGACCTTGGTTTTTCAACCATCAGTCTCTGTCGGGCAGCCCAATACAATCTTGAGGTGAATGAAAAGTCATCTTCCGCAGAATTTCTATCTGCGACGTCCGAAGAGTCCAGGGCAAGTGAAAAGGTGGTCACCAGTCATATCCTCTAGTCCGCAAGAAGGGCAGATTGGAGAGTCCCTCAAACCCAAACGGTGAAGGTGTTTTTGCAGATAATCATGCCCAGTTTTAAGGCGAAAATTTGCCACTCCCACAGCTCTGTGGAGGTTACATGGAATAGGCTTTGTTAGTAAGGAAGCCCATGCTTTCTCCTTTATGCACATCTTGTAAATATTTCTATGATAGGAGGCTATATTTGACTTAATAAGCCTTTTAACAGTATGGTACTCCAAGGCTGGAGAAGGCTGTTGTAGATTTGAGCCAGCCTTTGCCAATTTATCAGCTGCCTCATTTCCGGCGATACCACAGTGGCTGGGTATCCATTGCAGCACAATTTGTCGTCCTTCTTCCAGTAGAGAACTAATTGCCATTTGACAGAAATAAACAGACCCAATACTGCTAGGAGCAATTGAAGAGAGAGACCTGATGGTGGCCTGAGAGTCTATAAAAAATACTATGTTGTTCTCATTACCCTTTCTGATCTCCTCAAGTGCTAATTATACAGCAGCCACTTCACCATTGTAGCTGTTATAGTATTTCCCAACAGCCTGGCAAAGCCTGAAACTCTTAGAGTATACTCCTGCACCAGCATTTCTAATGGCATCCACAGCTGAACCATCTGTATAGACATAGAACCAAACAGATGATGGATAATGCTCATTGATAGTAGCTAGGGTAGCCATCCCTAGTTCAGAATCAGTGGAGACCTTCTTACTAACAGGTAGTATCAGGTCTAGACAGCTATATATATATATATATATATATATATATATATATATATATATATATATATATGTTTGGCTAAAGAGGAAATTGTCATAAAATAAAGTATTTTTGTCAACAAATGATGTTATTGGAATTAACCGAACACTTTTATTATATATATACATATATATAATCATGTAAAAGATTTAATCATATAAATATCCTTATATACAAGCAATAAACTGCTAATTTATAAAATAGAATACAATTATGCTATTTTACAAATGACATAGCCCCTTTTTTACAGAGGAAAGATTGTTTCTTATAGATTATAAATTATTCTTCCAAAAGCACTCATCAGATGTAATGCAACTTAATAAGCAACATGCAAATCAATATAATTAGTGACAAAAAGGAAATCAGTGCCCAATAAGAACAATTACAAAATGATTTGGCATTACTATATAAAAAATACATATTGTGAATATGGCATTATTTGTCTGCTCTGCCACGCTGACAATCATATCACAATGAACAGCCAGTAAGATATAAAATATGCACACAGGAACAATTTGAAACCTTTTCTGGTACAATGATGACAAGTTTCGATTATTATATTTGAATAAAAACAGGCAGTTATAGTTCAATGGCATAATAAATAATGAAGTTGTATACAGAATATAATATTTTAGGACTTAACATAGATTTGTTTGCAGCCCCACAGCTATAAGATTAAAATTTAGGGACACAATGGAAAGAGGTAACTTAAGTATTGTCTTATATACAGCAATACAGCTCTAGCACCTCTTAGCATTCATTATCAATAAATGATTCTCAGCATCACTACACCTGATATTTTACAACCTAATCTCCTTCCTTATTTTCAAATCTTGCCTATGGCAATAATTCAATAAAACAATGAATAGTCCTACATGGCATGCAAAATTCTCCAGTTTTCTCTTTTACTTCACAGCTTGTATTATTTCAACTGTTTATCGAACATGTCATAGATTATATAATTATTAGTAACACTTGGTCTTCTGACTTTTGCACATCATAGACAACAACTATAGAGTTGCACCTAATTCACTGATCCTACGAAGCATCAAAGGAGAACAAAATATCCATCTATGGAAGCATAAGTATTATTTTATTCACAACACAAAACATTTTTTCTCCTTTTCTCATAATTTATACAAGGGGTACAACAGTTGACATTGTATTTCATATTACATGGAATGATCAGCTATCAAGACATTTAGGTATACTCAAAGTATGACTTAACACAAATAAGATAACCTTATCTTTAGAATGCTATATTTTTTCTGTTTTTTTTTTGTTTTGTTGTTTCCTCTTATTTTTAACCTATGTTTATAAGCTACATAACAAGAATTAATTCTTGTTTGAGGCAAATTTAATACAATAATTTGTTAATTCCTTAATAAATACCAATAGAAGCAATTGTACAAATTTAGATAACTAAAAAAGTTACATGCATTGTATACATTTATCAAGGGAAAAACTTAGTGAATTTTAGTCATTAAATTTTCAGTAGAACTATAAGTTATATACACTAATGTAAGACCAATTGTCATCCTTTACAATTAATCTGTTTATCTTTGTAATATTCAAAGATGCCATGTCGAAATGTGAAGGTGTTGTTCGAAAAAAATGATTACAAAACACATATACACTACATACTGGGCATATCCCACAGCTTCACTTTTGCACACTTTACTTTGTTTATATTAATGAGTCTATAATATAATAATTCATGTTTACATCTGAAGTAAATACAAATTTATTTATTTCATTGTATAATTATTATACTCAGGAAAGTGCCTTACTAAGTAGAGTTCATGTTTTATTTGTTCATTAATATAATTTTATTACATAATTCTGTTTTCAACAGAAATATAAAATAATTTAAAATTTAAATATGGATTTAGCAAAGTTTTAAAGTTTTTGTTATTAAGAATTTAGTTTTATTTATTTATTATGTGTTTACATTGTTCATGTAACACAGCACCATATTTTATTTTAAATTTAATTTAAAGGATGGAAAAATCAAAGAAGAGGAACTGCCATTTTAACAATCAGTTGAAGATATTTCCATTGCTTGTGTCAAAGAAAGACACCATTGTTTTCTGCAATATTTGCAGAGGAGAATTTTGCATTGCAGTTGAAAACAAAGCATCCATAACTAAGTACTTAAACACTTACAAACATAAGCAATTGTTAGATGTGTCAGCTTCCAATAGTAAAGTAATAAGTTTTTTTTTTTTTTTAATTTCTTATCACTTTGAAGAGGAAGAACAATGAGTTGTAATGGAGAAAACATTTTCATTTCACACAATAATTCATAATCAAGGTTTTCATGGTTTGGATTTAATAACAAAATTATTGAAAAAGTTTTACAATCCTAAATTTTCATGTGCCAGAAAGAAATATGAGGCTATTATTAAATCAGCAATTAAAAATTACTGTGATATCTTGCAGAAGACTGGAAAAATGCAGCATTTGTAACAGTTTTATCTGATGCATCAAATCATAATGAAACAAAATTGTATCCAATACTAGTAAGATATTATAATGATAAAAAATGCATTCAGGTAAAAATTTTAAATTAAGAGTCCATTGAGGGCTAACCACCTATACAGAGTAATAAATGAAAACAATTTGAAATACAAAGTTGTTGCACTAACACACACAGCAGATAATACATACATAAATTTTGATGAGCAAAAACGCAAAGGAGTAAATAACTTCGATGTAAGAGTACAAGATTTACTCGAAAAGAAAATACTAGGCATAGGTTGTAATTATGTCAAATGCAATAAACACAGTGTCACATGCCATGGAAATTGATATAGAAGTTATAATATAGACAATTTATTTGTATTTTAGTTGTTTTATGGTTCAAATGATTGCTTTAAAAATTTTTGGGAAGACACAAATGTTAAATACAAGAAACTTTTAGGAAATTCATAAGTTAGATGACTTGCTTTAACAGCTGCTATAGAGTGTGTTTTACAATTATTTGAGCTTCTCTGTTCATATTGTTTAAGCTTAGACATATGTCCAAAAATTCTATCTTTCAATAATCTGCAATAATGAATCTTTATAATGACAATCTTTTTTCAATAATGAATTATCAGAGCTATTAATATATTTTGTCCATAATCAGGCATGTGTTTTCCACGAAACAATTCAAAAGATTGAATGCGAACATACTTCAGCTTCAGGAATTTGCCTAATTTTGAACAATTTGGTCCTTTAATATGAATCATGATTTAAAGAAAAATTTATTTCTTTAACAATAAAAAGGGAATTGTCAAACTTGGAGGAATCAAATCTGGGCATAATGGAAAAGTTTTCAAAGAAGTACAAAATCTTTTTGAAATGTTTCCAATACATCAAAGAATGGTCAGAAACACATAAATTTTTGACTTCACTGCTAGTAAACTGGGCAGATATTGAAAACTGTCATGAGTTTTTATCGAAAGAAATGCTTGATATTAAAATCGATAACAATAATCTGCTTGAAGAAATTAGAAGATTGAATGTATATTTAAGCACTAATAAATTAAAACATTGGGAAAATCAACATATTGAAATTGATAAAAGATGAGAGGAAATTTTTAGCTATTTTAAAAATGAACACATTCTATATGAAAATTTAGTTACTCTTGTTGAATTTACTTTGTGTTGTCCTGAATCTAATACAGCAGTTAAAAGTTTTTATTTTATTTTAATTGGTAATGAAAGATATTCGGATATGTGAAAAATCAAGTTTGAATGTTGATACTTTAGCTACAGCCCTTATTGTAAAATTCAATATGAAGATATTTTTTGCTCTGATATTTCCAGTGTTTTGTTAAAAAATGATGTATTGGCAAAAAATTAATTAAAAGGGATATAAACATAAATGTTGTATTTTTGTTTAAATTAATAAAGTGTTTCATTTATTTGTGATTTACATTTTCTTTAAACATTTTGTTCTCTTTTCCATTGTAAAAAAATTGATCACTTTAACTAATGGCTTTTTTTTTATTGAAGCAATAAAAGTAGCAACTAGGTTTTGTTTTTATCATTTGAAAAATCAGTTTTTATACTAAGAATCCTCTTTTCTTTGGCTATATTAATCTAATTATTATTCAATTTAAATTATAAATGCAACTTAAGTTTTTCTGAGAATACACAAAATAAGAAAATTATCATTACTAAACAATATCTTGAAAGTTTAAAACAGACTATGGCAGACTTTTCTGGGTTACAAGTTACTTCATTATGCATTTGCCTCGTGATCACTTTCAATGACTATCAGGGGATAAATAAGAACATTTCTAGATACATATGAATCATGAAAATTACCATCAGTGACCACACCAAAATGTCCTGGCAAGGATCCCTAAATGACCACTCCTGATTGAAAACATTTTTATAATTAAGAATATTTCTGAATTAATAGTGTAACACTGAAACAATTTTTCAATACAATTATTTTCATTGATAAATATTTGTCTTTGAAAATTTATGGATGAAAATAATGTATTGAATTTCCATAATCACTCAGATTATAGAAACACTTGCTTAAATTATTTAACTTTAAAAGAAATTGTTTCTAGTTAAAAAAAAAAAAAAATTTAATCATCAAAGTTTTGAAATAAAATTTTCTTTCTTTTAATTATGATTTTCTAAAACAGAAAAAAAGAGTTTACTTTCTTTTAAATTCCTAACATTTCATTTGACATCAAGCGAAGAAATCAACATTTATTTTGAAATCAGTATTTATATATGTAAAATACATATTTTAATGTTTAAATAGATTATCAAAATAAAATGCTCTTAATTATTCTTTTCTTAAATATTGATACCAAAAACTTAAAGTCCTAATACATAAACAATTTCTAGAAAATTGTAGTTATTATAGAAAATATTATTTGTATTAGGAAAATATTAGTATAAATAATTTTTAGGGATAGATAACCATATAATGTACCAAATATTTCTTTCTTCATAATACTTTATAAGAAAAAACATTTTCTGCTTTGTAAGAAGTGTTTAATTTCATAATGAAAAATCAGAATCATTAAAAAAAATAATGAGAATTATCAAATTTTTATTATTTTAATTTGAAACATATTGCACACAATTACTATGTTTTCAATAATTTGCATATTTTTTAACTGATACTAGGGTTAAAATAATTTTAATTCAGGTTCGTTCATAAAATGGATGTTATTTACATTATTGATTTAGATTTATAGCATAGTTGCAAATACCTGCTTTGTATGATTATACACTATGTATTTTTAAAGGGTGTGCATCTTTTCAATTACAATAGTATTCCCTATACATAATTTGTGTATTATGAGTTAAAAATTTTGAATTTCAATACGTATAGTATACACTCTCTCTCTACCACAAATAATCTGATAAAAAAAATTTTCCAACAGAAAAATTTACAATAAATTTTGAAAGATGGTGTTTAAAAGAGATAACAAATGGTGCTGAAAGACTTCACAGCTGATATCAAGGTAGTATGATGATCATTCAAGGTAATATTTTCTACTTTATTTTTAAAGTAAAGTGTTTTAAGTCTGGTTTATAGAATTTTTAACCTGGATAAATTTCTTTTTTGTCCCACAGCTTGGCAACAGAAAAAAATAAATAAAAAAAAATTCTAGGAATTTGAGTAGTCTGGACATTCTTGATTTTTTTTTCATATAAAATCTCCTCACAAGTTCAATTTTATATAAGAATTAAACTTATATGCTTCATTAGTAAATTCTTCTACCAATGAAATATATATTCTTTCTCCACTGTTTTTTTTCCTCTCTGTAATAGGAAAGGGAAGATAATAATAATAAAGGAAATTTAAATGAAATTAGACTGTAGTTATTATTTTGTAATACTTCTGTTGTCAGTAATTATAATGAAGGAAGACCGTGGTAGCCTCGTGGTGCAGGCATTGGCCTTCCTTGCAGTAAGGTGGGGCTAGATTCCCAATGCTGCCATAGACCCATGGTTGACTGTTATCAGTTACCATAGGTGTAATGGTCTGGAGAAGCATTCCTCATCCTCCAGATCAAAGTCAAAATTGAATGAGTGGATCCTCTGGTTGAATAAGTTGTTCACTTTTTTGTCAGATGTGAAGCGTAGCAATTTAAGCTTAGTTTTTTCACACCTATTTTTTATTTCATTTTGGACGCAGTGTGGAATATAAATATTGTCTTATATTCACATATTTTATTTTGCTGTGGATATAGCACCAGATTTTAAAGACTGACTTTTATATTCATTTTGGATTTTGCTGTACATATAGAGTGCCAGACGAAAAATGAAAGCAAGAATTTTATTTTAACTATTTTTGGCAGGCATAGAATTCCTAGAATTGTATGTTAAGTATTTAAATTTCCATTAATAAATTTAATTAAAGAATCGTTCTAGATTTGTCTACTTTAATGTAGTAATGATTTGCAACATTCTATATCTTAAATCACTGAAATTAATTATTTTAAACTAGATGTTATTAAATGTAATTATATTTGTTAATTTATTTCCTTTAATTTTAATTCTGAAGTAATTTTAAATAGAATCTTTAACCAATTCTTATTACGATTACTGTTTTTGTATATACTGTTAGGTTGAGCAATTTGAAATCCAGTGGGTGGTGTTATTGTTTTCTTATGTAGTGTTAAACCTAGTAATTTGAAATAGGAGAATTTCTCAGTTTCATACGCCGATTGGTACCCATTCTGGGTTGCGACTTTTTTCGTCACCAAGTGGTGACGAAAAAAGTCGCAATGATCACCAATAGAGAGAGATACCCTACTAGGTCCAAATAAGCATATATAGATCATGCAGCAATGAAATTAATGTTCATTATACTTTTTATAGGAATATTATTTTTTGTTTAATATCATTTTCCTACAAGACAATTAAATTTATTTTCAATAATTTCTAATAATATAATACCGGACAATAATTATGACTAAAAAAGTGTATGTGTAAATCTTTTTAAATAAGAGACAAGTTTTACAGGTTGAAAAATTGTTTGATGGCAAATTAATTTTGGTTAAAATGACACATATCAATTTCAGATTTACATATTTTAACTAAAATTCCAAATCATAATTAACATGATGAAATATTAAATTTACAAAAGAAAAATAAAATTATATAGTAAGGTAATCATTTAAAAACACTAGAAAACAGTAAAATTCACCAATATATATATATATATATATATATATATATATATATATATATATATATATATATATTTATATATATATATATATATATATAAGATATACAGATATCAAATATTCACAATCAACAAATAACTAATATAGTTCATGTTTAAAGATGTGCCCTGTAAATACATTGGTACTATTCCATTGCAATCCATTATCAAAGAATCTTCTGTCAGAAATGAACTTTAGTGTTTAAATAAGTTTTGTCAATTAATGCTAATTTATTTAATGAACTAGGAATAAAAATGTTGTATTATTTTTTGGTACAGTGGATGATTGGATACGGAACATAATCCATTACAAAACTATAATATCTGAATTGTTTGTAACCAATCCTCGCTTTACCATAGATTTTTTTATGAAATCTATTAATTTATTCTGGAGATCCTGAAAATTAAATTAAAAAAGAATGTATGGTGTAAATATGATATCTCCCTCTAACTGATTTCTTGCCAAATCTAGCGCCCTTTGTTTTGATTGTAGTGTTGACAATTTGAGTTTTTGTTTTTAATATAGTGTTGCTAAAGTAAGTTTTTGCTACTTTTCAGATTTTTTCGTTGCCAAATTTTATTTTTCTCATGTTTTACACTTTTATGTCATATCTTTTTTCAGTGGCAACAGCATTTTTAGTTTTCAATTTGCTTATCATTGCATAAGTTTTTTTTATTGGATGTGAAGTGCGGCAATTTAAGTTTTGTTTTTCATATATACATTTTATTTCACTTCAGATGTAGTGGGAAATGTAAATATTATCTTATATATTCACATATTTTATTTTGCTGTGGATATAGAGCCATAATTTCAAGCCTGTCTTTTATATTCGTTTGGTATTTCGCAATGGATATAGCACTGGAATTTAAATCCTGTCTTTGATTTTTGTTTTGTATTTCACTATGGATATCGTGCCAGATTTTAAACTCTGACTTTTATATTCATTTTGAATTTTGCTGTACATATAGAGCGCCAGATGAAAAATGAAAGTAAGAATTTTATTTTAATTATTTTTGGCAAGCATAATTTCTAGAATTGTATGTTAAGTATTTAAATTTCCATTAATAAATTAAATTATAGAATTGTTCAATGTTTTGGAATTATTCTTGATTTGTCTACTTTAATGTAGTAATGATTTGTAACATTCTATATCTTAAATCACTGAAATTCATTATTTTATTTATATTTAACTAGATGTTATTAGATGTAATTATATCTGTTAATTTATTTCCCTTAATTTTAATTCTCGAATAATTTTAAATAGAATCTTTAATCAATTCTTATTACAATTACTATTTTCGTATATACTGTTAGGTTGAGCAATTTGAAATCGGGTGGGGAATGTTATTGTTTTCTTATGTAGTGTTAGGCCTAGTAATTTGAAATCAGAGAAAATCCTGGTTTCTTACACCGACTGATATACATTCTGGGTCACTACTTTTTTCGCAATGAATGGCAATAGAGGGGTATACCCTACTAGTTCCTGATGCATGATTTCTTAGTAAGTTTATTTAAAAGGTATTACATATGTATAGTCTTGCATATTAATCAGTGCTTTTTATTTTGAGTATATGGGGTATTAAAGATCATGTCCAATGTTGAATTGTTTTCTCTCTTTTTTAAGTTTTTCCAGAAGTGATTAATATCATTGTATTTTGAAAAGATCCCTAATCTTACTGATATCAGTTTGGATTGAGTGCCATTTAAGACCACAGCATTGTTATCTTTCCATTTCTTCAACAAATACATGAGAGGGAATGTTCAAAATTAAATCAGTTTTGGTTTTGAATGAAATCAAAACTGAAACTGATTGTCTACTTAAGCTATAAATACTCAAAAGGAAAAAAAAAATTTCCAGCATAGAACGTTGATGTTTAATAGGCTAACAACGAAATTCAAGAGAGATGTAAAATGATTTTTGTTTCGTTGGGTTTGGCAACCCTGCAAATTATGCTCCGTGAATTGAGAAGTTTTCATAATAGTTTGCAATCTGAACACAAAAATCTTTTGGGAAAGTGTTCGTTGTCCGATTTGTTCTCAGTTTTAATTGTTCATTAACAGATCATCTACTGTTATATCTAAAAATGTAAACTATTTTGAACAATAATTGACAAAAATATTTATGATATTAATTGCAAATTCTTTTTAATCTATTACAATGATTATCATATAGGGACATAATGGAATTGTACCAATATATTAAATAATCACTATCAACAAATAACATTTAGAGTTTAGGTTTAAAGATTCAATCATGCTAATAATTGTATTTTCAAAGTACTTTACAAATATGACACAAATGAAATATTTTGAAAAAATGAACATGGAAGAATCACTCATAGGCATTAGACAATGTCTTTAATTGTTGTAAAAAGTAAACTAGGAGAAATTTAACTTTTTTTTCTTAAAAAATTAAGAAAAATCAATAAGTATAAAACTAAAAAACATTAACTGAAATATTTTTTAACTTTATATTTTTTTAAATCGGTTCCAACATATTTAATCAAACTTTATCTTCAATATGTGTTACAAATGTCTGTAACTGTTGGAGATAATAAGAAGTTGTACATAAAAATTATGCAAAAAATAACTGCCTTTTTACATTATCATATACAAAAGATTTTAAAAAGGGGAAAAACAGTTGACAAATACATAATATACAGTTTCATTTAATTTTATAAAGAACATTATTTAATAGCATTGATATATCAAGATTATTAAAAAGACATTGTTTGGAGAAACTAATATCAGTTCAAAATATATTTATTTGAATAACCCAAGTCCAAAATGAACACTTTGAATTCAGAATTCACAAACACAGAAATTAAACTTTGATGTTTCAAAATATCTCAACATGTTGATGAATCAAGAATAGGACACCTCACCTTTTTATTTAAAACTTAAAATTGTATATTTGTTTATATAGCATTTTAAAATATTATGCACTCTCCAAAGAGTTATTTTGTTAATAATAAAAATATAAGTCTCACTTTTTTAATAAGTGCATTATTGTTAAATTTCTCAACATGCAAACATTGACATTATTATAATATTTCATATTTGAGTGTAAATGATTATTTAGAATTCATTAAAAGCATAAAAATATTAAAAAGAATGAAGATAATAATAGGCATGACAAGGTCAAGAAAGGTCACATAGAAAAATAATAGCAAGAAAAATTACTAAAATAATAGCAATCAACAAATAAAGTTATTTGCCATGCTACATATACTTTGTCACCCATGTAAAAGAAAATGAAACTAAGCATGAATTTAGATTTTAAAGAGGAGATAGTGTATTCAAACAATTCACAGTCAAAAAGAATAAGTATTACATAATAATAAAATAAAGACAAAAGTTAGAAAATATAAAAGCGAAGCTGAAATAAAATTAGAATATAAAATTCCAAAAGCAAAAATCACTTCTTTTATCATCCACCACATGAAGGTCAAAAATCTCAGTTTTTGTTTTTATACTTATATCTAAGAAAATATATTCCAATCTTACACTTTCAAAACATGCGCAAAATGTATACAAAGATATTATACATATTTTACGAATTTCATATGAAAATTTCTCATTTTGTGCTTACAATACCTCAAATTGGCATGATGCTCTGTTGAAGACGTAATCAAACAGCAAATGTTTTAACATGCCGGCCTGCGATAAAAAAGGAAAATCAAATAAAAAAGGAAACAGGGAATGAAACCAAAAATATAATCGTCAAAATCATGCACACAAACCGACAGAAGCTTTTATTTCTTACTTTATCATCTGCAGTAACATCACTAATGCTTGTAGCCATAATTCGAAGCATGCAGACTTGCAGACCAATCTTGAACCAGACGATGGACGGATGTAAACAGTATTCTGTGGTTACAGCTAGATCTCATTATCACTGGTTTGTTCCTATCAATATTTTTAACTGTAAAAAATCGATTACTTTCAAAATATTTCTTTCACAAAAACACCAAGCTTTATCAAAAAAAAGAAAAAAACTAAATCAGTTTATAATAACGTGTTCTAGATTTTAAGATATAATTTTTTTGTACTTTTGTAAACAATACTCTATATAGCCATAAATAACTTCAACAACTCCGTTTACGTTTCTAAAGTCAAACTTTTCCATAATAATAATCGGATACATTGAGGTTGAGGCTGGCAAAAAAAGTTTTATTAAAAAATTAATTAGCTTACTTCTTATTAAAAAGAATTGGAGTTACAATTGTAATTTATGATGCATACTATACACGGAAACCATTAAACCAAAAAATGTTTGACTGCATGTGAAATGTAATAAAATGCTTTTATATTTTGTTGGAATTTGCGAAATAAGCGACTAAACTTAAGTACAGTTGGACACAGTTGTTCTCAATATTTCAAAAGTTACTTGATGAGTTTGTTTTAAACCTTATTACTTTATATTTTATTTTACGAAAATGACTATTATATTGTTTTTAATCGATACCAGTGCATCTATGAATCAAAGAACTTTTCTGGGAGCAAGACCAACCCTTTTAGACGTAGCAAAGGATGCAGTCGAAAGATTTATTAAGGTATTCTCTTTTATTTTAAGCTATAGTCCATTATCCTAATTTTTATCCTCTGTAATTGTAAAGAATTATATTCTCATTCATGATTTTATGTTTGCATTACAATGATTTACGGCGACTGTATATGAAATCTAAATAATGTAACTATTATAACTAAATAAATTTCTTCACAATACAAAATGATACATGAAATTCATACAGCAATTAAAAATTGATTCCGTCTATAGATAAAAATGTTCTATTCTAAAATTATTTTAAAAAATAAGCTAAACACAACATTTCATTGGCATTCCTTTTTTTGGCGACAAAGAAATTATCAACAAAATTATATAATCTTATCTATTACATTTAAAAAAGTGTAATTTTTCATTCCAGAACCATTGGTAAGTTATTTTTTCCAAATCACTGAACAAAATATAGCCAATGAACTTAATTTTTTCATAAAAATTACCTTTTATAGCAAAAGGAAATACGTCATTTTGCATAAAAAAATCAACAATAATCCAGAAGTATCCATTAAAATTTTAGATATGCTTGCTCATTCACAAAAATAAATTCCATATAAAGGAACTTAGAAATAATTTTTTATTATATGTTGACAATTTGTCATTCCAAATGAAGTAATTTTTTTGAATTCACTCCAGATTTTGTTGGCTATTGATTTTTAAGCCCTGCAAAATAGAAAATTCAAAAGATGTACTTTCGTAAATTCTTTTTGTTAAAATATACAAGAATTTTTAAAAAATCATCTCATAGGTAAATAATTGTAAGCATAATTTTTAATTTTCTATTGTTATATCCTTCCCACTTAATAGGTTTCTATGAATTTTTAGATTGAAACCATTTTTATTTGTAAATATTGAACAATTGCTTTCATAATCACTCAAATATGTAAAAAAAAAATTGCAAAATGTGCTGAATAAGTGTCCTAATATTTTGAAATTTGGTTGGTTATTAGATTTAATTTGTAAATAAAAAACCGACAAAAAGGATAACTTTAGAGAAATAATCAATCTTCTTAGATATTATATTGTTTTGATTTTTGATTTAATCCTGGAGATATTCTTCGGGATTTTTTTTAGTCTATCAATAATAATACCCATATTTCAAACAATTTGTAATTTTGCATTATTAATTGAAGAAAAATGAGTTCTCGTATCATGTAGAAAATAGAAAATATAGTTTATTCTAAAATTAAACTTAAGAATGTACCATAATTCTTAAAAAAAATGGACACTTAAAAAAATGATGTATTTTTTTTTTTAAATCTCCAAAAAAGGTAATTATCTTGATAGCAAATAGCATTGTTATAAATATCACTGTTGCAAAAGGTTGACTTTAATATATGGCAATAAAAAATTACAATCAGTTACCACTTGATTTTTTGAGATTTTTTTAATGGCAAGATCGGATTTTCCTCCATTCGATCGGAGCAATTGTACCATACCGAGGTGGCAAAGCAGTAGATGACAATTTTAATTTAAATTAATTCAATTTATTAAAGAGGAAAAAATTTTAATATACATAAGTAATGTTAATTACATAACTTCTAATTGAACTTTCAAATCGGCAAACATGACAATAACATTGGCAGTCACTGTCACAGTATACCTGCAGTATACTGTCTCTCTGAAAACACTATAAAAAAAACAGAAGGGAAGAAGGTGGCAGATTTTATTGCGCTATTCTGATCTTCACCTTCAAGCTTGTTATACAATTAACCAATGAGATGATAGAATTTTGCTGCAAAATATTTTCCGCTCCTTAATTTTCTCCATGCAGTTAAACAACTTTAATGTGAAATCATTTATTTATCATCAATAATCTTTAAAACATACTAAAAATTACTGTGCAACATCTTCATAATAAACATAAGTCAAAATTCAGGCAAAATCAAAATAAAGTGATAAAAGTTAACAATCCTGTACAGGATTGGCGCGATTTCAAATTTTCGCGTCAAGCGCTCTACAGCTCTGTCGCCAACCTAAATGACGTCACTACACGCTATAGCAGTCAACCAATAACGATCGCGTTCAAACTTCAGCTTTGAAATTGTGCGTTTTTCCGAATTCCAAATATTAAAAATTTGAATATTTCATTATAATTAAGTATTATAGAAGTTTTAAAATTCTAATAACTAGAAACTAAATTTTTAAAACTCAAATTTCAATATACCGTGCAATTGCACTCACCTCGAAAAGAAAAGAATGTACTACAGTAACAATTGATGATAAAGCTAAATTTCTAACGTTAACAAATTAAATTTTTTTTTAAAAAATTTGATTTTCAAAATTTGAGTAACAGCGCCCACCTTAAAAAAACATCAGTGTTGCACTACCTACTACAGTGCCAACCGGGCAATAAAGCAAAATTTCTTTCACATTTTGTTTAAACTCGAATTTTAATATATCGAGCAGCTACGCCCACATTAAAGAAATTTCAGTACGCTGCACATTTTAACACTAACGCGATAATGTTATCTCGTAAACAAAAAGCACGTCATGCATACGTAATTCGAACCATTAAGCCAGTTTGGCGAACTTATTGCACCACTTTATCGCCTGCTTGGCACATTTTACCCTCTGTACAGTTCTCTACTGTTTAACGAATAAAGTTACTATTCACCATTTTCATACCTGAGTAGGTTATATTAAATAAGTCCAAATTCAAGGACTTACTTATATTTGTTTTGAATATTCATCATTGTCAGGAAACTAGTGGATAGAGATTTTTAATGCAATGGAGGAACTCCTGGAACAGGTGATGTCCCTGTAGTTCCTCCTCATTGTGAATTCTGCAAAGTCAGAATTAAACAATTTTTCTGAAGACTACCTGACAGAATCTCATTTGAAATCTCCTTTGATCTGGGCACATATTCCTTCAATTGTATTTGTGTAGGTGCCAGTTTCAGAATCGACAAAAAGGGAGTGACTAATGTATGAATGCTAGAACCTTCATGTTCTAAACAATCGTAAGATTTCCAGCAATCTGAAAAAATTTTTGTGCCAGGCATAATCCTCCTTTTAATAATCTCCAACTAAGTGTCATTATATCATTCATAACTTCAAATAAACAACTTCCACTCTCTCTTTTCCAATGCCACCAAACACCTATTTACTGATTGACCTCTGTTAAATTTTCTATTGCCAAACATACACTCGCCAATTTCCTCAATCTTATCAGTACCTCAAATCCTCTCACTATTTTTCAAACATACATCTGCACACATTTCTCTACAAAAGTTATGCCAGTCAACCACAATTTTATTTGATTTTAGATTTACCTCATTTATAATCAGATTTGTTCCAGCTTCATATACTCATAAATACGAAATTTTTAACTAAACTCTTATTAGTTTATCCATGCTTAAGAAATGGTTCATAACCATGTACTCTTTCTTACAGATCTCTTAGAATAATAAGCATTCATATTTCTCTTTTGACAAACCCATTCATAGCCATCTGATCTATCCTTTTGCTCTACCAAATATATATCTTTCTTACAAACATAACAAGAACTAATCAAGCCTTCATTTACATACCAATCAATAATTTCTTTCATTTTGCTAAAAAAAATGCATATTAATTTTATTAGTCATTTTACTTTGTTGGAGGAAAAATAACAAAAGAAATAATTAACAAAATTACTAAATCATTAGATAAATTCAATCAATCATTTGTTAAATTCAATCATTAGTTAAATTCAACAATAACATAATTATGAAGAATAAAACAAATGGCTAAAATCTTTAAAACAACACAACAGTTAAAATTTAAAAATATACCTTATCCAGTATCATGTTATAATAAAGGAAACAATAAGTTAAATTTAATTATAAAACAATCAATAATATTTAATACTAATGTGATGAGATGGTATTGCCACTCAAAGTTAAAAAAAATATGGCAACCTCAAAATACATCAGTGAAAGCGCTGAAGATAAAATGGTTACCAAGAATTAAATTTTATTGCAATTATTTATTGCCAAACCATGTGGCTCTCGATTCTACACTGAACCCTATATTGCATATCAGTTAAAAAGATATGTTAAAGAAAACAACTAAAAAATGAATTTAAAAAAATACATTGGTTTACAAATTCAATTTTAGATTTGCAAGTATGTAGTCTTTCACAGAAAGAAATTCGTGTGATTGATACTATTTTACTGTAAACAGTTTTAATAAAAATAAAAATTTAATTTAAAAAATTTCTTCTTACTTTTGTTAAAATTAAAATAATTATCAAATGAAATTTTTAAAATTTAATTCTTCATAATGTGATTAATTAAAAATTAGCAAATCTTTTTATAATTAAAATCTGCTTTTCATAAAATAACCCAGACTATCAAAATTAAATTACTTTTTTAATAGTCTGAATCATAGATAATCTCCTTACATAAGGAAACAACTTTAGCTGCTTCAAATCCTACTATTGATGATGACATTTTCACTGACACACACTTGCAACCAATTTTGCGAAGCAAAGTTTAATATTTTTTTAACAGCAAGAATTAGCTTTCAGTTAAGTTAATCATTTGATTCTTACAATAGATGTGGACGTGTGTTTGTAGGGTTCACAATACATTTAAAAGCTGTATATTTCAATCTAATTATATCTTATTTGCAAAACATAACCATAGAGTTCAGATAGAATTTTTTAAAAAGCAAGTTAGATTTTGTAAACCTTAAATTACTAAGATACATTGTCATGGGTAAAAGTTACCAGATGGGTACGAGATTGGCACGATTTCAAATTTTGGCACCAAAGCGCTCTACAGCTCTGTCGCCAACCTAAATTGCGTCACTACGCGCGATAAATGTCAACCAATAACGATCGCGTTCGAACTTCAGCTTTGAAATCACGTGTTTTTTCAAATTCCAAATATTAAAAAGTTGAATATTTCATTACAATTAAATACTGTAGAAGTTTTAAAATTCGAATAAATAGAAAGGAAATTTTTATCACTTGATTTTAAATATACCGAGCAATGGCGCCCACCTTAAAAAAAACATCAGTGTAGCGCTACCTACTGCAGTGCCAACCGGGCAGTAAAACTAAATTTCGAACGTTAACAAATTTTACTTTTTGTTTAAACTCGAATTTTAATATACCGAGCAATGGCGCCCACCTTAAAAAAACATCAGTGTAGCGCTACCTACTGCAGTGCCAACCGGCAATAAAACTAAATTTCGAACGTCAACAAATTTCACATTTTGTTTAAACTGGAATTTTAATATACCGAGCAATGGCACCCACATAAAAACATATCAGTACGCGGCACATTCTAACACTAACATGCAATACACACAACTTAAGAATTCATATACTTACTTTCTTACTACCATCACGCTCTAAATAAAAAAAACGTAAGTTCAATACATTCTCATCCATAGTTAATTATCGTTAGCAACACGCAAACTCCAAAATTCGAATATTGAAACTCAATTATTAAATATTATTCTAAAATAGTTTCAAGGGTTACATACAAAACGCGCATGTCACGCGATCACGTTACCCAATAAACAAAAAGTAGGTCATACATATGTAATCCGAACCGTTAAACCAGTTTAACGAACTTATCGCACCACTTTATCGCCTGCTTGGCGCATTTTACCCTTCGTACCCATCTCTTCACTTTAGCGCAATTTTTAAATAACTATTAAAATTTGTTCACAAAAAAAACTTTTTTCTTTTAATTTTACTATAAACTTATACAAATAGATTTGATTTTTAAGAAATTGTTTCTTAAGAATTTTAAAAGTTTTTTTTATATTGCAATGTAGAATTATTATTTAAATATAGTGATGTATATATTTGTGTGGCAAAGATATGCTATTGCATTCATTTTTTCCTACCAAGTGTAAAAAGTGCATTTTGAATTTTTTTGATGCAGAATATATTTTTTATAGTCAAACTGCAAGAATAGAGTATATTTGCTAAGTATAAGTCATAAAGGGATGCAAAAGATAAATATGTATATTTGAGCAAATGAAATAATTCATAAAAAATTTTTTTAATTATTGTACTTACAGTACCTTAAATGTATGCAGTGTTACCACGCTGTACGAAATTTAGGTTTATGAATGTATTGCAGGGGATCCATTTTCTGTCTCATGTATAGTTTTCTACTTCATTTGTGTATTAATGTGATAGCAGCTATCACTAAATCATTAACAAGAATAAAATTATAAGAATCTTTTCCAATGTATTAGTTAATAACTATGATCTCAGAGAAAACAGCATTCTTCTTCTTCTTAGAGTTGGGTTTGTATGTCATTGAGCACCTCTGCTTTTATCAGCATTTTGTAACTGTTAACTCCAAACCCAATGTTTCTTAGTTCCAGTTGCTCGGGTCACCCACTTTATTAATAAAGTCTGATAACCCTTTAATGGAGTCTAGGTGTAACTCTCTAATATGGATGATGCCTAAAGAGGTTAATCTAGGGAGGGCAAGAGCCTCGCATTCATAAATGATGTGCTTGGCCATTTCCTCTTGCATATGACATTTCCTGCAGATAGGGTCTTGCTGAAACAGTCCCATTTTATGGAGATGTTTTCTGAAATAGTAGTGCCCAGTTATGAAGCCTACGATTAAACGTATCTTCTGCCTAGAGCATCTTAGAATTTCATAGGAAATCCTCGCTGATGATCTACAGATCATACTTAAACAGCATTTGTATTTCTATTATGAAGGATTAGAACCATTATATATTAGAACTTAAACGAAGTTGTGAATAATACTGCTGTCTGATAATTATTTTCTATTAAACTTTTCCACTTACCCAACCATATAACTTTTTAGGCAGTTACAAACACTGCCTAAAAATTCACATAGTGGTATATGACAATGTTCAGTTTAGTGAACAATAGCTCTATATTAATAATACAAATAACATTTTCATATTACATAACATTTGTTTCAAAAGCAAATTTATTATATAAAAACAATGTACGGCATTTTATTTAGAGATAATACAAAAGTACCACTTATTGAAATGGCCAGAAATGACTATTTACATTTAGTGCAAAATAATTATGTGCTGTGAATTTTAATTTAAAGTCTGCTTTTCAGATAAGGCAGAGAGATTCTGCTAGTAGAGGTGATAGGTATATGTTACTAACATTTGAAGAGCCTCCTTCTAATGTTAAGGTATGTAAACAAAATTTTTATTTGTTTCTTATAAAGTTAATATAAGTATTGTATTTGTTAAAGTATTATAAGTATTGTACTTATTAAAAACACCCAGTTTCTAAATTCTCAAGGTATTCGCTTTATTACTCAGGGTATTCATTATTTTGAGTGTTGGTTCTCAAAGTTAATTTCAATATGGTATGTTTGTGTTTTAAAGGTTTTATAACAGTGGAGTTCATAGTTGTGTTTGCAATGAGTATTTCTCTTTTGTTTAATTAGGTAAAAAAATATCCAGTAGAAGAATGATGATTATTTTTGTGTAACATCCATTCCAAGTAATGAATCCTAATTGTTAATTTTAAATGAATTGCAAAATTGAAATTTTTTTAGTTTTTAATAATTTTTCAATAAGTTATTTAAGCAGTCCTTGGGTAAAGACTTGGTGCAAGTGTGAGCAATAAAATTTGCCAAATGGCTTACTATGTTTGTATAACATGTGATTGTGTACATGCACGAAATTTGTTTTGTGTATTAGTAACCCTTTAACCATTTTATTAGTAATTTTTTTTATTTAATTACAATATAAACTTTTGGGGTGGTTGATTTAGTTTTAATGTATTAATTTCATGTTTGTTTAAATTTTGAAAGTTAAATTTATTTTAAAATGAATTTTATTATTTTTAAGTTTATTTTCAAATTGTTTCATTTTAAAATTTGAGTTTAATATTTACATGTAGCTAGTGATAGAAATTTATGAATAATGATAAATTGAATTTTTTTTAAAGATGATTAAATAAGTATTTTTATTTTGTTATTCATTTAAAATTGCTGTTGTAATTATTTATATAATTTGTTGAGTAATATGTAAAATATTTCACACATATTTAGGTTTACCATGAATTGTATGGCTTTTTAAGATTTACAATTTAAGCTTAATCTGAATTTTTATAAACTTGTATGTTTAATAATAAAATTAAAAACTCTATTTTTTTATAACAATGTATCTTATTTACATTATCAACTTAGCTTTATTGCCCAATTTTCTTCCAGGATTGTTATCATTTTCACTGATTTTTAAATTAATAGTGTAAATAAGATGCATTTTTACGGAAAAAACTCGAGTTTTTAATTACATTATTAAATATACATTTTTATGAAAACTCCATCTTAAGCCTTACAGTTCACAGAAAACCTATGTGTTAAATATTTTACACAATACTCAATAAATTATGTAAATTATTACATACAACAGCAATTTTAATTAAATAACAAAATACCTAATCATTACTTGGAAAATAAATTGAATTTGTTTTTATTTATTTTTATCACCATAAATTTATATTGATAGTTACAAATACTAAAATTTAAAAGAAATTTAACTTTATAAACTCAAAATAAGCTTTCAAAATAAATTTCACTTAATAAATGTGATTATATATAAACTAAATCAACCACTTAATAAGCTTAAATTGTAATCGAATAAAAATAAATTTTGCTTATGTACACGATCACATTACATCATGCAAATAGATTCTGACATGGTAAGCCATTTTGGTGCATTTTATCTTACACATTGGCACATACTATTCAGCTGCAGTTTTAGCTGCTTCATAAATTGCTTATTATATATTCAAATCTATTTTTGTACTATTGATAGGGACTGCATAAAAAACACAAAAAAAGTCTCCCAGAATTTCACTACTACTGCTTTAAAAAATGATTTTTGCAACACAATTAAAAAAAAATGTGGTGAATAGGGGCTGCATAAACAAAAGTCTCATGTATAAAATAACACAAAACCTTAAGGAAATATATAGGAATTACTTTGTGGAATAAAATCAAAACATGAGGCTAATACATTGAGGATAGCAATACTCTGGCAAAGTAAATCAAAAGAGCAAACTTAAAAAAATAAAAAATTTTAAATGCACTTCCAAGGAACAGCTCTGAGGTTCAATCTTCTGGCTGGGCAAGGTAGACTCAGCTTTCCAACCATATATTGGGTTGATAAAACTGAGTATCAAGCATGGAAAATAAACATTGAGATTTTGTATTAAGCTGGTCATCTAACTGGGACATGTATTTGGATCCCCAGGTTAAGAAAACAGAAATATGTATGGTAAGCCTTAGTCCCATGGCGCTGTCATGCCATTGAATTGTAAGTCTTTATATATGAAGCTTAGTACCAAATACTTTGACTGTCAAATGCAACTAAGAAGACAAAGCTTCATGATTTCTTTTGTTTCAATCAGTCTATAAACTTTACATTAAAAATTTTGTCTTGTGTGCTGTTAAACCACTGCAACACTATGTGCTGTTAAACCACTAAACCACTGATTTAAACCACTGCAACCATATGTTCAAATACTATGTTTGCTTATTGATTAACATTTCTTTTCATTTCCTTTCTCAATTTATTGACAAGAAAACGTTTTAATAAAAATATCATAAACTTATGAGATAAATCAAGCAACATACTATCTTAATAATCATGCCAGATTATTGTAAGAAATTTAAACTAATTTATTTTTCAAATTACTCATAAAATGTGTACTATTTGGGCTAAAATAAAATGTTTTAATTTGTTTGTTGTATATTTAGG
This sequence comes from Latrodectus hesperus, assembly GCA_037975125.1. Lineage (NCBI taxonomy): Eukaryota > Metazoa > Arthropoda > Arachnida > Araneae > Theridiidae > Latrodectus > Latrodectus hesperus. The sequence goes on along the minus strand of CM075860.1, from coordinate 13,523,067 downwards.
CTGGTTGGAAAGAGAGCTTAGCAACTTTCATGACTGAATTAAAAAATTTGCAGTCAGTTGGAATGACAACTTTAGGTGCTGCTTTAAAGTCTGCTTTTGATTTACTCAACATTAATCGAATGCAAACGGGTATTGATACTTATGGTCAAGGAAGGTGTCCATTTTTCTTAGAACCTTCTATCATAATTGTTATTACAGACGGAGGAAAACTTTCCACTACACTTGGTGTCCAAGAAGAAGTAAGTATATTAGTTATTTACTAAAAAAATTTGAACATGCTTTTGCTTCAGCTTCTTTCATTTGGTTACCTTCTTTTAAAAATGTTAAAGAAAAGCTCTATTTTTGGGACAAGGGTGAACCACTTCATTTAAGTTTAATTGAACTTTCTAAGTTCAATGCAGTGTTTTCATTCAAAATAGTTAAATTAAAAAATTAAAAAGCCATTAAACTAATTTTATTTTTAAGCATACTCACTGTAATATAATGTTGTTGATACATATATTTTATATAAAGAGAAACTGCTTGGTTTATAAGAATACAATTAATATTAATATTCTAAAATTAAATTTCCTAATTTATTGAATTAGCAGGACTAAAGAGGGTTGTATAAAATTTTTTTTTGATACATGTTATATATTATCTATAAAATTTTTCATTTTTAAAGTAACATTGAAATATATTACATAAAAACTTACTTCCATTTTATTTGATATTTAGTTATATAAAAACTCTTAATCTCTTAATACCTCAAACTGTCATATACAATTTACCTGAACACTTATACTGCTATTCGTCTCCATGACTTAGTTCACAGGTGCATCACAGGGTAACAACAAATGACAATAGCAATTTCCAACCTTGCGGTGGCGAATGGTTAGTCACCCAGTACCTGGTATTAAAAATAATAAAAAAAAACATTTAAAATCACATTAAATAAATCCTTGTCCTAGTGTTTCTTTAAAAATATTATAATATTTAAAAATAAATTTTATTTCTAATAAAATTATTACTTTTACTTTTACACAACATGTTTGCAATAATATTTTATTCCTTTCATAATGCGAAACCGCAGAAATTATTGATGGCTCAACTTCTGATACCCGAGCCTCAGCATTTTTATACTTAGATGACTTAAAACAAATAGTTTGGTGGTGTTTCCCTCTATACTTGTTACAAATCAGTTCGGATTTACAGTCTTTAATTCTATGTTTTACACCAAGGCACAAAAATCATTTGCCGAAAGCTTTTAGTAAGTTTCTTCTTTCTTCAAAGCTCAAGTTGTAGTTTTCCGCCGGGTGGTCTCTCCTACAAAACATGCAAGATTTATTAGTTTGAAAAACTACCGAAAAGCCTTAAGTGGATGATTCAGACTTATTCTCCTTCAAGAATGGGGTCGATGTGACCTGTTTTTCAAGTGGTTTTTGTGAAGATGGAAAAGTTTCTCTGCTTTTTATTTCAAGTTCAATAAAATTTAACAAATTATGAATATTGAAATCAGAAGAAAATAATTTTATTCTTATCAGAGATAAGAATAAAATTAATTCTATAAAAACAAATTATTTTATTATTGTGAAAAAATAAAATGTTTTTAAAAAGTTGTACACACAAATATTGCAAAAAATGTTTTGTTTTCTTTTAATGTTTTTTTCTACTTAATTGAATATGCCAGTTGGAATTGAATATGTGTATAATATTATGTAACAATGTAATTTTAAATAGGAAAATAAAAATAAATTTTTATTTTAGTATGTTGACGTTATTTTCAAAAACATCTTTAGTATTTTTCAATTCATTATATTTTGTTGCATTATTTTAACTAGTTTTACATGCGTGGAAAACTTGCTTCATAAAGCTTTCAAAAGTGTTAAAAGAATTATTTTAAAAAAATACAATAAGCATTAAATTAATTTAATCATTGTTAAAATTGAATGACTGTCATTTATCTTATTCTACCTAAAATTATATTACTTTATATGACTATTTTTATACTAATATATTAACTGACAAAATTTACAGTTTAAATTTTTAAATAAAATTTTGGTGTAAAAGTATGATATCCCCCATTAAGTGATTTCTCATCAAATCTAGCGCCCTTTGTTTTGATTGTAGTGTTGCAAATTTGAGTTTTGTTTTTATGATAGCGTTGCCGAATTCAGTTTTCGCTACTTCTCATATTTTTTAGTTGCCAGCTTTTATTTTTCTTGTGTTTTACATAATTTTATGTCATATATATGCTTTTTTTCAGTGGCAACAATTTTAGTTTAGTTGCTTGTTTTTTTATCGGATGTAAAATGCGGCAATTTAAATCCTGTCCTTTTATATTTACTTTTTATTTCACTTTGGATGTAGCACGGAATATAAATATTGTCTTTTATATTCACATTTTTATTTCGCGGTGGATATAGTGCCGGAATTTCAATGCTGTCTTTTATATTCGTTTTGTATTTCACTGTGGATATAGTGACGGAATTTCAATCCTGTCCTTTGTATTTTGCTGTGGGTATAGCACCTGAATTTCAATCCTGTCTTTTATATTCGTTTTGTATTTCACTATGGATATCGTGCCAGAAATTAAACTCTGACTTTTATATTCATTTTGGATTTTGCTGTTGTTGTAGAGTGCTGGACAAAAAATGAAAGCAAGAATTTTATTTTAATTATTTTCTGCAGGTATAGAATTCCTTGAATTGTATGTTAAGTATTTAAATTTCCAACAATAAATGAAATTATAGAATTGTTTTATTTTTTGGAATTATTCTAGATTTGTCCACTTAATTGTGTAATGATTTGTAACATTCCATCTTAAATCACTGAGATTCATTATTTTGTTTATTTTTAAATAGATGTTATTAAATGTAATTATTTTTGCTACTTAATTCTCTTTAATTTTAAGTCTGTTATATTTATAAATAGAATCTTTAATCAATAATTATTACGATTACAGTTTTCTTATATACCATTAGACTGCGCAATTTAAAATCGAAGGGAAGAACACCCTGCTTTATTTACATGGTTGTTATTATCATTTTCTTATATAGGGGTAGGCCTAATCATTTGAAATCAGGGATAATCCCGGTTTCTTATGCCGAAGGGTGCCCATACTGGGTTGCGACATGTTTCGTTGCCACTTGGCAACGAAAAAAGTTGCAATGATTGCCAATAGAGGGGGATACCCTACTAGTTCCAAAATTTCTTGAGATTCACATTATTTAACAAACTAAACCAAAATGAATAAAAATATTTATTCTTTAACATACTATACCTAAGAATTTTTAATCATTATGAATATTTTTGTAATTTATATATTATGAATATATTGATAATTGAGGTACTATTTTGTTTAGTTATTAAATGGATCAAATTAATTAAATATAATCTTATGTATAGTATCTAAAGAATGTTTCACATATGTTTTAAACTTTTCTGAAAATTTAAATCTTTGGTTTCTTTTCATTGAAAATCTTAAAAAGCATTGTTCCCACTTCCTTCTTCCTAAAATGCTGTTAATAACAAGGTTACATTGTTACAAATAAAATTTTGACTTGGTAAAATATAAAAACTTTTATTTAATTGTCTTTAAAATAATTTCAATTATATGCATCATCTTTTATATGTTAAAAGTCTTGCTATTTCATTTATTCACATTCAATCTATATACATTCTTACATAAGTTATATGATTTCCTTAGCTAAACCTTCCCATGCACTCCTCTGTTCCTGGATCTGAATTGACCAAAGAACCTTTCCGATGGGATCAAAGGCTTTTCTCCCTTGTTCTAAGACTGACTGGGATTCCTCCTGCAGATAGGGATCCAAGCTCTGTTGTTCCACCTGACAATTCACCAGTAGATGCTATGTGTGATGTTACAGGAGGTAAATGTCTACAAACCCATTGTTCTTAATTCTCTTTGGCAGGAATCATGGAATATACAGGTTTGAAATTGGGCTGCAGTGGCCTGGTTGGTTAGGGTATCCTTCTCTTTATCGAAAGGTAATGAGTTTGAATCCTGGCCGAACAAAGATCCGTCATGTTCGCTAATGGTGGTTGGGCACCCTAAAACTGGGCGTAGTTGCGATGTCCTCCAAGTGAAATGATACCTCTGGGCTAGGCAGGCCAAGTATTGGGGGTCTTCTGCTTGGTCCCTGCTTCAATCTAACTGGTTGAGCCGAACTTAGGGCTAGGTATAGGGAAGCATGCTGGTGCAACTACAACAGGTTTTAAACAAGCTAAATGCCATTATACCGTATATTATTCTATTAAAAATTTTACTTTTACAAAGTGCTGATGTTAAATTAACTCACCTTTGTATCAGACACACACATTTCGAATAGACAATTGTTTTTAAGCGAATTAAATCCCTGGTGTGAGACATGTGATCGCAACCACTTACTTTTCATTATATTTTAATCTCATCTCCAGATTTTAGCCTTTATTGTTATACATTTTTTAATTCTGATATTTTAGCAATTTTTGATTTGGTGGGAGATCACCACAGAAACCTATTTGCGTATTTAAAGGCAATAGGTTTCATACTATTTATTTAATTTTATGGTTTATATTTTAAAATTTGCAATCATACTTTGTATTCACTTATATTATAATTTGATTTAAATTAATTGTATACAATTATTTTTGCTTTTTATAAGAATTTTAATGTTGATTGAATTTTCAAAATTAATGAAAAAAATATAAACATTTTATTTTGTTAAAACTTAAATTTGATGCCACAGCTCCTTTATGGACCTCACTTCAGAAAACCCAACCAATTAATGCTCTTAAAATTGTTTTAAACATTTTAAAATCCATCCTATAATGTCTTCTGAGAGGGCTCTCATAGTGTGTCATATTCATATGTTGCAAGGAAAGAAACTTATAAAACTCTTAAGCAATCTCTGATAGATATGCTAAGCTAGCAGTGGAAAGGGAAGCATTCCCAGTTCTTATTTCAACAATTTGTTGGTTCAATTCTTGACTCTAATGTGGTTGCTTATAGTGGTTCAAAATCTACTTTGAACTATAGGTTCAGATTTAATTTACCCTCATGGATAAAATGATTATTGAGAGACTAATAAACCAAGCTAAAGCTATTTGGATATGCATATAGAAATGTAATACCGCTCTTTTAATTTTCAACAATAACTGAGACAGACCTTTTTCTACAAAGATGGTTGTCCTGCTAATTTCCAAGGTTGAATCTTATAGATTTCTTCTCTTTAAGCTCTTTTTTTTCTTTGTAGTTCTTGGTTTATTGCAAATAAAATTTGATCATTATTGGGAATAAAACATTGCTCCAGTCTGATGAGGGAGAATAAGAACATTTGCAATTTTAGATGCTTTTTATTCATGATCAACATTAGTTGACTACTGTTTGCATGTGTTTTTAATATTCATATATGATACATTCATTTTTGTGTTGCAATTCAACAATAAATATAATAAAAAAATATGCAAGTAAAATAGCTTGAGTAGCTTTGATTATGTAGTTTTGTTATTTATAAGATCAGATTTTTTTACATATTTTTATTTATTTCATAGAATTTATAGAATTGAATAGATATATAGAATTCATTTCATAATTGTGTTAAGTTAATTTTCAAGAAAAATAATGCTTACTAACTTGCTAAAATAAATGAAACCAAGAGAAATATGTTTTAACTAGTAAAATAATTTTATTTGCTAATGATAAATTTTTCAGTATATAAAAAACATTTGCTTTTTTATCTGTTTAGTTTGTAAAGTAAATTTTTTAAACAGTAAACATTTAAAAACTTAGTTTCAAAAAGAGTTGAAATTTTTTTTAAAATAAAATAGGTAATAAATGATTTAAATTTACAAAACAGATAGTTTTATTATAGTATTTAGAAATATTGTAATTTCTATATTGTTAGAAAATAATATTAGGTTGGTGCGTATGAAATGTCGGATTCTCTTTACATGCGGACGTTTTCCTCCCGGTTTTCGTTATACTTTTGTATTTGGCATAACCTCATTCATACTCGTATTGTCCATTGCCAGAGACTCATTTCAGCAAAATAGGTTTTCTCGAAGGTCTTCCCTTTTTTATTTCTTTTGAGTTTATTGCCGATATGAATTCTGCCGACATTCGCGTCATTTTCTTATATGAGTACAAACTTGGTAATAGTGCTGCAAAAGCTGCACGCAACATAAACCAAGCGTTTGGGGAGAATACGGTTAACGATCGGAAAGTGCAGCGTTGGTTCGAAAAATTTCGGACTGGCGATTTTTCACTGCAAAATGAGCCGCGTGGAAGACCCAAAACGTCTGTGAAGAATGATGACCTGAAGGCTCTAGTGGAAGCGGATCCAGCCGTATCCACGAGGGAACTTGCTATCAGGATGAAAGTTGACCATACAACGATATTGAGACACCTTTCTGAGATTGGCAAGGTTAAGAAGATGGACAAGTGGGTACTGCACGCACTGACAGAGCGAAATAAGCTGGATCGGTTAAACGTATGCTCATCATTGCAGCATCCACCATATTCACCTGATCTCTCGTCGACCGATTTTCATTTTTTCAAGCATTTAGAGCTGTTTTTAAGGGGCAAACACTATGAAAATGAAGACAGTCTAAAAAACTCGATATCAGAGTTTATTAATTCTAAAGACCAAAATTTTTTTAAGACAGGCATCTACGCTTTAAAATCTCGTTGGGAGAAGTGTATTGAAGCGAATGGAGCATACTTTGATTGAATAAACAGCTTTTGAAGAAAGATATGCAGTTTTATACAATCACTTAAGAATCCGACATTTCATACGCACCAACCTAATATTTCCATGCATTCTAGAAAGATTTATTAGAAATGAAGTACCATTTTATTAACCATAAAGTTGTTTCTTCTGTTCCTGTTGATCAATCATTCTAGTCAGATCATGGTTAAATCACTTTATTGCAACTCTCTTTGGTTTAAAATATCCCTGACATCAGATAATGTTTCATCTATGTCAAACATAATTGATTACTTCATTAAATTGAGGCAGCATCATAAATCTGACTTGTGGACAGTTTTGCTGCCTCCCATTAAGTTGCTTTTATTATTTTTATTAATGATAATTTTCATTCATGATTTTTAACAGTATTTTTTAATAAGAGAAAAAGAAACTACATTATTGAGAGAGATTTAAAGAGTATTTTTATTTCTTTAAAGTCCATTCTTATCCACATATGTATTTTTTATGTTCTTGAATAATGAAGTTGATTATTTTTTTCTTAAAAAATTATCCTCTTTCTTCAATTTTTTCAATTTCTTTAGTAGAAATAACCACAAAAAGGCAATAATTTTTCTTCACTATAAAAATAATTTCTTTGTGCAAATTTGTATTATGGTTTCATGTATAAAACATTTTGGCTTACCTTTTAATGTAGAAATTAAATAATTTGAATATTTTGCCATTATTAATATTTAATCATTTATTAGTCAAGAATTTTTTTCCATGTTTATGTAAATCTATAAAATGATTTTTATTATTTCAGGAAGATATTGAAAGATATCTTTAGTTCACTCATCTTGAATTTCAGTAATAAACTGATTTATTTTCCTTAGGGCGATCATATGCTGTTATATCACAACGAATGTTAATGCAGTGTTTGGAGTCTCTGGTTCAAAAGCTGCAAGGTGGAGTAGTCATCAATTTTGAAAAAATAGGACCTGATCCTCCATTACTGAGTGGTGAAGGTAAGTAATCAACTATTTCATTAAAAATATAAACTTTGCAAATTGAAAATAAGATTTTTAATTTATTTAAACTTAAAAATATATTTGAAAAAAAATCACTGCCTTCTGATTCTTTTTTATTAACTATTAAAATATAAATATTTATGTTCTAATATTTTAAAATATTTAATTAATAATAATTTAATATTTAAAATTAAACAAATCTAATGCTATGATTTGTTTAATTTAAAATATTTTTGCTACATTTATTTACACTCATATATGATAGTGAAATAAATTAAGTTGCAAATAAAATGTGTATTAATCATTGTTATAAATTAATAAAATTAATTATGTTCAACTACAACAATTTAAATTTTAAAATTGAAATTGACACATTTAAGTGGTAAAATTGTTGTGAAATTATAGAATTAATTTGATTTTCTAAAATGATCTTTAATTTAGACAATGAAATACATATCATTTCTGTTCTAAAACAACTTCAACTTGATTTGGGGAATAATTTTTCGAGGAATAAGATATATTGCATGAATTATTTCTCTGAAGTATAATTTGTATTGCAAATTATTTTTATTGGATATTTCAGAATAATATATATCTGATTATTCCATATGAATTATTAATTTTTTTTTCTCCAGAAATTGCTGAAGTGAGAGATGTAAAACCTGCTTCTCCCAGCTTGCATCCAAGTCAGCCTAACCCACCACAAAATGGTAGAGCTAGCCCTGCTTTGTTTCCTATAAATAATAATACTTCGTGGCAGTCATGTAGAAAACTCATTTATGTCCAAAGATCTGCACAAAAAGGATACACGGTAGGACACTGGCCAATACCAGAGTCATTTTGGCCTGATCAGAGTAGTCCAGCTTTGGTAAAATTTGTTCATGATTTCTAATTGCTAAAACAGTTTTTATATTTCTAATTTAATAAATTTGTTTTAAGCATTAATGTTTTTTCCAATGGGGGTTTTAAGTTTTATTTTAATTGATTTAACATTTAGAAAATTTATGCGATATGCTTATTTTTAAATTTTATTATACAGGGTGTGGCAAAATAACTTCCTTATTTCCTATTGTAATAACTCAAAAGTGATATAGATGTTTTTATTTATTTTTGCATACAAAGGCTACGTATTTAAAGTTTTAGTTTACAAAGTTTTAAATATATTAAACAAGTGATGACTGCCATTGGTAACTCACGGGGTGAACAGAATTCTGCTATTCTCATGACTTTCTCCAGCATATTAGCTGGTATGTTTGCTGTTTCCCTTTGAATGTTTGTTTCTTTTTAGATCTTCCACAGTTTGTAGGGACAGTCAGTATAGGCACGTTACTTTAAATACTCCTTCAAAAAGAAATTACATAGGACCAAATTGAGAGAATGTGCTGGTCACTCCAAATTATTTCTCATTGATATGAGGCTCCTGGAAAAATAGGCCTACAATATACTGTATTCATTGCTCCAACACATGGCATCTGAACTCCAATTTCTCACAACTTTATGCCCTATGCCCTTCTCTTTGAAACATCAACCTCATCATCTTTGTTACTTTTTGTGTTATTGCAATTTGAAATGAGGAAGTTATTTTGCCATATCCTGTACTATAACGATAAAAGTTTTCAAATATATTAATTATAAAAATAACCATGTATCATTTCTACTTAAAAATTAAATTCTAAATTGTTGATTTTTTTAAAAATTGTCAATGAATAGCTTACTGTAAACATTCATGCTTATTTTAATGATCCCTACAGCATTTCATATACATAAGACTTCAAATACATGAGTTATTTGAAGTCTTAGAAATACTATGTCTCATTAAATCATACATTGATTAGAAATTGCACATATATTTACAAAATTAGCTTCACTAGTTGAAGTGTTTTAAAAATTACATTTTTACCCTTCTTTTAACAAATAAAAAAACCAGAAGCACAAATTTCATCAGCAATTTTAAAATTTTTCATTTAATTTTAGTTGCAAAAAAGTTCACAAGAGTTCAATTTCTTATTCTAGTTCCCATTTTGAATTTTGTTCGTCCGATACCATTGTTATCATTTTGTTGTACAAAAAAACCAAATAATTTTTATGGAAATTTTTCTTCTGCTTAAAATATTTAACCTTGTTGCATCCATGTAACTTGGGTTTTAAATCTTTGTTTGAATATCATATCAAATTCATCAGTGATATAGAACAAGAACCAAACATTATGTGCAGTTATTTTTATTTCAATTTTCTGAACAAAAGTTAGTGTAAGAAAAAAGACAAACCAATCATAACTTCTCAAATATATCCATAATTTTCCAATCAATATTCATTTTATTATTGAAATTTGTTATAATATGCTGTTAATAATAATGTAAAAAATCGCTATTGAAATGTTCAGGGTATCAAATATTAGAATATCTTTCAGTTCATGAAAATAAAGTATTGTCAACATATACTTCTTTCCCTACTAAATGAGTTCTTTTTTGTTGTATTTTTGTAATTTCATGTGTCGATTTAACATTTATCAATATCTCAGTATACAAAATATGCTTCTCCACATCTTTTTTAGTTACCTTGATATTATTAACTCATTAAATCACATAGATTATCTTCTTTTTCTAAACATCTGGATCACATCTGGATTGATAAAGTATTGTATAATTTCTAAGCAGAAATGATTGATAGAATGTCAATCTCTTGAGAAAAATTTGTTCTACTTGTAAAAAACTCCTGTAAATTTTTTTTTTTTTTTTTTTGAAAATCCGTATAAACCATGTTGGAAAATAAGTACAAAGATGTAAAAATTAACTGTAAAAGTTAATTTTCTTGTAAATTGTCAGGGTTTCATTTTAAAATAGTGTATTTATTTTCTTTGTGTAATTAATAATAAGTGAATGTAAAATATATCCTTTTTCAAGGTCATTTATCTAAATGAAAAAAGGTGAGTATTATGTTTCTAAATAGTAGCTGGCAAGAACTTGAACAATTAAAAAAAATTGCCTTTGCCCATTAAATTCTTTACTTCTATTAAAAATAATCTGACTTATTTTAATTATATTTATAATTTTTATTATATATATATCAAATTCTTTCCTTAAAACTGAAAGAATTTTATATCTTCTAAATATAATGTGCTTTTGTTTACTATTTATAGAACATGACATTTTTTACTCTGAACTTATTTATCTTCCCAGCCTGCAAGAATAGTCTTCTGATTTAGATAGAAATCTAATGATTTTCAATTTTTCTTTAGATTTCTTTTTTTTAAGTATCATAATTAGTTATTTTTTTTATTCATGTTTCCAATAAATTAATTTCAGAATTATTATAATTACAAATTTTTATAATGAAAATAAATCAAAATTTAATATATTCTCTTACTTACCAAATATTTTATGACATTAAGCAGTATATATTCTATAGTGATAATTATGTTGTGATTTTGTTTGATTGTAGAGAAAGATTAATTATACTCAGTCATGATTATTTTTTTAATAATAAAAAAGGAAATTTTTTTAATTAAATATTTATTTTTTAGATATTGCTTAGCAGGTTCAACTGTTAAATTATTTAATAAACTTTCCAAAATGAAAAATATCAAACTGCATGTATACTAATACATAACCCTTAATCAGGTTTTGCTTAAGAAAAGTTTTTGTTTTAAATACATAGTTAACTAGTTATGTTGGTAAATTATACGGGTCAAAGAAAATGTTTAAGATAATAAAAGAAATTGTTCATCAAAAAATAAATATTAAGGTATGAATAAAATATAAATTTGCTTAACTTAACTTTCATTTTGATAAATGCAAAAATTTATTCATAAAAAATAATTATAGAAGTATAATTACAAAACTAATTATATAACATTTGAATATAAATAAAAGATTGCATTGAAACACATTGATTATTTTACTCATCCAAGTTTTACACATTGTTTTCCGAGATAAATATTTTTAAAATTAAAATTTCACATAAATATTTTAAGAAATCTTTTAAAAAGGATTTTTAAGGATAATTACAACACAAATTTAAATTAACAAGGACACTAAGACTGGTAAGTTCTATAGAAAAATATTTTTCATCTCAATTTAAAATATCAAAATCGTTTTAAGAACATTTTTTTTTTCAATATAGATAGTATTTTAAAGGGGGGACAAGGTATTACTATGAAAAAGTTAGGTGGTTTTTAAACTTAATAACCATAATTTCTTAAACTTTCAATTATTCATTTACTTGTTTTGTATGTTCTTTTGAAAAATTTGTGAAAGGAAATTGCATTATAACAAGGTATTTTCTCATATTGACTTTAATTCAGGCTATCCTTATACATTTATCCTCCAGTTACATTTCTTTTTTTTTTGTGTAAATAAATAATAATTGGTTATTCTTTAATAATTTAGGGTTTTATGCACAATATAGATATAGAAATTGAGTTTTTTTCTTATTCCAAATGATTTTTATTTAAAGAATTTGACAAATGTACTGACTTTTAAAAAACATTTTCTCTAATACTTGATTTTTATGACCCATAATCTTATAAAGATATTTTCTGAACTATAATGAAATGGCAGTAATTATTGAGCTAAATGAACTTCATGTTAAATATATTTTGAATTAATTAATTTAAAATTAAGTTAAAGGAAGTTGAAATAAATCATTCCATGGCATTCAATGAGTATTTGAAATGGAAATAAAAATTGCATTATATGAGTGCTTATTTTGAACTCAAGCTGAAAAAATTGTTTGATTTTATTATTATTATGATTTAGTTAATTATGTTTTTTTTATCAGATTTTGACATTTTAAAATATATTTTCATTTAAATATGTTTTATAATGAAGCCATTGTTTAGAAAGTAAAAAATACTCCAAACTTCATCTTTAATTTTTAATGTACTTATTTACATTATAAAACTTCTTATACAGCCGCCAAGGACTGCACATCCTATAGTGAAGTTTTGCTGCACTAATAGTGAGCCAATGGTTATTGACAACCTTCCTTTTGACAAATATGAATTGGAACCAAGCCCTCTCACTCAATACATCCTTTCTCGAAAACAACCTACTGTTGCATGGCAGGTTTGTAATTAATATTGCACTATTTCATAAATTTATTATATCATTTCATGTGTTATTTGTTAACAGTTTTATCCCAATTTATTTATTTTGTTCAAGTTTGAAAATGTTACTTTTTAAGATTAATTAATTAAATTAAATAAAATTAGAAAATATTTTATATAAGAAATATGGTCCATCTTTTAAATAGAATATTGGGATAAAGTTTGCTCTTATATATTTTAGCATTCTCTTTAATGAAGAAAAGTGATTTCTATGAAGAAATGTTACTTTATTTGACTAATACTTTCTTATTTACATGATACTTCACTTTTCAATTGAATTTTACAATAATTTTGTGAAAAGGATAAGAGGAAGCCTGAGAAAATGTTTTTCCACTGTATGATTTTAGTTTTCCTTTGCAGCCTTCATTTTACAATGACACTATTTTTCTTGCTTTAATAAAAATTATTAACATTATGGATGTCTTCTATTGCATCAGAAGGTACAGTAGACATTCTAGATCTACCTTTTGTTATAATTTTTTACATAACCTATTATTACAACACTTCTAAACTTCTTCACGTTTAAAGCTTTAATTTTGATGCGTGTTTTATGAATTATCCATTCATTTACTATAGCTGTATGCATTTAACAAACATATAAAAAGCATCTTATCTTAGTGTCCTCTAACTCACCTCTTCACATAAAATGATTGTTCTAAAGTACTGAAATTTGCAGCAATTGTGACTGCAGTACTTGTATCATTTTATTGCACTACTAAAATATCAGAGTTCTTGTCGAATGCAAATTCAGGCATTTATCAGATTTCCTCATGTGATTTCTGTAGCTCGAAAATTCTGTTCACTAAGACTTTTTAAAACATTGATCAAAATAAAGAAGTGCAGCTTGAAATATTCACAATATTCTCTATTATTTTCATCAGAACCCGAATACCAAGAAGAATATAATTTCTTGCATCAGATTTTTATCACAATAAAGAGAAAAATTTTAACAATATCCCCCACTTCCACATTGAGCCCAAAGTTTATATCCGAAAGGTTTTGACTTGCCTTAGATAAACTGTTAACTGTTTTAGACTATTTCTATTGTAGTACACGATGATTGTTTCATGAATGCTTAGATTTGCTGTGAAATGTCCAAACTCCATAAAATTATTGAGTATAACAAATAAAGGTTATACTTTGAAGAATCGATTCTGGGTATAACTGACTTACAGATCCAATGTTCACAAAGTTTAAAACCACTTCAACTTTTGGAAACAGCTTCCTGACATATCTATTTTACCAGGCTACTGCCAAAGAGTTCAGCATTTGACCAGTAGTCATATTCACATGTATAGAAAAAAATAATTAAAAGGGGGAAATTCTCATAAAAACTTATTATTTCATTAGCTGTGGTCAAGTAATGCTCGTTTTTTCTGCTGTTGCATATTGTATAATTTCTTTTACAGTGAGTTTGCAGACTTCACTGGAATAAAATTGCTTAAAACTTTCTGATGGAGTTTTGTCTTTCAATGCAGTTTCTATCAACTTGAACTAGTCACTTGCAGTTGTTTCAAATGTGCTTCCTATTTCGTATATTGCAGTGATTTACTCTTTACCCAAGATGACTGATGTCATTCATCTTTTCTTCTGCTCTTTGTTGCAGAAACATTAGAACTTGTGCACAGTTCAGACTAAAAACTATCTTCAATTCTAAAAGTTCCTGTACTCAGCAACATCATTTACCATGATCTCATCTGTATATACTTTGTTCTCTTTTCTATCATCTTCATCAGGTAGTTCAATGAGATCTGGTAGTAACACAGTAATTTCTACTTTACTCTCATCTGAATCTAAATTATTGAATAGTTTTAATGATTCCTTTAACTTCAAAAATTGTTGCACTGACATAACTCAGCAAGGAGGTTTTTTCAGTCTTAGTTATAAAGAGAGAAAGACTGTACCAATTATATACTGTCCCATTTAGAGAAAAGTTTAAAAATAATGTACTAAAACTTAGCCAATAACAATATAATTCCAATTTGCCATCAGATTGTTACAGAAAGAGTACTTTCCCATTAGAAATGCCCAACTGAGTGACCAAAGTAAACTGTAAACAAGTTCTGCAAACACAAAGTGATAATACAAAGCACACTCATTAAACAAAATATCTAGGGAAAGTTAAAATCTCTGTCTATTTAAAATTCTGTATCCTATATTAATAAATGAGTGATTTTCAAAACTTTGCTTTTGAAATGTATTAAACTGTATTATTATAGTAAAATCTACAAATACATTTTTTGTACATTTTTATTTTCTATCATTATTTTATATTCCGTGAATCAAATTTATATTTTCTTGAAATAAAATGTGAATTTTTTTGTTTGTTGCAATTGAAAGAACAAGAATGCATTTAATATTTTAAATCTCACTGGGTGAATTAAAATTATTAGTTCTTAATATGATTTAAAAGTACCTTTTTGTTTTAGTGTAAACATGTGCATCATTTTTACATGTAATATTACTTTTATCATGTAGGTTTTTGTGAATAACAGTTACAAAAATAGTGATATGGATCATCCTTTTGGTTATTTGAAAGCTAGTACAAGTCTCACATGTGTAAATTTGTTTGTTATGCCATACAATTATCCTGTCTTATTGCCTCTATTAGGTATGTTTTATGCAACTATTGCAATGAATGTGTAAATAAAATAGATTTAAATTTAATTAAGTTTTGCAAACACATTTTACGTGTTTCATTTGTTTATATATTTGGATTATTCTACTTATTATTGTATCAATGTCAAATTATTAAAACTTAATATATAAGTTAAGAAATTAAAAAATATGTTCTTTATTAAATGGAGTGATGATCAACCAGTTAAATGGAAAGTGATTAAAATTGTTTGATTTAGTGCAGTTGTTGTTGTCGTGTGCCAGCCAGGCTGGCAATATGGAGTGCACTGCTCCACTTTTCCAACTGAACCACATTTTGGTGTGGAGTCAGACTTCCTCAGTACACACATGCCATAGGTACCCATTTATAGGGTAGGCAACCATTCACTCCACATTCATACAAGGAAAAGACAAAGAAAGGATAGATAGAGAGCGAAAGTACATCCATGTCAGAACCAGGATTTGAACCCAGGACCTCCCTATCCACAGTCAGACACGCTGACCACTAGACAAGTTGGGTGTCATTTAATGCAGTAATTTGGTTATATTTAGAGGCGTTATATTTAGTATTTATACAAAGAAAATGATTGTATTTTTATTCTCTATTGTTATTCAAACATTGATAGTAAGTGAATTCTTTTATCAGTTTGGCTATTTAAATTGGGAAATTAAGGTAAAATTAAATTTGTTTTTCACTATGTTTTGTTGAAAAGCAATAAATTTTTTTTTAGCTGGACAATAAAACTTCACATTGTCCTAACAAGTTATAAAACTGTACATTAAATTTTTATACATCTGACATTGTGTGCTATTTGTTTTCTGTATCTCCTTAAGTCTGCAGTTTAAAGTAAATAGAACATTTGATTCTATGAAAGTTGTTTGAATTTTTATTTGCCTTTCTTTAAACAAAAAGCATTCTCAAAATATGTCAAACTATGGGAGACACAGTGTTTTTTAAAAAATAATACTTAATTTATAATAACTTAATGTTATTGTTTTCATTAATGTAAACTATTCCTGTTAAAATTATTATAGTTTTTAGTTATTTAGAATAATCTAGAAAATGTATAAACTTATATTCTCATTTTTTTTAAAAAAATAGTAAGATACTGTATGTGTGATTTATTATTAGATTGTAAGGAGTGACTTTCACATTATAGCAATTTAAATGAAATTCATAAATAATTGGAAATTAATTATTTATGAGCTTAAAAATTTGCATTGTTGAATTAAAAGTATTAGCAATGAACAAAGCATAAAAAATTGCTTTTATAATTAAAAAATAATAATGCTCCTAATAGAATCATATGTCTGCCTGTTTTTTTATTGACTTATTATTTTTTAAAATTTTATATCTCCAAATATAAGATATTTTGAAAGATTGATTCTGGATTAAATGAAACTTCTTTATTTTTATAAAAAAGAATTTTGTAATTACAATTTTTTTTTTCAGATGATCTGTTTAAAGTTCATAGATGCAAACCTACAAGAGAATGGAAACAACAGTTTGATACATATTTAAAAAATATGCCTCTGTACTATGCAGCAGTAAGTTATTAAATTTTTTTTATCTTTTTGATTAAATTCTGCTAGTTTTAATAGGTTTTTGTTAAGATCCTTTGCTTGCAAGTAATCACATTTGTCAAATCTTTTAAAATTTTTAAGTTCTTCTGAATGAAAAATAATTTTTAAAATTTCCAACAACAAATATTTATATATATATAAAGCATAATTAGAAATATCATGGGCAAAAATTGAAAAATACAAGAATATAAAAATCATATACTTAGCAATACATTCAGTGTGAAAGCAGCTTAAATAGAATTACTAAAATATAATTGATAGTAAATTTTTATGAAATTAATTAAATACTAAATAGAGAATAATAAAGTGAAAATGCAAAATATAGTAAACAGATGGAACATATGTTCAAAAGATAGTTTAAAATTTAAAAGATATATAGAATGAACGGAAAATAGAATGATCCAAAGACAGTTTAAAATTTAAAAGATTCATAGAATGAACGGAAAATAGAAGTACTAATATGGCCAGCTTCATTAGCATGCGTTGAACATATTAGCACAAAGTATAGCTTTTCTACGTTGGCTCCAGACTGAAGTCTTAGTGAAGACAATACACCCCAAAGCTACACTAAAATGTCAAACCAAAATTGAAGAAATAAATGTCAAGCCAAAATAAAATATTCAATGCAAAGTTGCCAAAATACACAGTTAAATTTTTAGTAATCAAAGTCAAATCCAGATCCAAACCTGCAAAAACTGCAAATAAATACTAAGTGTAAAACAAATACATTAGTTTAAAGACTAAGTGTATACATTATTGGCAGTTGCTTCAAGGCTTGGGTGACCTTTCTGTAGTTTATAACTATGCCTTACTTCACTTTTATAAATAATGCTCTACTAGCCAAATAGTGTTTAATAATGTTAATTGAAGTGTTATTATTAGTTAAAATATTTCCAGTCTTTTCATTTATTTATTGATACTATTAAAATTATTACAAATATTATAAATTCTATTAAGTTGATTGAAAATAACATTTTTATAAATTTTAATTGAAATATTTAAGTTTCAAAAAAATTAGCTTTTATAGAGAAAAAATTTATTTGCAAGTTAATAGTATCCCTCAAGGTTCTAAATTTCCAAGCCCATTAGCTAATATTTATTTTTACATTATTATAAAAAAAATCTTTTATTATTCAGATGCCTTTTGCATATCTCTCTCTCTCTGTGTGTGTGTGTGTGTGTGTGTGTGAGAGAGAGATTTCATAATTTTCAAATTTTTAAAATTTGACAAAACTTACAAAACAACAGCAAAATTTTAAAAACTAAATTTTTTTGGATATTTTGATTACAGTAAAAGGTACATACACTGATATTTTTGATACATACACTGTGATATATATGATAAAACTAATGATTTTAATTTCAAAGTAAAAAGCTAATTTTATTTGCAGTTCTTGTGGATTTGGATCTGGATTTGATTTTCCTTACTATAAATTTAATTGTGTATTTTGGCAACTTTGCTTTTAATGTTATATTTTAGCTTGACATTTATTCCCCTAATTTTGGTTTGACAGTTTAGTGTGGCTTTGGGGTGTATTGGCTTCACTAAAACTGCGGTCTGAAACAAATGCAGAAAAAAAATACTTTGTGCCATTATTGTAAACACCCCTTGATGAAACTGCCCATGTTGGTACTTCGTCCCATTTTCCTTTCCTTCTATGTATCTTAAATTTTAAACTCTTTTATAAAAAAGCACTTTATTACTCTCCATTTAGTATTTGATTAATTTTATAAAAACAATTTTTAACATTTACACACACACACACACGTGTATATATATATATATATATATATAGAGAGAGAGAGAGAGAGAGACATACACATATATGCATGCTGAATAATTTTTCATTTGTTTTGACCAAATACTGAAATAACAGAGTTCATTTACTATATGGAAAGTCAGAACTTCACTTTTATTTATTTGAATATACTATAATTTTGAGAAGATATGCTGTGCCAATGCAGTGCTTACATACTCTTTAAAAAAATCATTCATCTGTAGTTTGCATTGGATATGTAGAAGTATTATAATATCAGCATTCAAAGATGCAGAAAGCTTCTGACATATGATAAGGAATTTAGTGTAATTTGTTAATGAAAGTAAAATTTAAATTGTAAAATTAATTGGCATTCATTATATCATGTTGTAATATTCATCATACTACTACACTATATATATTTATTTTTTCAATAAATTAATATAAATATTTTAATGAATTTAAGTATATTTTCAATATTTCTCATATTTCACTTATTTTTGTGTTATATGTTGTCATTTTATGCATTTTTCTTACTTGAAATGCTATATACTATTTCATGGATTTCAAACTGTTGTAATAATGAAATTTATGGTAATATTATTAGTAATTTAATTTAGTGTAACATTTATGCTGATATTTCTGTGCAATTCTTAATTTATTCAAGCCATTTTTCTGGAGTGTAAAATTTACACAGATGTGGCCTTTGAAAGGAAAGGCTTCATCATCATAATTTACAATAAATTAATGTGTATCTGGTAAATCAAAAAAAGATAAAAAAATTTAAGGTGTAATATATACCATCACTTTGCCGAAAATATAAAATTGAAATTTAAAAAATGTTTATGTTAAATTTAATGCTTTAAAAGAACATCTTTTGATTCAACTTAATGTGATATGTGATACTGCATTCTTTATTTTCAGTATTTTTTATGCATGTTTTACTTAAATATTGTAATAAACCTGACGTATCATCTTATCACTTTAGTTCCCATTTAAAATTCTAAGGTCTTGGTATTCCTGTATAAATATGGTTTCACAATGATATATTTTTTTTAATATTTTTATGATATATGGTCAACATTTAAAATATTTTTCTGAATATAAAATATGCCAAAAGCTTTCTTTCGTAAAATATTTTATATCAATTAAAAAATAACATGTAATTACTGTTCATGGCTTCATATGAACGAAAATGCTTAATTTAAATGTTTTAATGTGCAGCCTCTCAAACGAGCTTTGCAAAGAATGGGTGCCCCTAATCTAGTTCCTGATACAATGGAGAATTGTTTGAGCTACAGCGTCTTAAATTACCTGAAAAGACTCAAGAATCAGGTCAGTTTTTTTCTTTCTGGGCTCATACCTACTCGAGTAGTTTTATTCTCTATTAGGTGGGCTTGGGCAAATTTCCTATACTTTGCTTACAATTATTCATCTCTGAATATTTGTGGATTCATGTCTTCTAATCATTTTATTTTTATATCTATTCTTTTAGGCTAAAACTGAATTCGAAAAACTTATCTCGACCGTCGGGAGCAAAAAGACTAATTCTGAGGGAATACGCGTCAATCCAGCGCCACAGCGCCCATTTGGCGCAGCAACAAAACTCACTGAAATGAATTTGACACCCCATTTAGTCATGAATGAAAGGTTTATTGCCTTAAAAAATGATCTTAATGATTTTAATCTTTTTGTTTTATACGTTAAAGACAGGGAGATTAAACATGAAAGTTATCGAAATGCATACGATATTCCGAGGAAAAATATTTTGGATCAGCTTGCCAGAATGAGGTCAAACTTCCTCCAATGTTCGTTGAGCCATACTCGACTACAAGATGAAGGTTAGAATGCTTTCTTCTAAAGTACATTAAAATGTACTCCTAATAACTAGATTGGTGCATGTAAAATGTCCAAGTTTTAAAAAATGCTTGCTGTAAAAGAAGTTTTTATATGTTAGTAAAAAAATCAAGTTTATTTTATTTTTCCATTAAATACATTTTATAAGTCCAGTGCATATTTTGATTTATCTTAAGTATTTTAACAGATTGTTAAAAAGACAAAACTACTACTTTGAAAGTGGATTCTGAATATAGATTTTTATTTCAGTTCTTACTTCTTTAATTTCAGTTTTTTTATAAGTATTATGTATAAAAAAGAAAAATATTATTTAAAAAATATATTTATATTAAATTTCCATAAATCAGTTTTATTTTAACATTTATTCCGAAGCACAACTTTTCAATTTAGAGATTATTTCAGCTGTTTCTTAACTTCAAAATTTCTATTTAATATTAAAAGTGTTTGCTGTTAAATATTTATTGTTGAATTCAATTGACTACACCGTTACAAAATTAGATAATGAAAATTTTTTGTGTTTTCCTTAAAAAATATTCTTAAATGAATTAATTTCACTTTCACTATGTACTGAAAAGAATTGTACTGCATGTTGCTACTTCTGAAAGAAAAGTTGCCATCAGATTAGCTGATTTACAGCATCAGGCTTTTTGATTTCTTAGGTAAAAACTTATGATAACCAGAAACTTATTATAGTTTGATCTTCAAAAAAAATCTCTACCTCTTAAAAATTGTTAGTCTAACAAATGATCATTAGGAATTCCTTATTATGTCCCATGATGAATTTTAGACGCCCATTAATTTTTAGTGGTTTTCTAATATTTATAAATTTTCTTGAATAAACTGGTGCAATATTTGCAAAAATTTCCAAAATATCTGTGCTTGTAATTTTATAAATTTTAAAGTTATTTAATGGAAGAAAATAATTTATTGTAATCTTCTGTTTTTGTCAATGTTATATTTTCTTTTAATATGCAGATAATTAGGAAAAAGTCTTTCCTATTAATCTATTTTATTATTATCGATTGTGAGGAATTATATAAATCTAAAAGTGTATTTATTATCAATTACCGAATTTTCCTGTGCATAATACATAGCAGCATTTTATCCGCAAGACCTAATTGCACAGCAAAAGTTGCATAATCCGCAGCCGTGTATAATTCACGGAAGTTTTTTCAGTGAATATTCGACTACAACTGATAATGTCTTGCCAAATAAAATAAAAATACGCTGTATGATTAAACTTATAATAAGTTGTACCAAAAAAATATTTATTATAAAATAGAACTGTGTGGTTCCACCTCAACACAAAGTGCGATGAACTGAGATGAAAGTGATCAAGTTCCTGAAAAATTCTATTAAAATTTATCTATTTTTAATTTTTAAAAACAGTTAAAACGAGGTTAGGCATATTTTAGTAAAATATATTTATTTTACTAATAATTAAATCAAAGAAATAGATCATTGTCGAACTGTGCATGTGCAATATGTATCCAAGATACATTTTTTCTTTTGTACCTCAAATGCTTTAATTTTCTCCACGTTTGTTGCCATTATTTTTTTTATTTGCCTTCCCTAGAGCTTTTAGTTTAAAATTTGCTATGTAACTTAAACATTTTCGCTTCTACATGACGATTTACAAATTTGAATGTTTCCAAAGCGAAACATCTCGGGTTAAGACAGATGGCGATTATCATGGGGAAACCTCAATGCTGACGTAACTAGTCATCCTTTTATAAGTATGCCTACTGATTACACGATTGTTAAACATGCTTTTGATAAGCCTTATACAATCAAATTTCCCTTGAGAGAAGACTGGAATAATGTTGCTATCAGTGAAAGCTGTATTTACTGATGGCTCAAAAATGAATTCCAATACTGGGGCTGGTATTTGTTGTCCAGCTGATGGCACTAAGTTATCATTCCCTTTGGGTAAATATACAACTGTATTTCAAGCAGAAGTCTTTGCCATTCTTATGTGCAGTAGAATATGCTTGGACAGAAACTATTCTCGTAAAAGAATAATCATCTGCTCTGACAGTCAAGCTGCATTACTAGCTCTACAGAAGTCTACTATAACTTCTGTTCTTGTCTGGGAATGTTATATCACTCTGTGTAAATTAGCTAATAATAACCCCACCACTTTAATGTGGGTGCCTGGGCACTCTGGTGTTCCTGGCAATGAATTAGCTGATGAGCTAGCAAGGACTGGATCAACAACTGACTTTTTTGGTCCTGAACCAGTGCTAGGTATTTCAAAAGAATTGATCAGAAAAAATGTCTTTGATCTCTTCAGAAAACAACAGTTTATGAACTGGCACAATGCCAATGATCAAAGACAAGCAAGGCTATTAAATAGCACGTGCCCTAGCAAAAGGCAACAAGAATTATTAAAGCTCAATAGAGACAGTCTAAGGAAAGCAGTGGGACTACTTACAGGACACTGCCACCTTAAAAGACATCTCACGATAATGGGAGTTTCAGATGATCCCACTTGTAGAGGTTGTCATTATATGGAAGAAACTTCAATGCACATCTTATGTGAATGTGAAACCTTTTCTGCACATAGATTTGAACACCTGGGTCAGCACTTGATTGAACCTAAGATGTTACAGGAAATTCCTGTAAAATGTCTGCTGAACTTTGCTTCAGCAACTGGTCTCTTTAAATAGGGCTTTCTGAGGGGTATAGTACAATAGACCTATGGTCGCGGTGCTAGGTTCTTTTGGACCACCCTAATTTTAAATCTAAATCTAAGACAGATGGCGAAATGACAGCCAATTACAACAATAAAATGGGTCTGAGGAATTGAATTCCTTCTTGAAAGTAATTGAAGAATGCTAATTATAGTTAAAACAAGTAATTCAAGTTGTGGCACCCTCTGCTATTTATTTTATGAAATATAAATAGCATTTTCTTTCAAAAGTTTATTGTAAGTTTTTCTGATTAAAAATGTTTTATTATTATTATCCACGGCAACGTATAATACCCATAACAAAATGTGAAATTTTTTTAACATATAATCTGCAAATTATATATGGAAAAATACTGTAATTAGTTTGTCATAATATTTTGAGTAAATAAAAGACAAATTGCATGACAAACTCAGAATTATCTGCATGAAATAATTCTTAATTATTTTAAATTTTTTTAAGCCTTAAATTCTTTTAAAATGCTATATTTTATATATTTATTTTAGTGTCCTTAGAAGCATGAAATTACAGCTTACATTTTGTGTGGATTACCATCTTATGTATAATTCATTAAATATTCATCTAAGAAATATTTTTAAAAAAAATTTAAAAATAGAGCATATTTTACTTGATTTGAAACAAATATCTATGCATGCACCAATCTAATTTCAATAATAATAACATCTGTAAATAACAATATAAAAATATAAAAAAAAATATTTAGATATAAAATTAGAAATCATTCTCCAAAAACAATATATCTATTCTTAAAATTTTTAATTCTTATGAAACTATTCGAAAAAATTTTTAGATAGTTACAACTATCTTAAAATTTACAAATATGTTGAAATATATTGAAATGCCTTCAATTTGGAAAAAAAAAATTCTCTTCTGTTATGAAGAATTTATCTCCAGAATTTATTTGATAATTCTTTATTTGGCCAAATGGGTATTTTGATTTTATGTCCAATCTTTTTAAT
The DNA here is from genome assembly GCA_037975125.1 of Latrodectus hesperus. Taxonomy (NCBI): domain Eukaryota; kingdom Metazoa; phylum Arthropoda; class Arachnida; order Araneae; family Theridiidae; genus Latrodectus; species Latrodectus hesperus. Next base: position 13,498,777 of record CM075860.1, on the reverse strand, counting down.
ATGAAAGTTTATTTTTTATTCAAGAATAAGAATCATAGAATTAAATTATTGATAATTTTGATCCTTTATTTCAGTAGATCATGAACTTTATTTAAGAATCCAATTCCAACCGATTGTTATACAATTCTGGGATTACTTATATAATTTCTACAACAGTATATGTTAATGTCTAAATCTATTAAGCCGAGCTGGCAGCCATATGGTTAGCGCTCTTGCCTTCGGTTCAACAGTTCGTGGGTTCGAATCCCACCTTGGGCATTGATGTTTGTAGTGATTCGGAATCCACTTTAAACCGTAAGTCCCGGTCTAATTAGCCCTCGTATGCAAAAAATGACCGTTGAGCGACAAACAAACCAAACCTAAATCTATTAATGTATATTGTAGGAAAATGTAATGTATATAGTTTAGTATTGATAATGAATGTTTTAAACATATTTTCAGTTACATTACTTAATTGAAATTTTATTTTATTTTCATATTATTCTATTTTAGTATATTTAGATTTTTTGCACATTTAAAAATTTACTCTTCAAAAATTTACTTTAATTACATAGATATAAATTGAACATTATGAATAGAAAAATTTAGATTTTTTTAAAATCAGCTGTACTTGTAATTGCAATAAATTGAAAATAGCTTTAATTTAACTTACTTTGCCTATTTTTTTCTTATGTAATAATGAAATTATTCATAATGATCATTATTGCAAAACTTTTGAAAATATTAACAATTTTGCATTAATAGAATTTAAAATATACATCATCAATTACATTTCGATCCATTATCAGTGTGAAGTACAATGATTTTTTTGATTTTTAATTCCATTCAACTTATGTGTATATTTTTTGATACTTTATGTTTTCTAAAATAAAAAAATAATAAATATTTTAGTCATTAATTTTTATACTGTTAGTACAAAGTTAATTCCTGAGTATGTATAATACTAATTGTTGAGAAAGGCATTTTTCTATAATTCAGTTGGTTAATTTTTGATAAAGACAATTTTTATAAAAAAAAGTGTGGTTAAAGATATATATTATAGAAAGTAGATTTATGTTATGTTTTGTTTCAGATCAAATGCACAGTCTTCCAGTTAGTCAAATGGGAAATTACCAGGAATATTTGAAACGATTCACCCCACCTTTGCGAGAAATAGAGTCTATTCCTGTTCGACAGCATATGTTTGGCAATCCTTTCAAAATTGATAAGGTAAGAAAGAATAATTATGTATATTTTAAATGTATAATTTATTGAACACAAATTTTTATTTTTGATATCAGATATTTGCTTTGACTTTCATTGAATAAAGAATTTTAAAATCTGTTTCCAGTATTCTTAGTGCAAAGCAAAATATTTGGAAAATCTGTTTTTATATTAAGACTGTTAGAAGAAAAAATAATCAAGTTTCTCACTTTGCATGAACTGAAAATAAAAAGTGAAAATTTTCTATTAAGAAATTATTTCAAAATGTTTATTTTTAATGATTTTTCAAACAAATGCATATGTGCTTACCTTAAGTAGCAAAAATTTAAACCATACATTTAAGAATTAAAAAATGTTAAAAGTTCTTTATTGAAATAAAATCTGAAAAATGTATCAAATAACCAGGTATTAGTATAGTTTATAGAATAGTATTAATCAACAATATAGTACAAAAATCTTCTTTAATTTTTCTTAGACTGCAAATAGAATTTAGAACTACTCTGAATATTTAATTTCCTTTTATTTTATTTATTGCATTTTACTTTATTTATTTGGAAAGAAAAAATAAATATATACCTATAAAGAGTTATTATTTTTTTTTATTCTAGAATTTCCCAAGTCTAAAAACTACTGCTTGATTTAGTGATGGATTATAGCATTTAATTTTTTTCCCTTCACCCTTTCTTTTGAAATATAACAAAATCTTAAAATTTAAACTTTCATTACATTTAACAAACAATAACTAATGTGATTTATCACTCTTTGTGTAATTTATAACAGCTTAATTTTTAAAAAATGCAACAAATAGTGTGCTACACTTGACTCTAAAACCCCTGATTCCAAACTGTGGAAGTTGGTAAACAGCTTTGACCAAAGTCAACCTGAAACAGAGCAATGCAACACCATTATGAATCAAGATGGGAGCATTCCCCATTATGATTAAGAAGGAGTCAACCTACTGGGTTTACAGTACAAGAGTATTAGTCCAAGATAGGACCATTGAACACAGCAAGAAACCTTGCACATGGACACCACATCATCAAGGCAAGGTATCCCTTATTCAACAATGCTTTCTCAACAAGAATTAAAACATGCAATTAAAGATTTGAAACTTTTTAAATATCCTGGCCCAGACAACATTTATGGACATATGATTTCACATCTTGGTGAGCTGGCTTGTTTGCGATTGCTTGACATTATTAACCTCTCTTGGAGAAGGGGCGACTCCCCAAAACTGAAAAAAGGCCGTCATATACCAATAAGGAAATCTGACAAAAATACAACCTCACTTGAAGACTAGAGACCTATTGCCTTAAGAGTATTCCCTTCAAAGTTAGGGAAAAGATTTTTACTAGACTTACCTTTTATCTCACATCCAACAATTTGCTTACCGGAAAGGACACAGCACTACTGATCAGGCCACTAATTATGCCAAACGATCAGAGATGCCCAAAATAACAAGTCAACTAAACACTCCACTGCTGTGTTTCTGCATCTCCAAGTTTTTTGATATCAAAGCCAGGATACTTTTTTGGAGAGTTGTTTCTTAAGGGATAGACTTATTCTTGTTAAACATAAGAATCGATCCAGATGCTATAGAATGCATCAAGGCGTTCCTTAGGGCTCATTCCTTAGCTCAACCTTGTTTTCATTGTATTTGGCTGGGATCGAAAAGAAAATATCTGGAGGGTGTGATGCTGGAATGTTTATTGATAACATTCACTGTGGTGCTCCGGCTCCGATATGAATCTTTTAGATTCAACTCTAAATTCAATGCTAATTATTGTGAGGAACTTCGAAAATGAGTACAGGCTGGTTTTTAATGTCTCAAGATCATATTCGGGTTTTTTACCACTAATAAACATTTATACTTGTATTGCCCCTAAGTTCTTTTCAATGACCAGCTTCTTTCTTACGTCAAAAATCCAGAGTACTTGGGCTTTGCTCTAAATCCGGAAATCCTGTGCAGTGGGCACATATGAAATTTGGTCAACAAGAGTAGCAAGAGACTGAATATTCTTAAATACATCTCTGGAAGAAACTGGGGTGCTGGTGCAAAAATACTCAGGGTACAGCATATTACTCTTATTAGGCTTATCCTAGAATATGGGCTTCCAGCATTCTTCAGCACCTCCTCAACTAACCTTCAATTAGAGAGGGTTCAATTAAGTGCAGCTCATATTATAACAGGCTTGAAAAGTAACTGCCCAAATGGCATAGTACTTTATGAGACAGATCTTCTACCAATTGATAGTCTTAGAAACTCAATTTTGGATAAGTATTTTAACAAATTAAGAAGCTATAATAATCAAAATAGAACATCTGAATATTTATGTAAATGGAAAAATAACCAAAGATTAATGAAAAATAGCTAATTCAGTTTGATTAATAAAATGAAGATAATTTCCCAATCAGTAGAGCAATATCTAAGACCTTGTATCAGCCCAATTAAGGGCCTACCTAGAGTTCACTTCCACACTGAACTTATGTCCGCCATGAACAAGAACTAATTATCTAAGGCAGTTGGTTCTAGAAGTCATAGATGGCATTCCCAGTGATGCCATTTTGATGTACACAGATGGCAGTAAAGACAAATTGAATAACACTGAAAATCGTGTCTTTCTTGACATAATCCAGAAAACTCAAAAGCAAATTAATTGCCATAAATGAAGGATTAAATACCATCCTCCACGACAAGTGACATTTGGATTCCTTTTGATAGTCGTAGCTTGATTCAATACTTACACTGGAGTAGTGTGTACTATTTTGTGGGCATACAGATTATCACCAATCTTAAAAATCTAGTCAAGGGTAAGGATGTTCATTTTCAATGAATTCCCTCCCATGTTAACATCCAAGGCAATAAAGTTCCGGATATCTTGGCTTAAAGAGGTTGCTCCGAGTTGCACAACAGAGACTACACACTAACTTAAAAAGAAATTTTCTCTATATAGGAAAAAGAAGGCAGGCAAGTCTAGCTCACTCCTGGTTCAGCAGGAAGACTTCAGAAGTGCATTAGAATTTGGGGGTGACAGACTTGATCAAACAGCTGTCTCAAGACTTATTAGTGGGCACCTAAAAAGCATGAATCTGGACATAAGGTCTTTTCACTGTGCACAAAATGTAACCTGAAGCCGGCTAGCCCCGATCACAGCCTGGATTGTTTGGGGTTCGCTCTGGTAGATGTTTTTGCTAGTCCACTACTGGTGCTTGACTTTGCTAGGATTCAAGGTGTCATACATCTGATCTAGCTGTTGTTAGATCTTTGAAGGATTGGAAACAACAACAACAGATTGTAAAAATGTATTTTAATCTGGGTTTTTAGTTCAATCCAATACTTCAAATATAACTTTTTAAATTGTTTTCTTCCCATTAATAGAAACTTCTACTTCCTTTTTAATATGATGACTGATTTTCCAGAGATGAAATAATACTTATCTCTCTTGGTATATTATTAAGATTAGGATTCTTCTAGTTATCAATACTTTTTCTGCTAAACACAAATATTTTTTAAATGTGTAGCAATTAAAAACAAAATTTGAAATTTTGCAAGTATCCGTCTTGAATAATGGATACAGCAAAAATAAATGCTTGTTAATTTTCATTGGCCTTATAATCATTACTGAAAGATTTTGTATTGTGATTTTTAAATAAAGACATTTTATCATTTAATTAATCATACTTCTGTTCCCTTTCAAGTGCTATTAATAAATAGCTGCTTTAAAATTGATTGAATAGAATCTCGGGTATTGATTGTTATATTATTTTCTGATTTTTGAAAATAACTAAAAAATAAACATAGTAATTTTTTTCCTTTTAGAGAATGATGGTGGATGAAGCAGATATTGATCTTGTTGGTGGTGGCGGCGGTGGTGCATCACCAATGCGAGGGCAGAAGAGAATATTGGATTCACCAGTCGGTTCGCCGAAAGCTAAACGCAAACCCGGTCCTTTACCAAAGGATTTTCCTGTTTGGAGACCCCAGAGCCCCACTCCAGTGTCACATAATTTAAACAATATTTCGTCAGAGTCTCATATTTTACCATTCAATCCCCCTAATGACACTGATGATGAGTTATTTATTATAGAAAAAGAACGAAATGTTCCTCCTCTGAGTAAGAATTTTATGCTTAATCACACTTTAAACAATTTTATATATATTACTTATCTTTAAAAATAATGCTAACTTTTTTTATGCTTTGACTTTCATTTATATTCTATGATTTTAATATTTGTTTATCTTAAAAATCAATATATAACCTTTTGGAATGTCTATATTGATTTGCCTCCATTCTTTAAATTTTGTGTCTTGCAGCTCACATGGATGAAAATCCCTTTACCTGGAATAATAACGCAGATATTCAAGTCATGAATCATGTTAATTCCCGAAACTCAATGAATCATGAAGATTTATGGGATGATGAAGATTCTGGGCTCAATTTGGCGCCTCCTACTTTAAATTGCACAAATGATGTGAAAAATTTTTTACAGGACTCTGTATATAGAGCTGAATTAATACGTGTTAGGAGCTCTCTTTTTAAAGAAGTTCGAAAGCCTGGGCGGAGTATGTAGACATTATTTTCTTTAGAAAAAATCTTTATACTTTTAACTATTTTAATTAAAATATTTCGAGTTATGAACATGCCGTTACCAAATTTTTTAGTAGTGAATATTTTCTAGAATTTTTTTCCTTCTTTCTTTACTGAACTCTTTTTACTTCCCATGCATGATTCAAACTTATTTTTCAAATAATTAAGCTGTTTAAATAGTTAAATTAATCTGTTTTTCATATAACCTGTATCATGATTTTATTGAAAATAGTAAAATTGAGTATACCATAATATATTAATTTTACTCTTTCTAAAGATTTTTTTGTAGTTTCTCATAAAATTTGAACTTATTTAAGAAACAATGCAATACACCTAAATTTATCACAAAGTTAAATTTTTACTGTTAACTTAAAAACAATTTTTTTTCCTTTATAATTTTTGTAAAACATTAACCGTGTCAATACTGTTAAAATGAGGATGGTCAGAATGTGTAAATTATGAATCATCCACAGAAGATATATTAAAAAGTTTCAAATTTCAATTCTTTTTATATACTTGCATATATATTAATTCAAATTAGATTTAAAATCATCTAAGAAAGTAGGTTTTCAAAATTTGGCAGTGTTACAGAGATGTACATAATTTAACATTTTCTTGAATGTAAAATACTTTCAATATAATTATTTGTTGTGGTTATGTTAGTTGATTTACATTAATGGATTATTGATTTGGTATAATAAAAGCCAAGCTTTTATTTACATAAAAAAAGATGTTTACTAATGAATTTTCATGCTATCTTAGCAAAATTCTAAAATATGTATTAAAAAATTACCTCTAGCTTAAAACATAAGGATACTTACTTACCCTAAGAATTATGATCAAATACAAGAAGTTAATTAATTGAATGAAATTTCTTTCAATATTCTAGATCATTTATTTATAAGCTCTTGATTACATGGTATTTGAATATCACAATTCATTCAAAAATGCTGCCAACCTTTATTTTACAATAAAATATTCAATATCTTAATGGTGTATTTCATCCAGCATCCGAGTTCAGATATTCCTGAAATTTCTGTTAAAAATCTTTTCTATAACTCTAATTTTATAAAAGAATTTATTTTCTTAATTGAAAAATAGATATTTCTAAGAAAATATCTTATGCTGGAAATAATTTTTAAGAAATTGCAATGTTTGTTTGAAAGTCAATTAAGTTCAAGTAAAATTTTCTGAATTCACGTTTTTAAATTAATATTTCAACTAAATTGCTGACCAACCAATGGTTTTAAGTTGACTTATGGAGTACAATTTATAGTTGAAAACTCTGTGTTGAGTTCATAATTTCATTACAATTTATTTTAATTTTGAATGGTACTTTCTTTTGTCATCATATTTTGCATGTATTTTAATACAGGAATTTCCTATTTAAACTTCACTGTATACTTTAATTTATTGTTTGATAAAGTATATTCTTATTAAAATTATCGTTTATCTTAATCAGAAGTATTTTTAAATTTAAAAATGTCCATACCTGCACTCATAATGTTGACTCAACTTTCTGTAATTGTATATAATTCATTGTTTAATGTATTGATTTCTTTCGTTGCAGACTTTTCTCAACTTTTTAAGCAGTTGGAAGCAGTGGACAATAATCTCGATTTTCAAATGTTTATGGTGCGGGAAGTGATTAATGAGGCTCTTAGGTTCAAAAGAAAATATTTAATTAAATTGTTAGAAGACTTTGAACAAAGTCTACTTCAAACAACTAGGTTACCTCCACATATCGAACCACCGACATATTCGAGATAGCAGTTTCCTTTATTTCAAATACTCATTCTTTAGTTTCATGTACCATTTTTCGCTTAGTTTCTGTATAAAAAATTTATTTTCCATCATCCCTTCCACATTCAGTTGAAACGTAGTTTATCTTTATGAAAAGAAAATTCATATTGTGCAGTTAAAAAAGTCACAACACATTGCAAAAGTAGCAATCATATTCTTTAAAATGATTTTTTTACAAAATCCTAATAATTTTCACAACAAAAAATATTTAATTTTGTTACAATTTTTTCAAGTTGCTAAGACATTCTTATGATAATTTAATTTCTTTATTCCCTATATATACACTGTGTTTATTTCTCTTAAAATTTCCAAAAAACACAGAATATCAAACCTGATTTTTCAAATTTTTTTCCACGTGACATTTTGAATTCCTTTTAAAACAAATTGAATTAAATTTTTTATTTTACTTTTCTTATGCAAAGTTTGTGAACTTCTTAGTACAAAGTTTAGTAGTCATTACTAAAAACAATTTTTTTTGATAAAAGAAACTTATTTAAAATATAAGTGGTTTCATTTATATAACCTTGTGATTTCAAAAAGTTATGTGTTGGGTGAAATTTATTTTGATTAATTATTCAACATTATTTAAATTAATGATTTTTTGAACACTGTATAATATATATATATATATATATATATATATATACATACATATATATATATATATATATATATATATATATATATATACTCACACCATCCCATAATAAAAAGTAACTTTAATGTACTTTTGGTATTTTGTTTTTATCAAAAATTTTAAAAGATTTCTTTAATTAATTCACTTATAAAGATTACCAAATTAATTTTATTCCTATAAATTAATGCAAATATACAATTACTGTATGCATTTAGTTGAAATATCGGTTTGAATGTATTTTAAATTGCATTAAATATTGAAATGACTTGAAAAAATTATGTAAACTTTTTAAAAAATTACTGGTATTGCATTTTAATTTCATACTTATTACAAAGCTAGTGATTGTTTAATTTTAAATTTTGTATTCCGGTGAATTTTTACAGAAAAATTTTCACATCATACAGTATTTCACAGTATGATAAATGTTTACAAATTAACTATTTGAATAAATTTAATAAGTAGAACAGCGGGAAATGTTTAAAAAATGATTCAGAAGTGATCAACTGATAGATTATGAAATATTACGTTGGTTTTGAATTATAATTTACATAATTATTTAGCTGTACAGTTTTCGCGATGCAAAACTAACTAGTTTTGAATATAAAATCGCCTCTATATCAATAAACTACTGATATAATGATGTTGTGAAATGTATGTCAACAAATAAAATTGTTTTATTATTTTTCCATAACATTATTTTAAAATGAATTTTTTTTAGTTGTTGAATATTCACTATTTTATTTACAAATTTAAGGTTGTATAAAGCTAAAAAATAATTTAAACAAAAATTTTAAAACATAAAATGTAACATGAAAAATATTTTTATCAAAAAATTACTGTTATGGTAAGATCAAGCATAAATAAGATTGACCAAAGGATATTTCTAAAATATTGAAACATATATTATATTTATTTATGAGTATAAAACCTTGTAAGGTGTTCATTCATTGTGAATGCTCGTATAAATTCATTTACTGATTAAATAGTCTTTACTCCTTTTTTCCTGACTTTGCTCAATCATTTTTCAAAATGCCTTCAGTACTTAGGTTACAATGTGAATATATAAAGATTTTTATTTGCTTTAGTTTAATATAACTCATAGTCTTTCCTTGTTTAAAAAACATTCATTTTTAAGATTTACTTTAAAAAAATTCTGTCTAAAAATAGTTTTAAATATTGTAATTATATATTTAAATCCGTAATGTACAAAAATATTTTAATTTTTAATGCATATTTTAAAAGAATCAAGTGATTTGGTTTATGTTTACATTCACTAGAAGAGAGGAGTACCTAATACAATTATTTATATGAATGAATAAAAATAGAATGTGTATGCAAAATATATTCCTTAAGAAATTAAAGTGTTTAATATCATAACCTCAAAAAAAAAAAAAAAAATTCAAATGCAGTACTCAAATCTTTCTCCTTATAAATATTCCACACAAAAATTCACAACAGAAAATGCTAATTAAATTTCAATAAGAAATTTTAATCGAGAACAATTGTAGTTTTACTATTATTTATAATTTACTGGTCTCTGGGAAAGATGTTCTTTGCAGATTTAAATGTTTTTAGGATGTTAATTATTAACAACAGAAATTACAAATTATGTGCTTATATTATTAAGAATATAATTTAATACAAAATATATACTACCAAACTTGATTTTTGTTAAGTTTATATTCTTAAATATACATCAAATGCAATTAATACCATTAATTCAGCTTCTGTAAATTATACTGTTTTTCCTAACATCTTAAATGGATTCTTTAAAGTGGTAATTACTGTAAATAAATATAAATGTTAAAATAAGAATTTTATAATATAGTATTTTATGTATAGAACAATGCACATAATATTGATTATTGTTTTGTATGTAAAGGTACTTAATTATATATAGTTAAGACTCGATTAGTATTCTGGGTTAAAGAGTAAATTAATTTTCTTGAATTAACATTTATATCAAATAATTTCAGTTATATTTCTAACATAGAAATTACAGTCAATACTTGTCAAGTCATGTGTGTATTTGATAAAATTACTTCCTAACAAATATAAAATCATTGATTGTCACTTTTAGCCAAGTAATTCAATAATCATAAACGTTTTATTTGATTTAATTCAATGTAAACTTATTACTCTATCATAATATATACCTTTTTAGTTCTGAAAATAAATTTTCCGATAGCTTAGATACAAAAATTTTGTTTAATCATAAAGAATTTTTTTAAATTAAGCTCCAAATAAAATTCTAGAACCAGTAGTAACCTAATTCAATTGCTATTGCTAGATGCTTTTTTTATTGCATTCATAATGCTGGTATAATACAACAAATGACCTGCTTAATGTCTGACCAATTTCTTTTATATCTAATTGATGAAATTCAACCAATTGTTAGTGGAATGGTTATTATGTCTATTCTTCAATTCGTTGATTGAATTTCCACCTCAAATCTGGGTGTTTTAACTGGTTTGGGATGGGGGAGTTACTAATTCGCACAACAGCTTAAATGTGAAAATCATCGTTGTCAACAGCACTAAATTAGCAGTGAAGCTTTCTTCATAATTTGTCTTTGATTTGATTTGAGTACTTCATACTATTCAGGAATTAGCAATTTAAATATTTGCCGGTATTTATTCAATTTCACTGTGGGTTATGAAATTGTGTTAAGCTTACATATATAACTTAAGAATTATTTGTAAATATTAATCTTGGAAGAACAATTGCTTTTGACAATTTCAAAATCCACCACACTGGTATTTATTTAATATAATATGAATCGATGTCTAGTTGAAAAAAATTATACATAGGTTTTCAATAAAATAAAATGGGGTTGCAATGCATTAATTTCATTTTCAAAACACATGGTACCATTTAAGTAATGTAAAATAGTATATTTTTGCAACACAAGGTTAAAAAATCGTTTATGTAAAGATGAATGTTGTGTAAAGATAGGAAATTCATAATTTTTCTAATTTGTTATGCAGATGTATAACTTAAATTTATTCAAAAGCTCCTAAAAGAATAACAGCAAATGAAGACTCAAGATATGCATGCATGATATATTTTCACTTCTTGTCTATCCTAAGAGGGTAGTCTTAAATCTTTCCAGCAGAGGGATTCTGCTTTCTTCAATGTAATTTCTACCTTGCTTCCAAGATATGTAACAGAAGAGCTTTTAACACTAATTATCTAGAATGGGGGAAAAAACAATATATTAAAAAGTTTTACAATAAAAAAAATAAACTTGAAATTTTACACAGTTCCATTCAACTGTTTAGAAGACATAAAATTACTATTTAAGAGGTAAAGAAAATTCAAACAATGTGTCAAAATGAATTGAGGTTGTCTCATTTATATCACTATAATATGATAAAGTTGCTTTATTTTCAATCTAGCAAGACAAAAAGGATATAAATTATCATTCATTTTGCATCAAAATTTGTTTCATGTAAAGCTGGTACTAAAAAATTAGTTTATCATTGCAATACTGAAAATTATTTTAGCAGTTATTTGTATGTCAACTCTTTAATATTTTACAGTTTTTTTAAAAAAATATTTAATCATCAGATAGACAATTATAGTAATTATTTTATTAACAAATATATATGCGTATTTTTGAAAATAAAAAATAAACAATTCATTAACTATTTCCAAGATTGTAAACTTATAGATCTTGTTAGAAGAAACATTTATAAAACATTGAAAAAGTCAAGAAATATTTTTCAATGTTTAAAAAATTAACTTACAATCAAACACGCTTCTGTTTTATTAAAGGGGATGGCTACATAAAAGTATTATCTGTACTTTTGTAATAGACATAATGTATGTTATTCTAACATTTTTATTTATAACCCATCAAAAAATAAAATGAGAACTGTTATAGCAAATATTCTTATCTGAAAATTCGAGAAGTACCAACATCTTGCAACACTATTAGTGATTCTAAAAAATTTTACAATGTGATTCTAAAAATTATTAGTGATTCTAAAAAATTTTACTTGTTTATTATTGAAGATTTTACCAATCATTGAGTACAAAAATAAACATAAATATTGAGTCAATATTACAAAGCTTGATTTATTAATTCTATTAAACTAATAAACAAAGTAAATTTGCTGTGTGTCGGGTATCGGATTTTATAATACAAATTTAGATGAAGACTAGTGTTTCTTCATATGAATGGAGAGATACCATGAATGCTTTCAATTAACATGTATGACAAGAGAATGAAGGCTAAATCATAACATATAGGAATTTCAAAAAACTTATACAAATCATGAGATAATACCACCAAAAATTATCAGAATTGCTTTATAATAAGAATACTTACTCCAAATAATGTTATTTCTTCATCAAATATTTCTTTATCTTTGCCAAATGTTATATGTATATGTAATTTCACTGGGTTAGCTTCAATGTAAGTCAGATCAGGAAGAGGACATTTGGAATACACAGAAATGATAACAGAATTAGCAGTCTGATGCCAGTCATACCTGCATTTGGCTATATTTTCTACATTCTACAATGAAAAAAAAATCTTAATTTCAAAGAAAGTAGTTTTAATTAAGCATTACTTGAATGTATTGATAATCTTGTTAAAAACTTTGTAAAAATATATTAGGAGAAATGTAAGAGAAAGTATTGTAATTTATGCTCTCCATAAATATTGGCAACTATGACAACATAAATGGTGAATCCTCAGCACCAGAACTTCAGTCTTCAAAATTCTTGCAACAAATATCTAATTTTTATCTTTGCTGTTAATTCATTACAGTAATATATATATATACATACAACATGAAGGTTTTAATGTTTCTCCTCATATGTACAACACATAAGGTGATATTTTAGCTTTTAATTACTTTTTCATTCAATAAGTAGCATAAGATATTTTTCTGAAGTCATACAAAATAATTTTAATTTTTTTCAATTATGATATTTGAAATTTCTATCAATGCTATGATTTCAGCTGGATGAGGTAATTGTTAAAAGCATTATGGTCATCAAAATTATTTTCTGATAAGTTTTATGATTCACACAATTAAAAAATTTGTAGTTTAATTCTTTTCTCTTTTTTCCTAATTATATTATTTTTATATTCCATTTTGGTTCAAGTGTTTACTTTTGCTTTCCCTTTTTGACAGAAGAAAAATTTTATATGAGGGAAAAATTGAAAAAACTTAGTTTAAATGCTTTTTTAAAATATGTATTTACCTTTATTTAGATTATGATCATATAGTTATGATTTCATTTTACATTTAATATATTTAATAAAGAAAAAATGTCTTGTAATAAATATTAATAAGCGATTGTATTCTATTAAGTTAGAAAAAATTTTCGAGTTCTCTTGAATTAGAAATTAGGAAAATATTCAGTTTTTCTAACTGTTACATTTAGTTAAAACGATATGCGAGTCAAAACTTTGTTGACAAAAGCCAACAGCTCCTTTGTAATAATTAGTATACTTTTATTAGAAATATGAAATTTTATTTTTTCAAAACATAATTAATCTATCAGTGAATTTGGTGCATTTAACATATGCGTAAACAATAAGTGATTTTTATAATTTTATTATCAATCAATGTTGAATAAAATCTTTTACAGAAGTTAGTTTGATCAGGAATCACTTTATAGGCTTGCATAAACAATTAAGTTTATTGATATTCATTAAAAAATATTCAATAAATTTTACTTGCAATAGTTTCTGAATTTGTTAAAATGTATTTATGTTTGACACAATACTCTTATTATGAGTTACAGTAACCTGAATATAGTAAACTTTCTAGTGAGAAAACTTTGTTTATTTTGACTTCAATTTTTCACATTTTCTTTTTCAGATTAATTTTTAAAGAGCATCACTTCAATGTAATTAAGGTATTTAATGTAACATTTATTGTGTATCTCTTTAGCATACGTGGGTTGATTATGACATAGTTTAGAGTGAATTCCAATTCACTTTAAATGTTTATGCCCAATGTATGAATGGAAAACTTTTTATTCCTGGGTAAGGCAAGGAAAAAAATAATAAATAGAAAATTATTTAAAAAATATGTTTTGCATTAAATTATTGAGGAAAACAATATTCTATAGAATAATGAAATTGTATTTTCAATCTTTAATTTTCCTCTAATTTAGTGTCCAAGAAATATTCAGAAAAAATATTTATTAACTCATGAATTTTAACTTACTTTATCTTTCTGCCATTTGTGCTTTCCAGTGGTGCAACCAATTTGTTCTAAAAAGCTATCAAAATCTGTCGTTCTTTTCACACAACAGGACCAATATTTCATTCTAAAATGTAAAAAAAGTGTTTACACGAGAAATATTAATCACTTGTCTAATATCACAAGTCAATATTCAATATAAGACACTCTAACTAGTTTTCAAGTAAGGTCTATTGAAAATGGAAGTTATCAATAACAATCGAATGCTCGAGTAATACATCTAAGCTTGAGGCATGAACAAACTGAAAATGAAGGCTTTGTCATTTAGTTGCCACAAGCTATACCAGCTAGTGATAAACACAACAAAATGAAGAGAATTAAGTAAAACATACATATGCAAAATTCTAGCAACAAACCCTGAACACATAACCAATTAAGTAGCACTGCCAAACTGGAAACTTTCTTTTCATTGTAGTTTTATCATTAATATACAACTTTGGTTTTATTTCAATAACTATTTGCAACTGATTGTGAATTTTTGAGCTCTAATAGAATTTTACCACCATGTGCATGTTCATCCTATAAAGTAAATTGGATAGAACTTTACTATCCTTAAAAAATAAGTGAATATTTTGAATAAGAATATTTTGTTCAGTAAATACTATGTTGTACATAATTTTATAGTAATTCAAGTAAAAAAGTGGCCTTGGTTGGGATGGCTATTACACTACAGAAAAAAACAACAATTATATATTAAAAGAAATTTTCTCAGTAATTTTTACTTGAACTACTATAGAAGACCTAAATTTTTAGGGATTGATACAATAGAGAAAGATGACTTATTCATAAAAATTCAAAGCTGGAAAAGTTTAGTTAAAAAGTAAAGGTACACCCAAGCTATCATGACATGAATAATGACAATGATCAATCTCTTTGATGGTAAGAAATTATTCAAGATGGAAAATCCATTGCAAATAAGACTAAATGCTACATTCACTTCAAGCATTTATTTAACATTTTATTAATTTATCCAATTGGTGAAAACAGAAACATATCAGTCATGCTAGCCTTCACATGACCTCTTCTGGACCCTTTTATTCAAATAGTTTCTAGCTCATTAAAATACAAAATTTGCAAGGAACTGAATTCAAATAAATGAATTTATAAACACATTTTTATTCACCCAACATAAACAAGAATTCTTTCAATTTCAGTGTAAACAAAAAAATCACATCTGAATTGCTTATTTGAAAATTTAACAATACATACTACTGGTGTCCAATATTGCTACACCTTGAAGGAAGTACACAAATTACGCGAAATTTAAATCGGGTATACGTGTTGAGATGTTTAAATCATTTGCATTTTAATACATATGTGCATCCCAGGTGACTGCAATGCTACCTCCAAGGTCTATATAAATAAAGGAAGAGATTACCTCGATTGTTTTTTATACATTTTTTGTGCAAGCGCTAATTGTTAATCTATGCCTCACAAGACTGAGTGCTTCAAGCAAATTTCTGAGGAAGAGTAACATAAACGATTGTCAATAATCTTTTAGAAATCAATTATGTTTTACAAAATCAAGTAACTGTGCGAGGTAGCAGTGAGATTGACCAACCTACTTTGTTGCATTGCTCCATGTGACAACAGGCATATTGTGCAAATGGCAATAATAAATCGCTCAACCACATAAAGAACCATTGCACAACATATTCAATCTCATATATAATTTGGTTGCAGCTGAGTGGAATGTCCACAAGGTGTCTAATTACTTTTGCATTAACAATTGAGCAATGAAAAACTGTCATGAACAATATAATGATACAGCATTGTTTTAAGTGACAAATCTTCCATTTCTAGCAATAACAATCTAATTTAAATCTAGATAGACTAGTAAACTACTGCATTACCACACTGGTGATGCACCTAGTACTATAGTTTGGGGTGATATTGGATTTCACTTCTGCATCCCTCTAGTATGCATTATCAGTAAACTGAACAGCTAGCACTACATCACTGAGATGTATGAGCTTGTGGTACTTACATACCTTTAACGCTAGTCATTAAACATATTCCAACAAGATAATGTGGCACACAATGTTCAACAGCTCACTACACATCAGATTATTTGTTTCTTTGGTCAACTTGTTCTCTTCATCCATAGATGCCAATAAAAACATGTAGTCCATGCTTGTACAACTAGTTCAGGAGATACACCACCTTTTGTTACACTAGATCAAGTGTAACAAAGGGTGGTGTAGCTGAGTGGAAGCGGCATGGATTACAACACTTCAATGATACAACTACATTATCTAGGAATTTAGTCATTGTCCAGATTTTACAAGAAGCTATAATTTCAATAATTTGATCTGTGTATAACATGTTACCTGCCAAATAAATTCTGCTGTGATAACTCTGATCTTCCTTGGTGTTTCATTTTGAGAGGTCAGTGCATAACTATATTTCTAAAACAACCTGTCATCTTGCTTCTCCCTGATATCAATATATTTATTTGTCACTCATGTTTTAAAATGTGTTTGTTGAATAAGGTTTGAAAATATGTTATTGAAGATATTACATTCTTAATTATATAATTCAATACATTCATATAAATCCAAAATAAAGAATTGATTTTATATTCATTTGCTTCTATATTTAAATTAATGAAATCTTCTTAACTGTAAAGTTTCTTAATGTGGATATGTGTGGTACCATACATAGGGTTGCTAAGGTTGAGAAACACTATCTGCTAAAAAACCCTTTTGGTTGCATTTGAAATTATGATTATTTTAAAGAACAAAACTAACAGAAAGAATAACATACATGCGTAAATTATTTTAATGATTTAACATATAAAATTACAAATTATCTAAGATTAGAATTATAATAAAAAAATTTTACTTTAAATTACTAGCAGGTGAAAAATTAACTAATTTGTTCCTCTGCAGTAGCTTCTTTCCATACAAGTGACTTTTTTATTGTAAGTAATTAAAACTGGTCTTGGAGCTACTACAAACCACTACAGTTGAATTAGAAGTCAAAACACTAGTCACTAAAGTAGTAGTTTGGCAATCAAAACAATGCTAAATTAATCTTTTAATGGAAATATTCAATGGCTTGAGAAGCTATCAGGAGCATCAGCAGGTGGTGAGTAGTTAAAAACGCCTTTTTTTTTTTTTTTAAAGACATCTTTGCAAGAAGCTGTGTACTCGCTTTTGTAATCTTAATGTCAAGTGACCTGTGCCTAAGATGAATGGGACTCCTTCTATAGCGTTTTAACAGAGCCTCTAGCATGCAAACTGCTGGGGATCTTCCTTAACCTAGTACTTCAGGCAATGCTGGGTGTCTTTATTTCTTACGATCTCATTGGTCAAGAATATAAAACTTTTGATATAAACTTCATAAGATAAAAAAATGCAGAGTAAATCAACTGAAATAGTAAAAATTACTTCTTTGGTAGCAAAGGTAGAAAAGACATCTACTCCATCAATCATTGGGGCAGAGAAGGAAGCTGTTAGTAGCATGGCTGCCTCTCTAGAGAGGATCAAGCAAACTTCACATGATGGGACCTTTCCAACAAAACCCTGTTATTTTGGATACAGAGAAGCTTAAAACAAGAACCTTTTAGCAGAGTTATGACTGTAAAATCTAATATCCAGGAACGAAATAATGCTTACAGTTTTTTTCTTATGCAATTAGACAATAAGTTTTAAGAGTTCATAATGTCTTGCAGTGATTCAACTTTGGTATTGCCTCTTAAATATAATTTAAGTTTCATTATTTAATTACATAAACTTTTCTTTAATGAATAACTGGAATACATATCATTATAATCCAAATAATTGAGCAGCAATAAAATAATAAGTAAGAGATACAAAGGAGGAGAAAAGATTAAGAACAATTAGACATTTCAAAACATAATTTACTAAAACACAACAATGAAAATAACCTTAAAATTTCAAAGAGTCACACATTCTAAATATAAAATAATTTTGAACTTAAATTCTGAATATCTCTTTTATAAAAAAAGCTACACTCTTGGAATTTCATATTTTTAAGGAAAATATATTAACACAGAAAAAAATTAAGAAAACATACAATAGCACATAGCAAATTTACAGAAAATTGAAAATAAAAACAATTTTTAAAAATATATAAAATTATATTAGAAAAAAATTTCAGAGATACATACCCTTCATGAAATATGGGTACACCAGAATGATAAATACATGACTGGTCATTACTATGCTCTCCTTTATACACCTAAATGTCATTTTAAAAATTAATAAAAATTCTTGATTCTTTTTCATTCAAAATTTATTCTAATATTCTATAACAATTTTATTGAACGATTGTAACTATCTTCTTTAAAAATGAACACATTAAACAATCTTTCAACTCTTGAAACAACAGCCTGAAGAATATTTCTCTCCCAAACATATTTATTTTACAACAAAAAAAATGAATTAACTTTTTTATAACATTGTAGAAATTCTACAAACATTCAGTTATTTTGTTCTTTTTACATAATTTTTTGTTTAAAATGTATATATATACAGGGTGTTCATTAATTATTGTCAGAGTTTCTGTACCTCATAACTTTTGAATAAAAAATATTAAGCAAAAACTGATTATGTATTCGTAAATTACAACTCAAACAATTTTACGTGGCAACAATGTGATCTTAGCACATTTGCAGTCTGGGTAATTATGACGTCATAAATAAAAATGGCGACCGTCAAAGAAAAGCCATGTGTGTATTGTGGTTTTTCAAAACAAAATCAGTCATAACTACTCAGCATTGCTTCAGAACCACATACCAGATAGATCCTTCTTTGGACAATTCTATCAGACGCTGGTTAACACAATTTCAGGAAACTGGTAGCGTTCTACACCAAAACGGAGTGGGAAGACTAAGCACTTCGCAGAAAAATGTTTATTCCGCCCAAGAAAATCAACAAGACAAGCAGCTGTGCAATTACATGATGTGGAAGGGTTGGACACATACCATGTACTCCGAGATCATCGGATTTAACTCTGCTGGATTTCTTTCTATGAGGGTTTGTCAAGAACATTATGTACCAGCCACTTTGCCCTCCTTTGATAAACTGAAGCACATAATTGTTACTGCAATTCAAAATGTTACCTCACAAATGCTCGAGAACACTTGGAGGGAAATCGAATTTCGCCTCAATGTGTCACGAGACTCGAGGGGCAGCCGTGTGCAAATTCATTAATAAAATTCTTTGAGTTGTAATTTATGAATATGTACTCAGTTTTTGTGTTATATCTTTTATTCAAAAGTTTTGAGGTACAGAAATTACAACAATAATTAATGAATACTCAGTATATATATATATATATATATATATATATATATATATATATATATATATATATATATATAAAGAGATTATCACAGATTTGTATTACAAAAATGTACATTTAGAACTGAGAGAATAATTCCTGAAAAATTACTTTAGATTATATATAAAACTTGCTAGAGAGAAATAAATTTAAGCAGGAAAATTTAAAAACCTGCTGCCAACAGATTTAAATTTTGGCATGCAAAACATTGCATTAAATACTATAACTGAATTGCAGTAAGAAACATGGCATTATTGTGAAAATCTTTTTAACAGTATATTTTCAGAGAAACAAATGAAATATTCTACAGCATTTACTGCTTTCAATATTAGGATGATTACTAACAAAATAGTTGCTATATAATCCAGTTAAATAATGTAGAAAAATTATCTATTTTATTTTCATTAAAAAATGTCAAACTTTAGTGATTACTGCAAGGATTTGGATAGCAAGAGCATCAATAATTCCTCATGTATTCAATGTATTAAGTAACATCATTAACTCATCATTTCAATATCAAAATATGAATTTTATAATGTATACAAATAAACATTAAGAAAAAGTACAGATTCAGATTTTATAGAATGACAAAATATTGAAAACATCTTTGGAATCCACTTCCAGTAATAAAACTGCTGAAGATGAAACATTTGAAAAGTTCACAAATAATAAAAATCCTTATTTTGTAAAAGTGTGTGATCATCATTGATAACCTGTAACCATCTCAAATGTAGTTTATCATATAACTACTGACATTATTCAAAGCACCTGGACCATCTACTTCATCTTCCTGGACCATCTATAACTTGCTGCTTCATTGTTTCTTTTAGTTAGAAAATTAATCATGAACACTTTACAGGTGGATAACTAGTACATAGTTAAACAATGAATCCATCAGCATAAGTATTTTGAAAATATGCTGATTATTTTTTGGTGTTTCCCACTTCTAAAATAAATTAATTTTCATTCCCTTTAATTATTATATCAAATGCTACTTTTATCAATTGAAACAGCTGAAATTTTAACAAATTAAAACAGCTGAAAAATTTCCATATCAAAGGATACAATAATGAATGATGTTTTTTAAATAATGTCTCCTTTGTTCAACAATTTGTGACAAGAATATGCCCAATTTCCATCAGATATAAAGAGAAACTGATTCAGGGTAATACTTGTTAGTTTGCTAAAAAGTATCATTTAAGCGTAAAAGTTACAAAATACTGGTTTTTTACTTTTATCCACACATGTCACAAAATATCCAATAACAATAAAAATCATGCTCAATGATAACTGTGCTCATGAGCATAATTTATATCTGCAATAAGCAAGCAACTTTAATGATTCAATAAAAAGTATATTTAGTCACAAATCTTATACTTGCATTCGTAAATTCCTCTAAGCTGTTTAACATATTGTTCTCTAATTTACTGACTCTGGTAAACAATGATTTTCAAGTGTTCATAAAATATTTTCAATTATGCAGTTACTTTTAATAATTATTTATAGATAATGTTTGTCTGTGATTGCAGACAATACTCAGAACAAGAATTATTATCTTAATGTAAGGAACAAGAATAAATTTTATCTTCATTTACAGTAAGTTTCTATTGAATTTTTCATAATTTAAGTTTTTTGTTCTTGTTTACTATTAGTGAAATTGGAAATTAAATTTTTAGCAAAGTATTTCTGTTATCTTAGAAAATGAAAATAAAAGTACGATCGTAATACACCAGCTTAAAGGAGACAACAACATAGATTATTTACCAATTAAAGAAAGTGATTTTTTTAGAAATTATGCAATTTTCTTGGTTCCTAATTTCTTAACTTGGACCCAAATATTTCTGGAAATCTTTCAAATTACCTCCAAAGAAATGGATATAGAGAGTTGCTGAAATATATATGCATATTTTGAAGTGTCATTTTTTTCCTTACCTACAAGGTAAAAATTCTACAATAAGGTACAATTTGATAAATAGTATACTTATTTTAAAATTGAATATTCTAAATTAAAGATGAAATAAAAGTTCAAAATGAGAACTTGTAAAATCTTATTTGGCAAAGATTTATGAATATGAATCACGATAGATTTTATATTTTGCAAAGTATCCAATGAGATTTTGGAGCAAATTGCTTAGATCTTTTCCTAAAGTGGGATTTGAACCCACATAGTTTGAACTGAAGGCCAGAGCGATAAACATAGGCAGACAACTCAGCTTAATGATAGTATGGACAGACACTTTATTGTTAATACAATCAGCTATTATTTTGCTTGACATTTTTTATCAGCACTTCATTTGATTTTTAATCACAATTTTGAAAAATCAATTTGATATTAATACACTTGCTTTTCCAAAATAATATTAACTTTCCTAGAATTTTAAACTCATTGGCAAAATAATTTTTTATGACATTTCAAAGTGTGTACACATTTTTCTGAAACAGCCTGTACTCCTTCCACTTTGGTTAGAAAATTAAAATTTTTAGATTGTTCTTCAGATTTTCAAAATTGATGATCTTAGGAAAATTTTCAAACATAATAAAAATTCATTAGAAATGTAACCAGTATTTTTAAGCAGAAAAATATATATACTAGAGAAAAAAAAGCATACATGACTTAAATTTTTCAAATGTATTTTTGTAGGCTACACAATAATTTTTCTTCAATAATTCTATTAATTATATTTCAAATTAAAGTTTCCAAGATTTTAATTTTAATTATTTATGAATAAAACTAAAGATCACTTATTCCATCTAAAATTGAAAAAAATAAATATATCAGAAACTATTCATACTCTTGCTAGAAAATTTAATTTACACAATAATATAGAAATTTAAAATTTTACATATGAGATTTTATTTTTTTAAATAAAATTCTATCAAGTTTGAATATTGATGAAATGATATATTTGAAAAAATACAAATCTTATAAAAATGAAATTAAAAAATTTCACAATGACTAAGTTAAAGAGTTAAATAAAATAACAAATTTATGCTTAATGAAATAAAAAATTAAAAAGTACTTTTGAAAATTTAATTATTGGCAAAGAAAGTTTTCATACTCTTCTAACATTTAATTTGAACATTTTAGTGAATAAAATAAAAATTAAAAATGAACAAAAACAGATAATATTATCAATTGTAAAAATGCTACTATGTATTGCTGAAATATCCTAAGTCTTACCTTTTGAGAAAGACTCTTTGAACTAGGAATTAAAAATGTTGGTTTTATTAAAATGTAATGAAAAAAATTACTAACAATTTGCAGAAAAAATACTACATTTAACTTTTTCTTCCACCAAATTTTTTTGCAAGATAAATGTATACTCCTGAATATTCAAAAGAATAATAAAAATGTTAAGCTGACTATTTTTCGTCCAGGAAAATTGGAAGATATAAATTTCTAAAGCTTGACTTTTAAACGAATTTAATACAGACGAAAATTTCTTTAAGCTAAAGTAACATTCCTATCAAATTACTTTTAACACTGAAATTGCTGCAAGCAATAAATGTTTTACAACATGCTCATTAAATTTAGTCTTTTATGAATCATACAAACAATTTTACAAGACAAAATTTTACATATATCAATACATACTGCACGGCATCCTTTATTATGACAAGGAGTATCAATTTGAATCTCATCATCATTCACTAAAAAACAAAGAGAAATATGAGACATTATAAATAATCAAAAAATATACATTAAAACAATATATTCATATTCAAAATGTATTCAGAAAAAATTTTAATGTAAAAATTAATTATTAAAATTAAAGCAGAAATAACACAGTAAAAAAATGTTAAGCAATAAATATTACATATGAACACTACAACAGAAACCATGCAGAAATGAAAAAATAAATGCATAGATATTTTTTTTTCATTCTAGAAAAGTTTCACAAATTTCTTTTTAAAAATTGGATAACTGGTGTATATTTATTTCACATTATCTTACACGACTCAAGTCTTAATATCAGAAACATAATCACATATCACAATATGAAATGAATTTCCAAAAATTTCTAACACATTATGATATTATATGTAATGACCATAAATTACTGGTCATTGAAATAGCTTATCAGGAAAACAGTATAACACGCTGATGAAACTTACAAGACAGAAAATACATGCAATGATATGCAAATGATTAGCTTTTTAATACAATCGTGGAAAGCATGCATTAATAATTTTACATTAAGGACATCGTAATTGCATTACATATGAATATCACTTTTATGAAAGATAGTTGTTATTATACTTTGTAGGGGAAAAAAGAAAAGAAATAAAAAAGTTATTTTTTTAGAAGAAATTTCCTTGAAAAATTAATAAATTTTTTTTTCTACAATAAATATATTATTCAATGTCAATAGATTTTTTGTCAATAAATTAAAATCTGCATTGAAATGCAGAATTGTTTCACACATTTCAGTGTGGATTTCAAAATAAATCCTTTTTAATTTTGTCTAATGAACAAATCATTACAAGTATTAAAACTTAAAAAAAAAAAAGGAATATATGAACATATACAAAACATTACCAACGTCATTCTCTAGAGTAATTTCTTTCATCATCTTCTCTAAAATTGGTTTTAATGAGGATCCTACTTTTGCTTGTAATCTTTCCATTGGTTCATTAACATCAGGTCGTATAATAGTTTGTTGTTGCTGCAATGGTTTTGGAATTGGCTGTATCTGTAAAACAAGTATTTTAAAATATACTCTTACTCAAGTCATGATACTTATAGTAAAAAATAAATAACTATTCTTACTTCTTCATCTATTTTTTCCTTAGATGGCTTTGGTGGTTCAGGTGGTTTTACATTACTGTGATAAGATTTTGTACAGCCCTAGAAAATAAGAGAAAAATAGAGTAATTAAAAGTTTAAAAATCTAATTTGCATAAATAACAGAATTAAGTCAGAAAATAAATTAATCTAAAGCAGGGATGCACAACCTATGGCCCGCGGATGAAAATTGGCCTGCGTCGCCTTTAAAGTTGGCCCGCGAATGTTAATAAAATAAGACTAATTTAAAAAGAAATGAGACTCTTTCAAATAAACAAAAGAAAAAATCTGATAGGAAAACAATTCTACATCAGAATAAATATTTTACATCTGTTCATTAAGTTCATTTTTTTATAACGCGGATTTTCAGTTTGTTCTCTTCATGGCTACCCGAGAGTATGAATGTTCGTATAGGAGTTCAAAATGCAGCTGCATGTGCAACTTACTTACATTTGTGAGCAAACATTTTCTTTAATGAATTTAAACAAATCAAAAATAAGAAATAGAATAGCGGATGAGAGCCTTTCTTCTGTTTTACGTATTGCCACAACGAATCTTAAGCCCAACATAATATCAATAACTTCAAATATTCAGTCACAGCCATCACATTAAATTTTACTAACTTTTTTCAAAATTTAAATTGTGTTTTTTGTATAAATACCAAAAAGTTTTCTCCTGTTATTCAATTTCAAGTTTTTTTTCTAGAAATAAAGTATTTTAAGCATATCTATAATGTTTGTGTTTTATTCCTTCATTGTATAATGTTTGCATGAGTAAAATAAGTAAATTAATAATTGTAATTCACATGCGTATTGCCACAAAAAAGTGTTTTTACGTTTATAACATGTTTTAACATTTACGTGCTGCTTTGGCCCTCGACTTGATCTTTTTTTCATATTTTGGCCCCTCATTCTGAAAAGGTTGTGCACCCCTGATCTAAAGTATAAAACATGCATAAGAAGCTAGTAGTAAAAAATAAAATCACATAAGCAGGTCCAATAAAACACCACTTACATTCAAGAATTTAATTGTGACATTGTATACTTAGAACATATTTTTTAACTAAAAGCACTACTAGATCTTCTCTACTAACAACTTTATTACTTCAATAATTATGTCAAAATATGTTCAAAAATTTTCCAATTCAACATCATAATATAGATTTTTTTAAAATTTCAACTTATTATTTATCATACATTTGAACAGTTAGAATATAAACTTAAACATATTAAATAACTAATTAGTTTTTAAAAAAATGTCAGGCTATACATTTTACAAAAATTATCAACTTGAAAACTTAATTTTATTTAAAACATTATGCAAATCAATAAAATTTAAAGTTAAATAACTAGAATATGAAAAAATATACAATTATTAAATACAGAAAATTTTCTTTTTATTCTAAGCTAAAACCGTAAAGCAATTAATTCATTTACTTCATACTTCTAAGGTAAACAAAAAAAATTCAATTAAAAAGTTTTTTTCTTTTATTATCCACTTTAAGATTGAAAAACAATTCAGAAAAATCAATTAAAAAAATAATAGTGGTAAATAAATTTTCTGTCTAATATCTTTTTCCTTGTATTATTGCTTCTAATTGTATCAAATAACAATAACACAATACTATTGTTTTGACATTTTTCTAGGAGTAAGTATTCATGCTGTTTGATAAATTCACATTTTAATTATTTGAAAATTAAGTAGTAACTAAGAGTTCAAAAGAAAATATAAAAATATATAATAATAAAACTGTTTGGTTTGTTAAAATAATTGTTCTTTATTACTTATAACAAAAGTGGAAAACGTAATTCAATAGTAGAAAAATTGAATAAAAGGGCAGTTTATACAATGTTAAGTATTTCAGATAAAGCCAAATATTTTAATAAATTAAACCTATATAGTCTAGAAGGACAATATTTTGATAATTTTACTCCGATTATAAAATACCATAAAATAGGCAATTTTAAAACTTTAAATGAGGCTTTCTTCTCAAGTACAGCTGATGTTACAGTTAATAAGGATAAGTTTTTTTAAATCTCATTTAATATAATGTTAATAACCTAGCATCCATGATTAAAACACTTGCATAGTAAAATTTTCTTACTTAATTAATCTCAGAAAACTTGGCTAATTATATGTTTTGAATACCTTGCTTTAAAAACATTTTTAAAAAAATTACTTATTCAAACTTCAATTCATAATTTTATTCAATAGAATCATGATATTCAGGGAATTAAGCTAATTTATACAAATGTTCTGTTTGTTACCCCCTCTCAGACATAAACCACTGTCACAAATAATTCATTTTTTAGATGAGTGATCTTGATATAAAGTTATTTTCCACTTTAATTTTTTAAAAGTGATTATAACGGTATTGTTAAACTTATAGTATAGTTTTGTGGCTTTACATTTATATAACTTAAAAAGGAAAAAGTAGGTAGATACAAAAAAGAAAATTCAATTAACTAGCAATTTTCTAATATATTATAACCATTAACAGACATTTTTTTGAACAGCAGAAGTGAAGATCAAAAAGTACAGAGCAATATGGATGATAAAAATTGAGTTTTAATAAAAATGATTCAACAAACATTAAACTCTAAGCAAAATCTAAGCAGTGTGCGATTTGCGCGAATGAGATTCTAATACCGAATATATATTATGATAAATACAAACAATCTATTTTAAAGTTTCTTGTAGAAAAAAAACTGGTATTGTTAGAAAGTAGAAACTGAAAATTAGACAATTTGAAATGAATAATTCAGAACAAAGAATCAAAAAAGAGGAGGTTGGTTATTCATTCAACATGTGGGCTCATTTAATTTTTAAAGTGAACTTTACTCTGAATTTATACCTGAGGTTCAAATCAAATATGTGTTCAGAAAAGTCAAGATACTAACCTTTCAGCCAGGTAATCAATTACAGATTAATTCAAAAAGTTAAATTTGCTGGCAATTTAAATACTAAAAAATCCTTTTTCAACATCAAGAAAAGACACCGAAATATATAAATATTTGATAAGTTTTTAAAATAACAATTTCTACTACAAAAATCAAGATATAATAATCTCTTGTTTTCCTTAACTCATACAAATATTACAAAAATTAAAAAGGAAATAAACACTTCTTTAAGGACATTTAACAGCTTACAAATGTTTGGCCACCCTATTTTTTTCTGCTGGTGACATATTGTTTAACCAGTTTGTTTGTTTGTCACTTAACGGTCATTTTTGCATTTGAGAGCTAATTAGACTGGGACCTACGGTTTAAAGAGGATTCCAAACCCCTACAAACATCCCTGCCAAAGGTGGGATTCGAACTCACGAACTGTTGAACCGAAGGCAAGAGTATTAACCATTCGGCTGCCAGCTCCGCTTTTCACCAGTTCAGTCAATGTTTATATTGCATTCTTTATTAATCTATCATATGCACACAAAAGAAAATTATATTTCGTAAAAGCCATAGCTTTCTATGGCAGAATTCAGCTAAATTTTCACAATTATAATGGACAAATTTAGTTTATCTAAAGCCTTTATTTTTACATTTTCTCAAAATATAATGTTTACGAAAATACAGGCATCTGATTGGTTTAATTGAGCCATCGCAATTGTGATGATTTAGGTGAATTCTACTCTAATGTCAGCGAGGTTATGAATTTTTCACAACTAGATGGCCAAGTTAGCAATTAAAAAACTGCATTTCGTAAACTTGTGAAAAGTTAACAATCATATCGCTTCAGTTTGTGAACTAGGTCATCTTAATTACGAATGAAAAAAATTCACTTGTATTAAGAGGTTCATTCTGAAATTTTTAAAATACAACTAGGTTTTTAAAGTTATACTTACAAAATTTTAGGTGTGTTCAAAGTAGTCTCCTCCAAAATCAATGCACTTTTGTAGACGAATTTTCCACAGATTAAATGCCTCAATTTCTTCGAATAGATGAAAAAAATGCATTTATAGCCACATCAATCTCTTCTTCTGAATAAAAACAACGTCCACGTAAGTTCTTTTTTAGATTAAAGAATAACCAAAAGTCGCACATAGCTAGACCAGGTGAATACGGCGGATGTTCAATCACTTTAATTTATTTTTGTTTAAGAAACTCAACTGTTAATCCAGCTGTATGTGAAGATGCATCGTCATGGTGAAGCATTAGTCCACTAGCATTCAGTTCTTTTAGAATTTCTGGAAGACACTTAGTGGTATACCAGTTTGCTGTTACTGTCCTTTCAACTTGATGGCTTTGACCAATCCCGTACTTCTGAAGAAAATGGCATACATCACTTTTTTCAGTGCGCGTTGTTTTTTCACCATTGTTGGCGTGGAATCATCTTCAAAGACCCATACTTTGCTTTCTTGGCGTGTTGGAACGTCAAAAAATGGTATGTAGGTTTCATCACCTGTTACAATTTTAGAAATGATGCGGTGGCCACCATCATTCAGCATATTAAGAGTTTCTTTACTGATTCTGACATGCTCCTCTTTTTGATGCTCAGTTCGATTATGGGGAACCCAACGACAAACTACTTTTTTCATATGTAATTCTTCATGAATGATTTTGTGTATGACTGCAGATCCAATGGTTAGTTCCTTCTGTATCATTTGATAGGACGGCGATTATCATCCATTAACATTTTTCGTATGGCAGACACATTATCCAAGATTACTGCCGATGGCAGCCTTCCTGCGCGTTCTTCATCCTGACGAAAATTGCAACCTCTTCTAAATTCTCTAAATCATCTGAATACAGTAGCACGAGCTGGAGATTCATCACCAAATGCTAATTGCAACCGTTGAATGCATTCTTCTTGATTTAATCCTGCTTTGAAATCGTAGAAAATCAGAGTACGAAAATTTTCTCGCGTCAACTCCATTTTCTCTTTCATTAAAAATTTATTCCACGCTGAACAAGTTGAAGTAAGTCAGTAAAAAATAGTCTTCTGAGTTAAAATACTTTGTACTTAAATATTAAATCATTATTTTTATTTTTAAATTCTTGTCTGCACGTATCTCAAAAATTTCAGTGTAACCCTCAAATGTTCAATGAATTTTGTTTGTATTGTCGCAACACTGAGAAAAATCACAATAATAAGATATATTTTCTTAAAACTCTTACAAAATGCCAATTTTTTTTTCTTTAATAACTTTGCTTTTCAAAATTGAAAATTTACTCAGACCCCTTACCAAATACTGCACGATAAAGCAAAATAATGAATATAACAGTATTTTAATTAATTGCTGTTCGTTTGCTAGTTTTCTTGTGTGTCACATTGCATGTTGTAGGCATAGTACTTTTTTTATTAATTGTATTAAAGCTACAATAAAATAAATGGAGTGATTTGGTTTGCAGACATGTTAAACAATGAAACATTAAACAAAAAATGTAGAACTTCAAGCTACAAAAACTAAAAGTAACCTCTTAAAATTCCTTACTGCATACTCAGTAGAATCAGAAATCTCTTTCTACATCACAAATGTAATCAGTTTCACCAAATTTACAAGATGTCTGTAATTAAATGCCTCATGACTATGAAAAACAGAAATGTACTTCAGCAGTTGAGATAACATGAAAATAACATCCAACAAGAAATATCGATTAATAATCTAGCTGCTGATAGTAAAATCGGCAAAAAATATTTTCCAATTCTACTAGAGATAAACAACCTGAAAGAGACATCAAGCAAGAAATGGAAATCAATGATCAGTCTGTTGATAAAATATACCTTGAACAAGAATATTTTACCACCTAAAATGGATATTCAGTGAAAAATGCAGATAGACTATCCAGCAAAATGGCACACTATCATTAGTGAATCGATCGGTCATTTTTTTAGAAAACCACCTCTACAAAATATGAATCTAATAAAAAAACACTGAAAATATTCAATGGATGCAATGTCTTAACTAAAAATATTTGTTTATAAAAAAAGAATGGTTAGAGAATTGCTGGTGTTATCAATATTTCGCTAGGTTTGTAAATTATTTGGAAAAGCAACAACTAGCCTTTCAACAACTGGCTTTGATCATTGGAAGGATGTCATTCAGCTAATAGAGATTAAAAATTCTTTTATACACAAGGAATCCAGTTTTATCAGAGACTTAAAGCTGAAGAGAAAGAATTGATTCTGCACCAATTAAGCAATATCAAAATGAAGTACATCACTGGCAATCAGGATAACAAAGAACTGTTGAAGCAGTTAGATTTTTTTATCATCAAGAGATACGGCTCTTTTTTTATTTTATTTATTTATTTATTTATTTATTGGAGAAAATAAAACATTTTGTTCATCTTAGGCAAGGTTCTTGGGAATCATACAAAAAACCTCGTAATCAAGGCATTGGCAATGTGAATATTTATCATCTATTATTGTAAACGAATTTGTTGAATTAATGGGTGATAAAGTCTTGAATGTCTTAATTAAAGACGTGAGATACCAAGTATTTTTCACTTATAGTTGATTCTATGACAGATGTTACACATATAGATCAATTTTAATTTTATGATATCTTGATCCTGATCATGAATATGTTGTAAGATTTTTAAATTTCATTTAAATATTAGGTCAAAATGCAGAAAACTTAACCGATATTATACTAATTTTGGAAGACTTAAGTCTTGATATACAAAATTACAGGGGATAGAACTACAATACATCCAACAAGGCCAGGAAATATTTATTCAAGTGTTCAAGCAAGAATAAAATTTTTTAATCTAACTGCAGATTATGTAGCATGTTTGGCTCATTCATTCCATTTGGTTGGAATAATTGCTGCAGAATTATGTTCTAAAATATAGTAATTTTATTTCTTTACTACACGAATTATGACTTTTTTGTTTTAACAAATCAATGGCAGATTATAATTGAAAATTTAAAAGAAGTAAATAAAAATTGACTTTAGAAATTGTTCATGTATACGATGGTATGTTGATGCAAATGCTACGAAGGTATTATTCCAAAAATATGCTTTGGTTCTAAAATCTTTGAATTATGAGACAGATGATTCTTCCATTAAAAATGAATCGAATCTTTATAAAAAAATTACTTAAAATTGAAAATGTACTGAATACAGTTGTTTGGGATACTATTTTTCAAAGATTAAATCAAAATTATAAGTAAAGTTTTCCAGAATTCTGTAGAACAATAAGACATAGTATCACCACTTCCTTTATCTTTAATAGATATTATGCAGTCTATTTGAAATGAATGTGAGAAATGTGAAGCTGAAGTCTTAGAAATTTTGTCAGAAAATGTTATGTAGGAGAAAAAGACCTACATCTCAAAGTAGGTTGTTAGATGATGGAAATGAACCTGAAGTAAATCTTGAGCCAAGTGATTATTATTAACTGTCACTACATGTTAAGTGATACAATAATGTTAAACTTAACCATTTGTATAAAATTTCATAAGAAAAATTACGAGATAAATTTTCATGTTGATAAACACAAATTCAGCTTTCAAAAAACTGAACTAACGGAATTAGCAAGGAATTATCTTCTGATTCAGATGAATTCCGTGGTGAGAACTATAACATTTCCCTTCCTAGTAGATAAGCAAGTAACTGCATTAGATATGATGAAAATGAAGATGAAAACATTCATTTATTTTTATTTTTTAATATTGAGACAACACATTAGAACATGAAGATAATTTTTTTTATCATTACTAATTTTAAACTGCACTGCAGAAATATTTTTATGAAATCTCTTAAAGTAGTCTTATATTTAACATAATATCCAATAAAAATGATTGACTACACTTTATATTGATAAGTAATGCACTGCACTCATAATTCTGTAGTTTTTAAATACTGAAAAGCAAGATCAAGACAAGTTCAGTGCGTAAATGTCTGGCATTTGTATAAATAAAATTAATATTAAGAAACATATACTGAAAACATAATTTTAATCCTCAGATAACAAATACTGAAATAATTATAACAATACTGAAATTAAAAAACCAAATTGATTACATTGGTCAATATAATTTTTACAAGAAAAGTAAATGATTCCAAAGTAATTCTACATATTGAATTGAAATATGTAATCAGATTCCTTTCATCAGACAGATTTTTGTGAATGACATTTGAATTTTTCTTTGATTCTTGCAAATTAAGGATAAATTGAAGTGTAGTGAGCCCCACAACACATATGGTGGCTGTTGTTTTTATTTCATCAGTGATTTTGTACTGTTTTCACAAAAAAGGTACTTAAACCAACCAAACAACTTCTGCTACATTTATACAGAACTAACATTCAAGTCTTATAGATGAAATTTCACACTACTTGTGAAAAACTTATAAATTGTACTTTGGTTGTAAGGCAGGTGATTTTGATAAAGACTAGGTCACAGATAAATGTTGTGTATTATGTGTTAGGTTTATGATGGGTGGAAAAATGATATTAATCACATGCCATTTCCAGCTTCTGTGATGAGGAAACAGGAAAAACATTTAACTGAGTCATACTTCTGCACAACAAAAATCAAAGGAATAATATACAGTAAATATCCCAAAACAAAATATAATATAAAACAAAACAAGATAAAAGGTGTGAAGTATCACAAATTGGCTTCTACAACAAGAAGTGTGCCTCATAGTGAAGAGTAATTTATATTAAAATGTCCAGATTTTATTATTATAAAAGATAATTCCAACCAAGCTCAACACTGAAGACAAGACAAAGGAGAGAAGCGATCCTACCTTTGAAACAGGTAGTTCATCATAACCTCACCTTTTATCTTAAGATCTTAGTAACTTTATAAGGGATTTAAATATATCTAAACAGTCAGAAGCATTAATAAATTACAAGCTCAAAGGCTATAATCTACATAATGAAGACATACAGATATGTGTTTTCATAATCAACAGTGATATTAAAGACAAAGGCAATGTTTGTTTTTTTTAATTTTTGTTCAGTAATAGAAAATCTTGGATATCAACACCAGCCATATAAGTGGCTATTGATTATAAACGTATCGAAAATTAGTTTGAAAGCTTTATTACTGCATAATGGAAATGAAATAGCATCAATATCCGTTCCATATGCTAATGATATAAAAGAAACATGAAAATAGGAAATTGTTTTTAGAAAAAATTCAGTACACAAAATATAACTGGAATATGATGTGACTTAATAATAGCTTTATTGTTAGGTTTCCCACTTGAATACACAAAATTTATGGTTTTTCATGTGAATGGAACAGCATGGATAGGAAGTTTCCTTACATAAGGAAACAGAGGCCTAAATGTGAATATCTTATTCCAGGATGTATGAATGTATGAAATATCCCTTTAATGATTCCCAAAAAGGTGTTTTTATCTCCCCTACATGTAAAAAGAAATGGATTAAGAATTTGTAAAAGTCACAGACAAAAGTTCTGCTGCTATTACATTTTTGAAATCTAATTTCCTAAAAAAAGTGGTGCAAAATTAAAGGAAGATATCGAACCGCAAATAAGATCAGTAATATCGCATGATGACTATTTTGTGGAACTGCTGAATCCATAACAAAATACAGTATGAAAAATCATTCAAAAAGATTTGTTATGGATTTCAAGGTAATAATAAAGAAGAAAACAATAAGAAAATAATAATCTAGCTTCATAAAAAGTAATGGGCTGTATCATGCCCTTAAAAATTCACTTTTTGGACTTCCATTTAGATTTTTCTCTAAAAATCTTCGATCTACCGCTGATGAGCTTGGTGAGTCATCAGCAAATTTGCTACCATGGAAAAGATGTATCAAGGCAAGTGGAGTTCCAGTATGCTGGACTATGAAGAGGGGCACTCTTAGTACAAAATATAGCAGAACGTCAAAATCTACTTTTTAGGTAAGCCAGAATTAACTGAACATTTTTCTAATTATCAATTCTTTTAAAATTTTAAATGTGTCAAAAAAATAAATAAATAAACTGCAGATGAAAAAATCTGAGCATACCTAGAATTTAGGGGGGATTAATAATATTACATTTATTTAGTGAAAGAAAAATTTTTTGCAGACTATTGTAATTAACTCTTAATTGCTAGCCAAGCTTCTTAAAAACACACTAAAATATAGCAATGTATGAACATAAAAATTATTTTTTATTTTATAACCTATTTATTTTACACACATACTGGCCATTAAATTAGAAAGCCAAGATCAATGTTCAGCAAAGTAATTTTACACATATCTTGCATGATATATAGTTTCCTCATCATTCATGAAGTACATATCACACTCAGAGTATAAATACAACATAGGAGGGTGCATTTGATTTTTTAGAATATCTAGTTATATTTTTGGTGTATATTTACCATCAAGAAATACCAGGGCACTATTTCCAAGTCAGAACATATACCCCATATTATAATTCTCTTTCCAACTAAACCTTATAGAGAGCGAATAAAACAAGATGGATTTATGGCCTTGTTAAGTTTTTTTTTTTTTTTATCAAATTCAGTACATTCTATTAGCACAAAGTAAGGTGAGTGTGATTTACTTAACATTACAGTTTCCAATCCTTTGATGTTAAGTTTCTTCTTTCCCAGCAGCAATTCAAATGATTTATTGCAATTCAGATAGAAATGAGTAGTTTTCTAAAAGGCACCCGATTATAAAGTCTCATATTCTACAATTTTCAATACATAATTTAATATAAAATATTTAGCAAAAAACCTAGATTGAAGATTTTAGACATTTAAATCACAGTAGAGTTCTCTGCTCCGCTATACAATCTATCAGACTAAACTGATCAGGCTCTTAAACTCTACTTCAACCACAATTACATCTTCTAAACAAAGACTGCAGGTTTCAGTTCGAGTTTTTAAAAATCTTTTATATGGCGGCTTTTGAGAGCGCAATAAGATTTGTTGTTTTAAAATTAAGGGCCGCTCATGCCGTGTGCTAAAATGGTTCGTACAATATGTGAAAGATCTGTCATTTTTCTATTCTACTTGTTATAATGTTAGCAAATGTAAGGTGTAAGAGAATGCATTACATTTACTCTAAATTGCCTTCTAACACCTTACTTTTGCATTTGAGAACACCTTAGCACATAAACTCCCATCATAAAAAATTATTTCATATTACAACTCCAGTAAGCATTTGGATAAAAATTTTACAGGTTTTTCATTCATTAGTTATTGTGTATATTATATACATATGTATGCTGTCCTCTTAACAGAGAGTATGATACTAAATAAAAAAGTTCAGTAGAACAAATGAGTAGGCATGATTAAGTTTATGTTTGAAGAATAGCTATAGTTAAGTTTAATGCAGACTTGTAGTAAAATTCAAATTTGGAGCTCTCTTCAATAAAATGTGCGAATGTGAAGAATTCAGTGTTATTTCATCTTAACGTAATAATATTCCGCTACAGTTTTTATAACTGAATCTGCAAAGAAACTGACTTAAAATCCTAAATACTTTTTACCAATTTTTTGTGGCATCTACGAATTATTAGATATAAAAACTATGGAGAGAGAAATAAAGAAAAGAAAAGCTTTAAAACAATCCATCACAGTATATGTAAATGCTAAAACCGCTTTGATTATAAAAGATATATTAAATGGAACTTTATTTTTTCAAAAATAGTTACTAGATAAATTCTTTCACTTGGAGACAGTGCAAGAGATAATTTCTCATGCTCTTTAAGAAAATGAAAATAAGGAAATACAAAATGAAGATTTTTCAAGAACTGAAGAATACCGAAATAGATTTGCAGTCCTCTAGCTGAAACTTTAAATAAAATTAGTAATGATTCTGTTGCATCAAAAGCTAACTTAACGGGAGAAAAACATAAATATAAGCGACCCCATTTTGGATAGAAAAGATCTTCATGTGAGCTGAAAGCTAACTTACACTTCTGGTAACAATTTTCTAAAATCCATAATGAGGACAATATTCCTGATGAAGATAAATTTCAGTATTTATTACAAAGTGTAGTATCTCAATCCAAATCAGCGAAACTAGTAGAGAGTTATCCACCCACTCTGAAAAATTATCCCAAAGTTGTTCTTCAACTGAAAGTAAGATTTGGCCATTAAGGTTTACTTGGCTCAAATTTATTTTCAAGATCTTCTATGCCAGGGAGGGAAAATACGGCTGATAAAAGGAAAGTTGATTTATCTGAACTGTATGATTTACTTAAAAGCAATGTGATGCAGTTGGAGGGTTTAGGAAGAATGAAGGAAAAATTTAACAAGCGAATGTGTCAAGGAATTATTGAGAAGAAATGTATTAATGAGTACAACTGTGTTTAAAGAAAGGGAAATATTAAAAACCATTGAAAAGGCACCAGATGATGAAATTGAGAATGATGGTTATTATATGCCCCATAGACCTGTCTTTACTCCTTCTAAAACAACCAAGATATGCCCAATGTTTGATAGATCAGCTATGGAGGGCGTAAACCGTCTCTTAACGATTGCCTTTATACTGCTCCAAACTTAACTGAGCTGATATCTGATATCTTAAATAGATTTCACATGTACCTCATTGGTATGTCAAGAATGCCTTTTTTACAACTAAGTATAACCCCATAATATAAGGATTTTTTTAAGATTTTTCAACCACCATAGAAGTGAAGAAATAATTCATGGTCATTGTTGGGTAGTGTTTGGAGTCTGCACAAGCAGTTCTTTTAGCAACCTTTATAAAACATTAGAAAATTGCCCTCTTCAGTAAAGGGACTTTGTAGCTAAACTTTGTCATTTATTCTATGTAAATAATTGTATCATAGGAGTTTTCTATGCTCTTGAAATACAGCTATCTACTTCTAAATCACAAGACATTAGGCAAAGGGGATGTTTTGAACATGGGGAAGTGATGTTAAAGAGGAAAACATTACAAGGAGATACAAATGTATTAGGTGTTGTACGGAATTCAGAAAGAGATACTCTTAGGTGTTTCATAGATAAGGAGTAGAAAAGAATATTTAGGTTTATTATTAGAAGGAAGAAAAAAATTCTGCTTCTTCACTGTTGAAACAATTAAACCTATAGAATATCCTAATATGAAGCATTAATACTGGACTTTAGCAAAAGTATTAGAATTGATCCCAGGTAAAGATAGAAAAGTTCATATTTTGAGACTTAAGTATAATGACTTAATAATAATTCATTTTCTACAAAGAATATTCCCTTAAGAAATACAATCTGCAGAGATTCCTGTGGTGGCTGCTGTTCCTTCTGATGAGATAAGAACAGCAGCTGCTTCTTCTGATGTGCCAGGAGCTGCAAAGTGAGTTCTGATCCAGTTTGTATTCCTGAGGCTGACGAGACAACTTCTAGTGCTTTTGCCAAGAGTATCATGGGGACTTGAGGTTCGGAGGAAAATTGAAACCATCTAAGAGACTAAATTTACTGAGTGCAACTTTATTTTTTGAGAAAGAAAATACTTTAAGAAGGTGGAGAGGATGTTGTGTCCTCTTAACTGTATGATGCTGAATGAAAAACAACAACTCAACTTTGTCAAAATCTCATTTCCATGAAGAAAGTTAAATTGAGTTTTAGTTTTAATTCCATTTAAATTGAGTTAACTTCATCTAAGCATAATAATATTCTGCTAGAGTTTTCATAACTGAATTAAGATACTACAGTGTATGCAGAAAATTTTTTGACTCTTTAATATTTTATCTTGAATAATTATTATAGGATTTTAATATAGTAACATTGGTTTAGTAAAATAATTTTTCTCTAAGTTTCATTAATATTTCAATACTTAATTCCATATTAACATTTTTGTAGGTCTTAAACTTGTACAATTTTTACATGCTCTACCACTAATATCTTTATAATTGAAGCCTAATTATAAAAACTAGTTTAATTTTTAAATTTAAAAAAAAAGGTTAAAGAAAAAACGTACCTTTATATTAAGAAATTCTGTAAAATCAGTAGTTTTTTTATCACAGCATGACCATTTTTTATAGGCATCATGAAAAACAGGTAATCCTGGATGATGGAGACAAGAATCTAAAAGAAAATTATGATAATATTTTAATTTATGTATGCTAAAGAAATTCTGCCACAAAAAAATTAAATATTTTTTTTAAATCAAGCTATCAAAATTTTTGAATCAAGAGTTCAAAATTTAAGCAAATTAAATTTTTGAATTTAAATAAAACAATTTTTTAATTTAATCACTCCAGCTACATAAAAAATAGAAATGACAATTACAACACAATTTTACCAATTAACTTCAGAATAAAATTTTATTATGCTTTTTTTTTGTCATTTTTATGTATTATTTGTTTTGTGATAGGCAAATGAACAGAAAAAAAACAATTTTATGTATCAGTAAACCAAATTTTCCTGTATATAATCTGCAGGTTACGTGCTAAAAAAATTTTGAATTTCATAGAGCATATTATACACCACTGTATATAATTTAAAAAGAAACGTTCTCCATCACAAAGTTTTATCATCATTTATACCAACATATTAAGTATATAAAAAGAGAGAAATTATGTTCAGAAATATCATAATTTGGCTAAATTTACTTAAAGCCTATACAGAAGCAAGATATTATATTACATTTTTATATAATAATGAATGTTTTTTAATGCAAGCCTTTTTATAATAATGTAAAAAAAGAAAAAACAGAAACAAGATTTAATTGATTTTCAGAAAACACACAATCACTGGTTAAAAAATTAGATACTAATAATCACAGTACTTTGTGTCCATTGTCTTCAATAGAAAAATAGAAATAATTATCTGTAGTATTCTCAATAAATAAAATTTTAAAACATTAAAGCTATAAATTTTCAATATCCAAGAAAAATAAGATAATTTATAGATTGACATCCTTTCAATCTTAGAAAATTTAAAACTTATACATGAAATCGGTTTTTTAGACTTTTGTTCTTATTTCTCTTATTATCAAAAAAATTTGGTTTACATGTCTTAATTGGTTGCATATTTTCCCTTACCAATATATTCTTAAGATTGAAAAAAAAAATTAGCATTTAAATATATTTGAGTATTGTTAAAGTACTGTTAATTAATGTTTCTTTTTACTACTGAATTACTTACTATCTAATTAATTCTTTGTTGAAACTTGTTATTTTTCCTTGTACTATCATACTTTTCATTTTTATAAAAAAATAAACACAGAAAGTAATTCATAAGATATTTTCAAAAACTGGTTGCATATTTAGGACCTCAACTGATTTAAATTTGAATGAACATCTATCTCTCAAATATTTAATCTAGTTAATGTTGACAAACTGTAACACAAAAGTTAAAACTCAAAATATTAAAGCTAAATTATTTTAAATAAAAAATGTTTGCAAAAAAGGAATTTGCTGTCTGTTAAGCATTTGAGTGGAAAATTTTAGGAGAAAAATTAAAGTGAATCTAGAAGGCAACAATTAACAATATAATTTGTATTTTGAAGATTTAATTTTGCTGGTTAGGAATCAGGATACAAAACAATATACTTGCAAATATAAAAGAAAAATAATTAACTCAAAGTGAAGAATTTCAAAAATGAAATAGAAAAATATATAAAATGAGAGCATTCAATACCTGGATGCTCCATCCAATTATCAAAATTAAATATTTCTGGAAATCAGAACAAAAATGGCAGCAGGAAATCATGGCCATTACACAATATAAGAGCTGCTGAGATCATCATACTTAACCTAGTGGAGGACATGTGGGTCACTGATACACTCAATGGTTTGAAAATCAACAAGCATGGGAAAAATATACGTAATCAATTATTTTTTCTATATCCTTCTGTCTGACACTTCCCTTGGAATGAGCTTTGTTTTTTTTTAATCTGCCTTTCCTTTCTTCATTTGAAACAATAGTTTCTTGGAATTAACATGGTAAAGAGGTGACCCAGTGATCCACGTGATCAGTATTACTTCAAAATTTTTTCTATAGGCAGCTTATTTTCATATTTAAGAGTATCTTTGTACATTTGTTTGCCATTTTAAAGAATAGTGTAAAAATGTTCATCAACAAACTATGAAAAAGATGGAATATTTGAGAATTTGATTATATGAAGTTGAATCTCGTGAAAAATATATTGATGCTCTTAATGAATATGTACTAAATAAAATATGCAGGTTTCATGATAGAGTATTACATTGAGCAGAGTGATGAAAATAATCAAGAATCTGAATTTGGGAGAAAAATGTTTTATGAAAATCAATCACTTTGAAATAAAAAAAATAATAAAACACCAAATGAAAAATTAAAATAAAAAACTCAAAATTTGGTCATTGATGAAATTGACAAGAAAATCAGAAATTAGTCAGTTTAACAATGCAATACCAGAAGTTTCATAGATACAGTGAATGAAGTATTTGTATACTATTCTAGAACTCAAAAAACCAAATGATGGTTATATTTCTTGCATACTAAACTTCAAGGAAATAAATACCAGAGTTATTCCAATAGCAACAAAGAAATCCAATGCAATATGCAAATAAAAGAAAATTCCTTAAACATGAAGCATTATCTCTTAAAGGGCAACATATGAAAATGAGAATTATACAAATGCTCTCAAGCAAAACTCTGCCAAAACTCAATAAAGTCAATTCAAGTGAACCAGCAGAGATAATGAACATTAGAAAGTTAGAAAACTGGGCCATAATTTTCATGTCCAAGATCTAGGGATGATAAAACTACTATTTCTTGCACAAAATGTGATAATTTGATTTGAAAAAAATCATTCTTACATTTGTCAGAATTTCATGTCCTTCATAATCTTTGATACAAGCACATCATTCTGCTTTTATGACTGTTCTAACTTTTTAAACATTAAAAATGTTTTCTTAGGAATAGAACCACAGCTTCATAGTTAAAAATAGTACTCATTGTTTTTGATGAAATATTTTTTTAACTTGTAGGTTATTTTTTAATAAAACTAATTGAGTGAATCAGGGGACCTCTAATGCCAGTATCAAGAGTGTGCCTTCTACTGGGTTAAATAGAAAGCTAAAGATTTTTATTTACAGAGTCATCTGCAGATTTATTGTTTTAGATAATTCTTAAAGAATGATCTAAAGCAATAGATAAATAAAAAGCTTGTTACAGAATCATGTGTAATTTTATTGCTTTAGTTTAATTTGCTTATGGCTCTACGGTTAATTTTTGCACACAAGAGCTAATTAGACCAGCAATAAAGTTTAAAGTGAATTTTGAACCATTACAAGCACCCATGGCCAAGGCAGAATTCGAACTCACAAACTGTTGAACTGAAGGTTAGAGCATTAACCACTTGACTGGCAAGTTGGCAATTTATTACTTTAAATTCTTAAAGAATTATCAAAAGTAATAATTCTACAGAGCAATAGTTATGCAGATGTATTATTTTAGATAATTCTTAATGAAATATCCAAAGCAATAGCTCAACATAGATTAGCAATAGATTAAATTCTTGCCGAGTACAAAAGAGAAAAATCTCAAGATGTTTTTAAAGTAACATATGGAAATATCAAACTTAAAATCAGATTATTTATATAAAAAATTGGAATTATTACAAGGAAACGAATTGTTAAGGAAAAAAATCAAGTTTAGACAGGTGCCATTGCTCAGTCAATTAGAATCTGAATATTTTCCTAAATATCTGTGTTTTTTACATTATTAATTTAGATCTACAGCCACCTTGTTAATAAATGCTTGATATTATTACATATCATGTATTTTTAAAGAAGGTATGTTCATTCAATCAATACTGATTCGCAAATATTATTTATCTCATGTGTGAATAGACTATAGCAGAGGGGGCCAACCTGCTGCTCGTGTGCCTTTGTGTGGCTCTTTGAAGGATTATTTGTGGCTCTCAATAAATGTACTCAAGAGAAGATCAAGCTCTGCAATTAAAATATAAGTCGACTCAGATTACTGAATTTTGGAAATTTGTACCAGAAACTAAGTATCTCAATAAAAAAAAGCTGCTTTCTAATTATTTTAATATTTGGAAGAACATACTTATGTGAATCATTTTATTCCTTTTTAAAATTTGTGAAATACAAACACTGATCAGTAATAACTAACCAACATTTCAAAGAATTACTAAGAACTACTGTCACGAATTTGTCACCAAATTTTAAAGAATTAACAAGAGAAGTAAAATAAATATGTTTAGTTTTTAATTTTTAAATTCAATACACATATTTTACACTTATATTTATATAATTTCCATAAATGTAATTTCTGTAAGAAAATTTTAATAGTTTTTATACATACACTATAAATATGCATTTAATTGTGGTTCAATAAAAATTTCAAATTTTACTAAATGGCTTGAACTATTCAGTAGCTTGGTCATCCCTGGACTACAGTATTGATTTTAGGAATTTAATGTTTTGTAGCATATATTTTTATGAAATATGTGAAATCAAGCTTCTAGTATTTAGCTAAGTAGCATTTCTGAAATAAATAAGTCCAATGCAATACTCGAGAGCTCAACATACAAAATCAAAAATTGTACGATATTGTGAGATAGTGATAATTAAAATGGGAAATTGAGTAAGTCAGTGATATACAAATTTGGAGATTTAACAAGATCAATTTTCAAACTCTAGGATTGCATGAAATCATGGAATTTAGGTAGGTGAGAAAAATGGAAATCACACTAAACCTTCACCAAACCAAGTCAATTACTTCAATTCACAATGATTTTTGAATTGAGTTTCCTTACACAAACACATCTTTATTCTCAATAAAAATAACATTACAAGAAAAATTTTAACAATTCAAGTAATTTACTTCGGTACTGATTGGTTTCAAGGAGCCTATTGACAAATTTTTTTCCACCAAATCACTAAAAAAAACTGATAAAATATAAAATATTAATTTTTACTCATAAAAATCCTCTTGTTTATGGTTTCTAAACTTTTTAATGGGCATTCTCAAACTGTGAAACCAAAGCAAACAAGAAATCACAGTTAGCACTGACAAATCAAGAAAAAAAAATTTGAAACAATTTCAACCAAAAAAGAGGGGGGTAATTTTGTGTAGAATTACACTGAAAAGCCATTTCCTCACAGAACAAGAATTATGACACTAACATGACAATTTTTTGAACTTACTAGCGATTATGTTGACAATTATTTTATGACCTTTCAAAGCACAGACGAGCATTTTAATTTCAAATGTTAGTACACTTTCTTACATAAAATGAAACATTAATTAATCCATAATAAGCTTTTTATACAAATTCTCTCTCAAACTAAATGATCATTTACAACTGAAAATTGTTTGATACATTAAAAAGTCAAACTTATACCTGTAAGCAAGTATAATTTTAATGAAATTTTATGAATTGGTTTGGTTTGCTTGTCGCTCAACGGTCATTTTTTGCACACAAGGGCTAATTAGACCAAGACTTACGATTTAAAGTGGATTCCGAACCACTACAAACATCCATGCCCAAGGTGGGATTCGAACCCACGAACTGTTGAACCGAAGGCAAGAGCGCTAACCATTCAACTGCCAGCTCTGCTAAATT
The DNA here is from genome assembly GCA_037975125.1 of Latrodectus hesperus. Classification (NCBI taxonomy): domain Eukaryota; kingdom Metazoa; phylum Arthropoda; class Arachnida; order Araneae; family Theridiidae; genus Latrodectus; species Latrodectus hesperus. The sequence goes on along the minus strand of CM075860.1, from coordinate 13,454,771 downwards.
TTATGAAAGATATGTTATAGTTTCTTTTATCCTCAATATAAAAGTATACCAAAACTAATGAGTATGATTTTTTTGTTAAATATAAAATACTTCTTTTACAAATACATACATTTTATAAGTACAAAGATTAAAAAGATTTGTTAAAACATTATAATCATCAACTATGGCAGACAATTTTTTACTAAAAATTAATATTGCTTGAGCTATTAGTGTTCTGACAGTTTATAAGAAATTCAAACCTAAGTTAAATCTCAAAGTAATTTTAGGAAAGTAAAAAGAAAAACAGAATGGCAAATAAAAACTATTTCAATTCATATCCAGTGAGAAATTATTATAAACATCCACATAAGAAATCCCAGATAACAAACCATTCAATTAGCAGTTTACAATTTCCCAAAAGTGCATTTGAGAATCACACAGGGTAAGTAAAAATAAAATAATTTATATTAAAGTGTCAAATTAAATTTTGAGAGTTATACTAAAAATATTATTAAAATTCACTTTCAGGCAGCATTAATACTGGAATTAAAAACTGATTAAAAATAAAGTCTAAAATAACAGAATATAATGAGAAAAATCATATATTGTTAGCTTACAGCTTATGTAACTATAAAATAGATAATAGTTTGCAGTATGAGTGATTATATGTATTTTATTCGCTCACTTCCAATACCTAAAAGCCTATTTCTGTCAAAAGCCAATGCACTTTCAACTTCTGACGAATGCAATGAAATGTCTCAATACCATATCGAAATTTGATTGGATGCCTTAATTTTATAATTAACAGCCAAAACCAGACATTTCCTATTAAGTCAACATTCTCTCATAGATCCACAAAATAATCTGGGAGTAAAACATTGGAATAGTCCTTTAAAATTAGGTTACCTTTGTTATACTAAAGATTACAGATTAGAATTATAAAAAGCTTGAATCTTAAATTGTTATTAAGATTCCATTTTTCAGCAAATAGAAAGAATTTCAACGGAGGGTACATACTTTTTGTCAACAATACTTAGGATGATAGGGATATCATGGAGAACTTTTAAGCAAAAATATATAAGTTTATCTACTATTGAAGCAGAATTCATAACTCTGAGTGAGGTTGCAAAAAAACTGATATAGTCTAAAAATGTTCTTGTAAATAAGTGCTTAAATCTAAATTTAAAATGTTCTTAATTTTGAGATAATTTATATGATATCAGTTTCTTATATAATCTATTTTAAAATCATATAGGATTAAATGCATACATATTAGATATCACTTTATAAGAAATTTAATATATGATAAAGTGTTTAATTTAGAGTATACTAATTCCCAAAATAATTTAGCAGTTGTATTAAAAAAAAAAACATTTGCAAGAGAACAGTTACTCAAGTTTTGTAAAGCAATTTTTCAAATCTGAGTTTTTTTCAGATTTAGAAATAAATTCTGTGAAGTTATTAGAGATTTTTTATACTCAGCTTAACAGTTAGAATTTCTGTAATTTTTAAATCAAAAGTTTTTACTTTGTTCAAATGAATTGTATTTCTTTAAGACACAGGAATTATAATTGTAACATTTTTTTTAGTTTTGCTGAAGGGAGCCAATTGTTGGCCAAATTTAATATTTCTTTAACTTTACATTACTTTTCTTATTTAATAAAAAAATATACTTATATAGTCAACCTGCACTTGCTCAGCAATCTCTAAAAGTAAACAATATCAGATTACACTGAAATTATTTATAAACTGCTATGTAAAAATAAAACATGAATTTATGTTCACCCTGTTTCCAGTCATAGAGGAAAAAGTTGATTTTTTTTCTGCTTTCAGCAAAAATTGCATTTTTCATAAAGTCTGAGAAAAAACTTTGTCCAAGATTTTAGCTGCTAAATGATTGCTATTCAGAAATATTTACCTTCCAGGTTTTGGCTAATAAATTAGTTATTTGAAGTGGGTGATGCTTAGACATTATATTTAAACAAGTGACTGTAAGCGTCTATATGTTGTTGAACATCAACAACAAGAATTTGTTCTCACTAGATGACTAATGCCAAATTGCCTTGCTGGGCACAGTGCTTGCTTAGTATTCAATTTTTCATGTTTGTAAATACTCATCTGTTTAATTGTGGAGATGTTGTTATGCATAAGTATTTATTCAAGTGTAATAAATCTCCCCAGTACAGTAAAAGTTTCTGTTATTTCTCATCACTCATTTTAAGCCACAAAATTTCTTAAAACATTTACTTATACACATTAAAACTTTTTTAAACATGTTAAAACATGTTTTAAATGTCTACAATATTTTTTGCCAACAAAACTTTTAGATGCTACTTCATCCTGCAGCACAATTTGTGCTTCTCTACTAACGTTTCAACGTAAAATAACCACAGGGTGAGCTTGGTCCATATTTTACTTTTAGATTTTGAAAGGACACACACATAAGGTACTTCAGTCTCCTTTATTAGTTTTAGACTTTTTGTATATTTTTGGATTCATGGAGAGTCTAACAAAGCCAGACAATCTGTGATTAGTAACAATAACAACAAAAAATGCAACTTTCAATTTATTTTTAGAATGTAAGCAAATAAATTCTACAATAAATTTAACAAAGCTTTATAAAGATAAATTTCAAAAGAATAAAAATTTAGCATAAGCTGCAAAGGATTACAAAAACTTCATATGAATTTAGCATACACCAGAATGCATTATACAATTGCAGATAACTAATACACAAGTTACAACTCATTAAATGAAATAATCTATTTTGCTGTAGTAATCTAGCAATTTGGCACATGTAACAGGTGGAAAGATTTTAGTCACAAATATTACTTATTTTTGTAACAGAAATTGAGTAAAAAATTCTCAAACATGCTCATTTGATTTAGCTAGCTATTTATGATTATACAAAAAAAAACTTCAAATACTTAGTTCAAATTAAAATATTAAAATTTTGTACCTTCATTATTTTCAGCAGGATCAAACAGTTGACCACAAGAACGATTATAACACTGTAATTTAGTTTCCCCAGAAGACATACTTGATAACTGAAAGAAATAGTAATATTTAGTATAATTAATAATTTTAAAAATTTGTATTAGTCATAATAGATTTTTGGCCCTTAAAATTGCTAAACAAAGAAACCAACATGCTTTGCAATGAAGTTTACACAATCAGAAGAAAATGTTGTGAAGACAAATGATTAGTTTTCCAGAGCATATAAACATAACAAACAATAGTGAAACCTACAATACATTTAAATAACTATATTATATTGCAGATTTCTCATTTGCAAATTGGACTGGAATATTGTACCGGGATGAAATCTTGTGATTATTATGTAAGAACATTACCAGCACATTCCTGAATCAGATAAAAGCCAAATTATAGCCCATTGGAATTGAGTTCATCATATCACAATACCTTCCTCAAGTTAATTGTTATTTGGGTTGTCATTCAATGATCATTTTTACACAAGAGCTTATTGGTTGAAATCCCAAGACTATTTGGACAATATGAAAATGTCTTCAGGGCAGTCATACAGAACAGTGCACTGAACCTTGAGGTTTCTTGTCATTAATGACCCAAGAGACAGAATTGTTACCCATATGAACCTAAATCATGGATAACTCCTCCTCCTCCAAGGTATTTGTAATGTCTCCAAGGTATTTGTAAAAGTAGGTCTTTTAACAATTAAGTCTCTGTGTACATTTTGCTAACATTAAAAGCAGCATACATTGAGTTTGATGAACACACACAGCTTCAATTATTATTGACATTACTTAATAGACAGGAATAGTGTGATCAACAGTCTGATTACAGGAATGGCACAATATCATATAGTCAATCAAATACACATTTTGTTAACATGATCATGATAGTATTTGTGTTTGGCAGCCTTATGAATGATGCTCACTGGAAGCATGCATTCAATATCCTCACACTTCATCATCTAGAATGATGGTAGTGAATGTATAAGATACAAGTCTTGGTCAATTCTTATTTACACAGATAGCATTTTGAACAGTAGATTTTTGAAAGCTACACATCTGTAATGTTAAAGCACAAAGCTCTATCCATTATTCAATCACTGTAAAGTGTGCTTCAGCAGAATAATGCACAAATACACATTACCAATATTGTACCATTTTCCTTGATACAAAAATTATACAGCTGCTGCCTCAGCCAGCATCTTCTCTAGATCTCACATGATGAACAAATCTTATAAATTACCAGAACTATTAATCTTCCATGAATTATTTTCATTTCATGAAAATATACATTTTATTTCTTTTGTATTTATTAAGAGTTACTGGCTGACTTCATTATTTTAGCTGATTTAAAAACACCTAATAATTGTAATATATTTATATAGAAATAGTAAAATAAATTTCCAAGAAAAATCTTATCTTTCTACTATTTCCTCTGATGAAAAAATTTAAACAGCAACTAATGATTTAAAGAAATATAACACCAAAATTTAATGACGGCAACATTTGGCGAATTGTTAAAATTAAAACCATTATTATTTATGTTTAATCACAATATTATCCATATCTTTTTTAATATGAGGGGTTGTTTTAGACTTGTTTCTTAATTAGCCACAACTATTTTTCCCAAGCTTAAAGATATATTAAAAATTTCAAACTAAACATCAAAATAATATTTAAAGACTTCTGTACATTGTATTAAAAATGTAATATATTTGTATTTTACAAATGACAGGTTAAAGATTAGACAGAATAATAGTTTATTGATTTCACCATTTTAAATAAATTACAAATTGTTGATTGAGTGAAGTTTAATGGCACAAGATCCTGCCTAAGACAAATTGCACCAAGCATACGTTAAGTAAAATTTAAAATATTGTTTTGTAGTTTAAGATTTCATATAATAAATGTTAATAGAAAAATTATATACGATTATGCAATATGATTAAAATCAAGACTATCAATTAAAATATACTGAACAGTGTATGGCTCATTGCATGTAGCATAATAGAGCTTAGAATTATTTAAAAGCAACGGTTTATTAGTAAAACAAGTATGTGCCTGATACAGAGTGAAGTAAGTTTTGTTTTAGCTAAGTGTAATGGCAAAACTGACATTGGAAATGAATGGTGGAATAATGAAATGTAATTTTTTCACAGTCTGTAAATTCCATAACTACTGCCATTGGAACTGGATAAATTTTTTGTAAAGGTACAACTTACTAAAAGAAAGAGCATGTATTTTGTGCTGCTTCATCATTCTCATTTATACCTATGATGACATATCCAACAAAAGATTATTTCATGATCTTAATAACATAGTTCCTAAGATAGTAAAAATTTGAGAAATTATGTGAGGTGTATGTATTTTAATATTTTTTAATGCTTCCAAGATATTCATGTTATCTGTATACATGCAGAATTTACAATACTCATGGCCACAGAAAATCTTTAATAGATGATAAAATATTGTAGCTTCAGCAGTATATGATGAACAAACCTCATTAAGGCTGTAACTATATATGAAGTGTTTTCAAAATACACACAAAATCCAACATAATCAATGCTTTTGGCTGAAGAACACTAATTGCAATAAGCAGATGCGAGTTGAAGAATAACTAGACTTTTACATCTTTTTTAGATAAGGAAATGGTTAACATAGTTTATTGCAGGGATATTACATGGGATATCTTTATAATTGTCAATGATATGAATCTATACACCATGTAACTCAGTAAGGACAAGAAATGATTTAACTTTAACTAGGAAAAGAGGAATGTGAAAAAGTTGAGTATAGTGAAATGTCATTAGAGCACAAGAAGAGTGCTCAGAACATAAAGGATGATGTGGCATACACTTGATTTTAAAATAATTTATAGTCAGTTATTACCTTTTTAAATTTAGCTGCAGCTGATGACAAGTAACAAACTTTGAACAGGTGAAATGTGCCAGTACGTAAACCAAAAGCAGAGTGATAACTATGTCTAGTCTGTGTAAGAGATTTATATGCAATAGAACCATAACCAATTTGAGAATGTATAATATAATAACTAAATAAACTTGAAGTAATGTCATGTGAATAACTCTTAAAGAAGTGTTGGACAGAACCTAGAGAAAAATATTAAATGATTGCTGACAATTATTCCATAAATAAATAATATTTAGAAGGAAATATTAATCTTTTGTCAAAAATCAGGTCAAGAAATCAGACTTTATTAATTATGGGAATTGACACTCTTAATATCAGAGTCTGGATGTAAGCTAGTTTATCAGCAAAAATGCACACATCTAATTTTACTTGGAGATAAGGTATATCAGTTAGCAATGTTGTTAACTGTTGTCTGCAACAGATATTTCACAAGATGCATATTCAATTCTTGGCATGATATCTGTAAATCATCATCATGTAAGTTGTAGTACAGATAATGAAAGCTGATGGAGAATTATACTGATGTTTAAATTAAAATTGCATTATGCTCGAAATGTTTCTCTGGGGAGCTCTCTCAGATTGAACAAAATGATCATATAAAACTGATCTTATACAGACTTTAAAAGTATGCAACTGAAGTTTTAAATAAAGATCAAGAGGCACTGATTAAGTCAGAGTTACAAACAAAGGGGTTTCATTTAACAAAAGCACTGCATATTTTTGTTTCCAATGCACAATGTTATCAAGTGTTCATCTTCTCTTTATGAAAACTGGTTTGGTAATAGGTGGTGATATATGCTTATTTTTCTCTAAAATATGTAAGACGAGCACTGACCATACATTTAAATATTTTATCTAAGCAACACGATAAAGCTATTAGACGGTAGCTCAAAGGATCTGAAGAATCTTTACCAGGTTTCAAAGTAGGAATAACTATGGGTTCTCTCAAAAAATTAGGATAAGTTTGTTAGTTCCAAATTCTATTGCACAAAAGTAATAAATCTGACAAAAAATCAAAGCTAAGCATAGCATAACTTATGCTACCAAATCCTACACTTGTGTAATGGAATTTATCAAGTCAAAGAACTTGAAGCTATAATTGTATAGACAAGTTTGTTGACTGAGAAATCTTATCAGGGTTTACTCAGCCAAATTTTATGCTAAGAGAGAAAACTTAGACAAAACCATTCCTTTCAAGACATATTAGCAAAAGATTTTACAATGACATTAACTAAATCAAAAGGAGAAGAGTGAGTAGTTTTGGTATGTATAATGGGAATACAAAATTCTCCATGTACACCACTAGTTGCTTTAACCCTTCATCATAACATTTGCTAGGTGTTGAGGACATTAAAGGGGAAATCTGACTTACAAGATTCCCTTTAAATATAGTATCTGGTGTAACAAACAATAGCCCTGGCTCTTTTAAATGCTTTGAAGCTCTCTAAAATAGAATATTTCTGAAAAATGACCAATAATTTCTTTTTGTTTCTATAAGCTAATTAAGTTTTTTATACCACAGTTTATATAATCAATGACAGGAAAAGGAACTCTAAAAACAGTTATGTTAATTGTATTTATTAGGCGCGGAACAACTTTTAGAAGCTTAATCAATTGAGCTTGTCTTGATTACAGATTCAGTAATCACTGCTAGTTGTGAAAAGGTATTTCAATCAGCCTGATGATATAAATAAGTAAGATAGTTGTAACGAGTCATTGATGATGAAAGGACTAGTTACAACTATCATGAGAGACAAGAGGAAAGTAATCACTTTTGTAGAAGTTACTTTCTACAATAAGTTTCAACAAATGCAAAAGTGAGGAAGAACAGATTGCCAAGTCTAGAGAATAAAATGTCTTAGCTGGTATCTAGATATAAGTCCGCTTCATTATACATAAGCACAGGCAATTGTCTGAAATAAACTGCTCTAATAATTGACCACAAGAATTTGTAACTTCATTCCCCCACAAAATGTTATGGTTACTAAAATCACCCAGCAAAATGAAAGGTGGATCAAGTGCACTTACTAAATTGTTAAATGCCTCTAATTTTATGGTATTTTGGTGGTAAGTTTATATTACAGACAGTAATTAATGATGGGAGATTAATTATTATAGACATTGCCTGCAATGGAGTACATAATGAGTATATTTCCATACTCATTATATCATACATAAGGAGTATATATAAAGAGTAATTAATGAGTATAGAATGTATACATAATAAGTATATTTCCTTAAATTTTTTAAAAATCACGAATTTTACTGGAAAGAAAATTAATTTTAGGAAAATCACATATTTATAAAATACACACACATATAACTATTTATATAATTTAAATAACCAAATTCTGCTTTACAAAAATATCACACGATTTTAACTAGATAGAATGATTTAAAAAAAATGCCAAATAAAATATAAGTAATCCTTTGTTAATCTAAATTAAATATTCAATAGTTAATAAAGATAAAATCTAAGATAATTCCATTAAGTAATCATTGTTGATACTGGATGTAACCATAAATTAAACATATCCTGTCATAAAATAAAAAAATTAAAAATAGAATTTTTTAAAAAAAATTCTTTTTACATTCATACATTTAAAATAAAAAATTACTCATAATCAAGATTTTAATTCAATATGCTCTGCATATGGTTATCACAAAGTGTAAAATATTATGAAAAGGTTGATTAGTACACCTGAAAAACTATGTAAATAGCATACCAGTAACATTTGACTTTTTTAATTTTTACAATTTTTCCAGAGTTCTCACATTAAAAACTCCAGCAATACAAAGATATTAGCCAATATCTTATCATTGTTGTATAATATTGTGAACATCACTGAATGCTGATATCCACTGATGTTAAATAATATTATGATGATGTTTGGAAAAAATTTTCTACACAGTTTAGAAATCACAATGAAGTGATTTGTTTCAGATTATAATTCAAATATATTTTTTAAAGTTTGTTCATGTAAATTAATGGTGTACAATTTTTTCTTCAGTAACTTTTCATCACTGAATATAGTAATATTTTATAGGCAACATTAAATGAATGTTATATTTTGTAATATTTTTATGACACTCAATGATTGCTATGTGCAAAAATATTCAGGGAAGTTTAATTTTCTGTTAGTCTAACTTTTTATAATTTGTTTTTGAATACCATCAATTTCTACTATGATGATTAGTTAACTCATTTAAACTATTCATTGGGCTTGTGATGTGTTATGCTTAATTACAAAAAATTTTACATTATTGGATTAGCTTTAATTTATATTATTAAAATAAATATGTATGCAAAAATTAGATGTGAATTAAGTCCTTTTTAGCATCTAAATACATTTGCCTTCAAAAGAAATAATTTAAAAATCTGCTGTTCTCGTTATCATTTATTGTTCACTTTTAATTCACTCTTGGCAGGAAATCTATAGGATGATTTATATTTTTAAATAGCTTTTCATTGTAATACTCAGAGACAAGTTAGTAACATTTTAATCATGATTAAGAATAGAAGTAATGATTTTTCATATCTGTTATATTAAATATTTCTTGGGTTTTAACTTTACTATTTTTATCCTATTTTTGGAGGACAATTAAGAGACAGCATTTTCAGTTATGATGACTGATTGAATGTGTATGCGTGTGTGAATACCTTTATAAATACATTTTTTAACACAGTGTTTGATTTATTGCTTGTTAAACAATACATAAGATTAACTAAATGAACAATTTCTTGAAATTACTGGTACAAAATTCTACCCCAAGTTTTCCTTGTATGTATTAAATAAGTTACCATTTAAAATTAAGTTGAAATTTAAGTATAGGTTTTGATGTTTCATTCCCCTTAAAAATGTAAATACTATTATCAATAACATAAAATTTATTTTGTAGAAATTTTTTTAAATGATTTTACTAAGTTTGATAAAGAATTCTGTAAATGGCACCATTAAAACTTGTTTTATAGTGCCATTGAAAATTTCTATGAAATATCTTTTAAAAAATTTAAATTTTGAACAATTAAATTCAAGATGTATCATAATGCAATAAGTTGTTTGCTAAAAATATTATAAACATGATTCCAAAACTCTGATTGTATAGTAAAATATCACAAATACATAAAGACAGTTGTTCGGCTTGATTAAGAAAAATGAATTCGTAACTGGAACATTTGAATCATTTAAAATCTGTAGACTCTTAATACAATAAATTGTTAAGAGTATTAATGATCAACTCTGGCGTACATCATGATTAATATTAACATAGAAAATGTTCCTATTTGTCGTTACTTGTTATTATGGGTCATTAACACCCATAATAACTGTTTAACAATTCTTTGAAAATTACATTTATAAGAACAGGAATGAATGGAATAGTTTTCAGTATTAATTGTATATACTTGTGGTACATTTTAATTATGATACTCATTTTATAGAATATTTGTTAAATGCATTAAAAATACTAATTCTCAATGATTATTATTTTTTATTGTTTAGATGAGAATGGGATAGTTAAATAACTGTGGAAATAAATTTTCCCTTTCATTCATTTCACTCAGTCATTTTTTATAATATTGAAACTTATTTAGCATTTTCTTATTTTCAGGGTTAAATAATTCATATTCTAGAAGTGAGGAACAGTTTTCTATAGTTATTTAATTACTGTTAGTAAGGTTATAGTTACTACAGAGAAAAATTCTGGTTTACAGTGTTAATTATGCTTTTAAAATTAGCTCTTGATAATAACTTATATCCATTTTCAATTCTCATGTTACATATTACTTTACATTAATTGTTAAATTCCATCACATATTTATGTCAGCAGTTATAAAAATAACTGCATATTTTGAATATGTATAGGATTCTACCAATTTAGAGTCAAGCTAGCAGATGAATGGTTAGCACTCTAGCCTTCAATTCTACAGTTTGTGTGTCCGAATCCCATCATCTAGGGTATGGATGTCTGTAGTGCTTTGGAATCTACTCAAGGTCAAGGTCTAATAAGCCCTTGCATGCAAAAAAAGAAAAATGATAGTTGAGTGACAACTATACAAACGAACAAGCAATTTATAGTGGGGAATAGTATATAATTGTACACACCTTTAAGTGCTAAAAATTAGTTACTTTTTATAAAATATTTTGAATGATTCTATTTTTTTAAATATAATTACATAATTTCATTTGAATAAATTTTATTTTCTCTGATATGTTCTTAAGATTAAATATTAAACAAAAATATAAATTAAAAGCAATTTATATATTAAGTTTTGTAAAATTTGATACTCATATATTAGTTCATCAATATATGGTCCAAGTTATTTTATTTGTTTATTTATTGCCTTCAGCTATTAGAATGCGGGCCTATAGTTAATTTTTTGATTTTATAATTAAATGTAAATATTTTTTAACATATAAATCTATTTACAAAAATAAACATTATATTAAAATTAGTTTTTGTTTCTGGAAATAAAATGAAGTGGCACATAATATATTATCAGTCTTTTGCATTTTTTATCACTATGCAAAATTTTATTTAAAAATTTATTTTTTTATATTTTCTATTTCCATAAAACATGTAAAAATGTTTAAAACTTGTATGAAATATAAATATATATTAAATACAAGTAATTCTATGTGAAGAAAAGATACTTTTTCATTATACTTTAAAAGTTTTGACTTGTTAAAAAAATTTTCAATGTATTAACTATATTGGCTTAAACCTAGTATACACAAGATGGTGGATTTGGTGAGATTGGCGACATTTGGGATAGTGTTCAAATTTGAGACCTAAGCTTCATTCTACAAGTCATTATGGGTGCCAAAGCTGTAGATTACTGCCCTAGAATAGATTCATTTAACAATTCTATGATGTATTCCACCACTTAGATTATTCATTTGCAATTTTAGAAACTCTTAAGTATTTGTTGTTTTATTTTTGCTGTGCGTGGAATTTTGATTATTTTCTCATAATTTAAAAGTTAATTGGATGTTATTTGGATGGTATAATTTTGTATATGAATGTTATTAGCCTCATTGATTAATATATAGCACAGTTGTTAATACCTGATCAGTTTTTTCTTTATATAGGGTGTATTTTTAAAGTTTTTGTATTCTTTTGACTAATTAAATGAAAATTTTAAAAAATTGATATTTTATAAACTGATTACAAATTATAGTAATGACTTTTAAATGTTTAAATTTGTTTTTAATATATAAATTTTGTAAAATATGGTACAGTTAAATTTGTAGTTTTACAGTAGCTTTTTAGTAAATAAATCTAATATTTTCAAAATTTTGATACTTGAAATCCAAAATTTTGAATATATTTTAATCTAAAATAGCACGAGATTGCAATAATTAAAGTTTGAATTTAAATGCAAATGGTTTGTTGGTTTGCCACTCAATGGTTATTTTTTGCACACGAGGGTTAATTAGACTAGAATCTAGAGTTTAAAGTGTAATCTGATCTACTGCAAACATACAAGCCCAAGGTGGGATTTGAACCCCTGAACTGTTGAATCAAAGACAAGAACCCTAAATTTTCAGCTACTAGCTCTGAGCATGATCAGAATTTTAATGTTTTGAATGAAGTGATATTTAGGTTGGTGGGATAGATTTGATTTAGGGTAGAGAGATTCCAAAAGAGCCCAGTACTGAGACCAAAAGAATTATTGTACTATAAGTTAATAAAATAAGCAATGTTTGGCAAAAAAATGTACCGAACCTGTATTTGCTCATGGGATGAATCCCTAATGTAATAGATTTATTAATGCAGTAGATAAATTATGTTATAAAAAGGTTTTGAACCTTCTCTCTGTGAAGAAAATAATGATTTTTAATAATTTTATGCAACTTTCAAGACACAGGGGTCATATCTGTTAACATAATATTTGCAATCTATTAAGAAACGAATTTGAAATATGGGATTGTCAACACTTGTATACCAATGAAGCATAGAAAAAAAAAAGAATTACAAGCAGCCATAGTGAATTTTGATGTTTTTCTAAGGAAGCAGGAAACTTATCGTGGTAAGTAATTTTATTGAGCATATCTTATATCTGCTGCTTTAATTATTTGCACAAAATATATTTATATATTCAACTAATTAATTTAGAATTTAAGTACTTTATTCTGAATTAAAATGTAAGTTTGTTTTTTACCAAAATTATTTATAGATCATTGAATTTTTTTCTTTTAAATGTCATTTCTGTTACTTAGTATAGTAATACACATGAAAATTTGGTAATAAACATGACATGCTTCAAAATTCGAAATAGATTAATTTTTAATTTATCTTTTAGTTCAAATTTCAGAAAGAATTGATTTTTTTGTTATTGTTGAACGGCGTGGAGTGTAAATTTCAGCTACTAATTTTAAAATGGAATTACATATTTTCCTGAATTTATACATTTTTTTTACTGACACATAGTATTCACCTAATGTTTACATTGTTAGCAAATCATTTGTTTTAATAAGGTTGTACAATAATACATTTGATAAGTTTTCACAGCATCGGACTAAAGATTAAGAAAATACTAAATTATGCAGATTGCTTTGCGTTATTTAACCCTTTTAAACTATCAAGATACTTTGATGATTTGGGTACATAAATTGTCACTTTGAACAAAATAACTTCTAGCATCTAACCTTTGTTGAATTGAGTGCACATTAAATTTTCCTGAAATAATGTTGGGTTTGACAAAGTGATGAAGCCGAAATAAATGTCTCCCAATATATATTCGGATATAACAATATAATGCACTGAAAAAAAATTACCCCTAGTAATACTCGGGCGTGACATTTTTGAACACCAGTGCTGTGTTCGAGATTATCTTGGTCATGAAAGTTAAAAGGTTAAAACTTTATAAAAATACTTCTGATATAAAATTTTATAAAAACAGCAGAATTATCTATATTAATTATAATAGCTATTAGATTTAGAACTAAAAATTGCTGAAGATGTATTTAAAGTAGTTAAAATGCTTTTTTGTTTTTTCTAAGATTATGGCACTGTCAACTTTGGAGAAACTAAAGTGCATCGATTGAATGCAGAAAAAGAAAAAAATAAAAGAAATGATAAAAGGTAATACAATTATTTTTACAGTTATTAAAAAGTACTTTTTCTTACATTAAGTATTATATTAAGAGGTATTTTTTCCTTTTAAAAACAAATTTTAAAAAAAATGACTTAAAATAAAGCAAGATAAAATTTTGGCACCTGCTACACCACGTGCAGCATCTGATGTAAATCTACAAAATTCTGCTTTTTAAAAAAGAAGAGAATACAGTAAATTAGATTTAGAGTCATTAGAGAAAACAATGAAATCAAGAAATGGTAGTTTAAGACTGATATAGATAGAAAAAGATGGAGTAGAGCTAAATTAAAGGCTGAAGAAAAAGCTAGAAGTAAGAGTCCAAGATCAAAAGCCAAATGTGCTTTAAAAGACTTTTAATGCACAATTAACTCTCAGCAAAACTGCAGATATGTGGAAGTTTACTGTGTTTAGTCACTTTAGTTTTTGTCTACAGGAGAAATATGTAAAATCAGCAAAAGATGAAAAGAGATGTTAGAAATAATATAAATTAATGCTCAGATCATGTCTGAAAAAGTATAGATTACTAGTAACAAGACAGAATAATTATTTTGTCTGGTGTATTTATCAAAAGTCAATATCAAACCATGAAATTTTCAAAATTAAGCAACAATTATTTACCAAATTCTTTTTGTAAGATGATGTAAGTAGGGCAACAATAACAAAAAAGGAAGCAAATCACACGTAAGAACATAAAAATGCAGAAACGATATCTTTTGGATAATATGAAAATTCTCTACAAATGATTTTTAAAGAATACTATAGTTAAAATTTCATATACAGCATTCACAAGTTTGTGAACTTTTATGTATGCGCTACTTCAGTTGATGGTATCTTTTTATTTTTAATATATATTTTTATATATCTTTAATAATGCATATAATATACATACAATATATATATTTCAAAGTACTAAATTCTTTACCAAAAGAATATAGATATTTTACCTTACTTGTACTTTTCAAGTTATGCAATGAAATTTGGAACTTGGATTACTGTTATGTCTGTTAACATTTCTAATTTTTCCTCAGAAAATTTTAATTGACATAATATTATCATTATTGAAGTTACATATTAATTATCTCTATCTGGAATACACAATGACAAATATTCTGCATTTATTGTGTTATAATAGTATTTTAAGTTAAAAAAATTGTTATGAGATCAATATTAGTAAGACATGACAAGATAACTTAAAACTTTTTATTATAACAGTAAAGAGACTTTATACTTATATTATATATCCCTCTACATTATTATGTAGAGAAATTAAAATTGCAAATATTAAAGGTTATTGTCAATAAAAGCCATGACAATTTTAATCATATCTGATCATAAAAATGTCAATTAAAAATATATAAAATAAAGAAATTAATGAAAGACATTCAAATAATATATGGAAACAATATCTGATTGATAATATTAAAAAGAATAAAACTGAAATTTGAGTATTGTCGATGCATCTTTCTTTTACCATACTTGCTTTCATCCATTTGGCTCAGTTTTACTGTACAATCACCCTTAGCACGTTTTTTTTTTTTTTTTTAAAGCCAAATTTGGCGAACAGAGCCTTATTTTTGTCTCATGTGACTCTCGCGAGATGCTCGTCATACAGATGAAGACCAATAAGAATTAAGGTGAAAATTCAATTTTAACAACTCTAGTGTTTACATCATCGCGATGAAATTTAAAACATTTTGTTCCATTTCAGCATTTTACTAGAAATTTTTGCGAGTTAATTTTGTAAGATTTTTTAGTGTGTTTAACAATTTGCTTGACAGTTTGGATAATTAAATTCCAGGTTCTATTGCTCTTTTGCATTAATTTAAATTGAATTTAAAGGTACTGTTTAAAATTGTGTCAGTAAATTCTTTTTTTAGTTTATGTATATGGCATTCTTACAATTTATATTATTACTATAAAATACTATATAATTTGTATATACATTTCTAAAATTATTGTTTCTGTATTTAATTTCTTAAAGATATTCTATTTAACAGTTTAATTTGTACTTAATGATTTATATTTATTCTTTTCGAATGTTGCTTTATTTTTCATTGTTATTCATGTTTGGATTCTTCTGGAATTTTCGTTAGAATTCGTATTCTGATTTTGTTAAAACTTATATTTACTTTTTCAAAGTTCCCATATTTTCCTTATTCGCATTCGTTTCTGAATAATTTCTTTTTTCAGCATCCTCGTTCTTTTCAAAATATTTTTGTGAATCAAAATATTTTATCGAAATCAAAATATTTATTCAAAGTATTTTTGTGTTTTGTTTTAATCAAAAAATTTTATTGATAATTTAACATATCAATTTTATTATTTTACCATTGATGTCTGAAATCTATAAATTTGCATTTTTTGTTAATTTTGAAAAATTACTGAAGTATATTGATAGATACCAATAATGTATGAAATATTTGTCACTATTTCAGCCATTTTTCCTGATCGGAAATTCGTCATAAGTATGATGTCATATGGCCTTGGCGACTTTTTGAAAATTTCGCCAAGGGTGACCGTACAGTAAATTTTAACCATCCATTTTAATAATCACACCAGGACAAGCAAAATTATTGAAGAGATTTTTAATTATTAGTATATTCAAGTACTTAATTTTTAGTGTCATTATACTGTAATTAGTTTTTCATTAAAAATAATAGTTCTATTGAATGAAAAATAAAATTTTTAACTATATCTGCTTAATTTGAAATAAAATTCAGAAACATGATACTCAATTTAGCCATATCTTCTTACAATGAATTTTAAATGTAAATCTGTAACAACACTAAATCACATTGGGTTATAATTGTTTAATATCATTGTGTAAAAAGAAATGATCAGAATTCATTTCTTTAAAAAAAATTTCAAAATTTGATTTCAAACATAAAACAAAACAAAGTATGAATTAAACTACAAATTCGTGGAGGTTATGTTTTTACATTTTTTCTAAAAAATAAATCATATCACTTTATATTAATATTATACTCCCAAGATATATAATTAATCATACGATTTTCTGAAGAAATAAAATTTAAAATAGAGATACAATCGAGATTAGACTGTTTGGTTTGTTTCTCGCTTAACGGTCATTTTTTGCACCCGAGGGATAATTAGACCGGGACCTACGGTTTAAAGTGGATTCCAAACCACTACAAACATCCATGCCCTAGGTGGGATTCGAACCCACGAACTGTTGAACCGAAGGCAAGAGCGCTAACCATTCGGCTGCTAGCTCGGTTTTCGAGATTCAGGCATTGAATTCAATTTATTTAACTAGTATCCCTAAAAGTTTTCAAAACGACGCTAAGAATAAATTATATAATATTTAAAAATAAATATAAATATTTAAGAATAAATTATATAAAACTAAAAATTAGTGAGTTAAAACGAAACCAACATGTATAACCTAATTTTAAAATCTTGGTAAAAACTGCATAATATTTCAAATGAACAGAAATATTAACCGATTGTTAATAAAATTTATGATGGAAATAAAAGATATAAAATCTTTATTAATCATTAAATAACAACAATATTCATGTTGTGAAATTAATAATTTATTTTCGCATAAAGAGATAAACATGCATACATTTTAAAATTACTATCAATTTCTCAACATGAATTTTAACTCTTCAAACATTTTAAATTAAATAAATATGAAACACAATACATATTAATAAAAATCTTTTACCTGGTAATAAATACACGCGAAAGAAACAAGGAAATAAATACAAATGGAAAATAGTTATTCTGTTTTTGGTGAAGAAGAAACGATACAGTTTCAGTTACGCTATATTGGAGAAGTTACCAGAAATTCCGCGATTTTCAGCAAAAACAGCGACATTTACCACAAATGAAAGGAAACGTACTCCATACCTTTTGATTTATTTTCAATGTCATAACACCCGGTTCGCATTGCTCTTTTTAAATTAATTTAAAGTTGAATTTCATTTAATTTAAATATTACTCTCTGAAAACTGTTCGCACAACCTTTCTCTGAAAACTAATCGAAATCTAACTCATTGTTCGTTGATGTGATAAATTATATGATATTATTGGATATTTTATAATTGAACTATCATTTTTAAACATTTATCGACTAAAAAGAAGATAATTAAGATTTTAAGATTTCAAATGATGAACACCAATCTAAAGAACAAGACTGACAAATGCATTTCTTCTCAACCCTAAAAAATTTTGTGATATTTAATCCATATTTTTATAAATAACTCTGTTTAATTGCTTTTTTTATTTTTGAATTTTTCTATTCTTTTATTTATTTTGATCGACTTCAGCGAATTTCAAAAAACACCATCAATAATATTAAAAAATAACATGTCAGTTTATTAAGGCTACATATATGGCCTGAATAAATTAAAATTTATATGTATGTGTGTGTGTGGATTAACCACTTTATAGCCGACGTCACCATTTCAAGGGCCCACTTAAGAAGGGGCTCGAGAAGCGCAACAACTTCCCCAGTGAGCGGAGTAACAGAAAAAACGTTCCTTTTGATAGCAGCAAAACGACTGCTCCCCCACCCAAAACTTTAAGTCCTTTCATGTTATTATCACATTAAGACGATTGATTATAAATATCCCAAACTTGTATATATTTGTATTTTTTAATGTATGTGAATTAAATATTAGGCTCTAGATAAGAATTGTTAATTAATTAAATTACGCCTTGGCCACTCTCTGTCCCATATATATATATATATATATATATATATATATATATATATATATATATATATATATATATATATATATATATATATATATATATATATATATATATATATATATTAATTTATTCATGATTTCTATTAATTAATCATATATGAATTAGTTCACCAATCTAATTTGAGATATATCAGCTCCGATTTACTTATGGAGTCCGTGCATGTTGAGATTGCATATATAACACGTGTACTTCATTATGAATGATTAATTTACTTGCATGCATACAAGATATATAAAATCAAAAAATGGAGCAAAATCACAATGTATTCCAAGCTAATAATACTTTTAAAATTCAAACATTCATACCCCTAGAATCGAAAGATTCAAAGATCAATGCCCCAAAACTGAACATGCCCTAAGAATCTAAAGATGGGACGTTCTATCCATTGATTCTAGAAGAAACCGATGCTGTTATCACAGGATTCTCCCACCAGTAAGCTAGTGACGTAAGAAAAAGAGTTTAAAAAGTTTCGAAAGACTTTGCAAATCTAGTATGTACTTGAACTTCTCTTCCACTTCTTGTAAAAATTTGCTTAAATGGTGAAAAAATTAAAGTTTTACAGTTTCACAGGCTTGACCAGCTTTACTCTATGTAGTAGTGGCAGTAGTAGGTGAAATGCTGATATTTGGTCTTAAAATTAAATCTTCAGGTAATATGTAGCAAGGTTTTATAGATACTCAATCTAAATTTTTATTTCTTTCTATTTAATGAATAGACTGATATATTTGTCACGAAATACTTGTAAGGTCCTTCATATGGTGGCTGAAGATTTTTACGCACAGCATCATTAAGTATGAATACATAACATGCGGAAAGATCTTTAAAAATACAAAATATCATTTTTATTATGATTAGACGCTATGGTGCTAGTTGAATGGTGGAAAAAGATTGTTTTTTTTTTTAGAGTATTGAATTCTGACTGATTTGTTGATATTGGCGTAGGTTGAATACAGTCACCAGGTAGACAAAGTTGTTCACTAGACAGCATCTCTGCAGGTTTTGTACCAAAAATGTCGCTGATAGCCGTTTTCAAACCTAAAGAAACAGTTGACAGTGAATGGTTCCATGACACGTAGTTGTTGCCCATCAAAGTAACTTTCACCTAAGTAACAAAATGTCTTGGCACTATATTAGTTTATTTGGCATTATCTAGATCCATTATTTTCGATCAATATAGGTCCAATTTTGGATGGTCTACATTTCGTCATGTAGGAGTAATGTGGTTTGCCAGGATAAGACCAAGCTTGACAACCTACATTGGAATTTGGTGTAGAATCGGAACAGTTCTGCTTACGGAAGTATTCTATTTTAAAACTCTGAATTTTTATATTTTGTATATGTATTAGGCAAATCACATTTTGCTGCTAATTTAAATTGTATAAATTTAAGTTATATATTATTTATAACGCAGTTATTTCAAGATATCTCTATAAACTTTTAACATCTAACGTAATAACACATATGAACGATAAAAGAGATAAACTGTTCAATTAATCGAAATGTTCCCAATAATAAAGGAATAAATAATGATAATATAATTTACATCAGCAATAATTGTTAATACTAAAATATATCTCACATGTAATTTACTAAATAAATTTGATATCTTCTATATATATTTAATCTTTATCCAACTCATATAATACCCTTCAGTTAAAAAGTTATAAGAATACTCCAGTTATGATTCAACAAAAACATTTTCACATTAACATCTAAACTTCTTTTACATTTTCTGCTTGGAGTATATGATGTAATCATCATATGATCAAATAAAAATGTACCAACAGAAAATTTAAAGAAAGATACTTGAAAACATTAATCAGCAATAGCGTTACATTATTAGAAGTTTGTAAAATTATTAACTTCATTTCAAGTGTATTAATAAATTAACTGTCGACAAAAAAATTAATATTGAAACGTAATTATAAATCATACCTAAAGGACTTTTACATGTAATATATATATATATATATATATATATATATATATATATATATATATATATATATATATATATATATATATATATATATATATATATATATATATATATATATATATATATATATATATATATATAATACTATTTTATTTACTAAATTTAGATAAATATGCAGATTGCATCAACAATAAATATGTTTTTCATCAATATGTACATATCTATCAGAGGTCCAAAGAATAACATCCAATAGACATCTACTTTTGATCAACACAAATCCATAAATTAACATCCATAAGTTGAATTCTAATGTACTTCTATTGGACGTCCATACTGGTTAACCAGCAAACATCCACTAAACAACCTTTCATGGATGTCCAATGTTGTAATGGATTCTGGACAACAGCTGTATCTGTCGATAATGGTGACACAATATCAATAATTTTCTTATATTGATAGATGACCGCTAATGTCGATATATATTTCATTGACGCACTGACAGACCAAAGGAAAATTCTGAATAGGACCCTTAACATGGCGGGTAACTTTACTTCGTTGGCAGCTTCAACGCCAATTTCTGAAATTCAGACCAAATATATATTTTTTTATTAACTTCCTTGTAGAACAGTTTCTCGGATGAGATATGTTGTAAGTTGCTTCAAAAACTATTCTTCAAAATGGTTTGGGAATATATGGGCAAATGTTTTTCTGCGAAGAATCATAGTAAATCACCTCATTTTAGTCAACGACTGGAAGTTAAAATAGAATTAAAAAATGAAATTTGCATTTTTTAGAAGTTGTTGTAATTCTTCATCTGACCTTTGAGCTAAAGCTTTTGCTTCGTAGTCGATAGTTAGAAGAACAGATACCCTATTTAATTTTGATAATGCATCCGCAACTACATTTTCTGATCCAGAAACATGCGGTTTGTGATTTGTAAATTCAGCGATGAAATTTAAATGTCTTAACTAACGGGGTGAAGCTTTTTCAAGATTTTGATTTAAGGTAAATATTAAAGGTTTATGGTCTGTAAATATTTTGTGAATGGTCGGCCTTCTACAAGGTTACGGAAACGCTTCACTGCAGAGTAAGCAGTCAGTAATTCCCTGTCGTAGGTACTGTACCATTGCTGCATAGTTTTATTAAAAAGAAATCCAATAGTTGCCAGGAATCATCTATTTTCTGTTAAGCCGCTGCCCCAATTCCACAAGCAGAAGCGTCCACAAATAATGTCAATGGTGCTTATGTTGATGGATGTACCAAATGAACAGCATCTACAAAGTGCATTTTGTATTTATGAAAAGCTATTTCTGCTTTTCACAAATAATGTCCATAAATAATGTCAATGGTGCTTATGTTGATGGATGTACCAAATGAACAGCATCTACAAAGTGCATTTTGCATTTATGAAAAGCTATTTCTGCTTTTCATAAATGCAATTAATTATATTCACTCAGCGGTTTTATTTAAGCTCTTTTTATTGCAAACAGGCATTTAATTAGTGGCAATTCGTATTCTACAGCATGAGACAAACATGTTCTGTAAGAGATCTACCCAAAAAATGTTTAAATTTTGATTTTTTTAATGTTTTTCAATTTTATTGAGGATTTTAACTCTTTCAGAAGTTGGTTTAATACCTTTTGCAGAAATAGAATGCTCTAAAAATCTAGCTCAGTTTAAAAAAACTGATATTTTGCAACTTATATTACTATTCCAAAATCTGAAAAGCGCTTGAAAACTTCTTTTATGTGTTTTAAATGCGCCGTTTTAGAATTTGTAGCAATCAAAAAGTCATCATTGTAAAGGAAACAAGAATCCAGACCTGTCAAGACAGTATGCAAGAATCGCTGAAAGGATTGTGTAGAGGTCCTTATTTCAAATATCTGTTGCTTTTTTATGTCAGATTGATGGACTGGGATTTGATGATTATTACATTCTAAGTCCAACGTAGAAAATATCGTGCATTCTTCTAGTTGATGCGTAAAATGTTGCAAGTGAGGTATTGAATATTAATCTGCCTGTATTACTACATTGAGTCTACGTTAATCACCACACGGTCTCCAATCTCCATTCTTCTTCTTTACAAGACGTAAAAGGCTAGACCAATTGTTATTCGAAGGTCTGCAAATGCCTTGCTCGAGCATAAGTTCAAATTCGGTCTTTGTTATCTTAAATTTGTCAGGTCCCAATCTGTGGACTTCTGAAGCCTTTTGTAATTATATAATAAGTGATATTATGCTTGGCTTGTTCTGTTACACTTCCTACTTTTCTTGATGTAAGTCATTTGAATTCCTCTAGCAAGGACCGGATATCAGGCTCAATTTGACTACATTCCAAAGGTGTTAAAAATGATGGATTACCTTTTGTCTATATAATTCAACAGCTTCTTTTACAGGTTAAATATAATATAATTTGCATTATTTCCATTCATATTGGAAAATAAATATAATTGTTCTAATAAATTAAATTTTAATTTAATATTATAATTTAATAATGTATAGTGTCTTTATTAATGGAGATGTAAAATGATAATTCTCACAAAAGTAAAATTGATCTCGTCCAGTCAAACCAATATGGATGCCGAGCGTGTTGAGAATGCTTATATATAACATTTCACAATGAAATAATTTATTTGCATAGATAGAATCTAGATCACTATATATAAAAATCAAAATCACTATTTATACAAGCCAGTAATATTTTTAAAACACAAACATACATTGTTGTATCTTTCAATTCCAGGGAATATCGTTGCTGATACCACAACCTTAAATCACAATTTGCCTATGCAGATAAACAATGCAAGATAAACGTGTTTAAAAGTGATAATATGGTAGAAGAGTAAAAATATTATCGTAAAAGAACAGTTGTATTTTTCTGACAACTGTTTACATGGTCAAACTGCTCTGTGTTCTATAGCTATTTTTGCTCCTATGAGCAACAGTAAAAATAATGAAGATGTTTGAAAATTACTATTAGCTATTAAATTGCTATTACTGAATTACTATTAAATTGACATATGATAAAAAAATTAAACTATCAAAAAGTAATAGCAATTTATCATATTTTCCATACTTCCCTGTCTAGCACAACAATTATAGTGAGCTATAAAAAATAAGATATTTCAAAGAAAGCTCTATGAAAATTAAACATTTCTACACATATAATAATAGACAAATATTAGAATGTAACTTCCATGGGAATCATCTTTACATTGAAAATTGATTTATATCTCTATTAAAAGTGTGGCATAGAATTTTGTAAGAGATTTGGAAGAATATTCTTGATAAGTTGGAGAAAATAAAGTAGTCCAGGAGAAATATTTTTTATCTCCTCACCAATCTTCTTTACAATGAGGAAATATAAGGACTTGTTGTTGTTGTTGTTGCTTATCCTCCATGTCTGACGGAGTCAGACTAGATCCACGAGTTCGTTGACTGTAAGGAAGTCGAAGACTAAAAGAGGATTGCTAAAGAGATCCTCCCTAGAGAGACCCATGCAATCCAAAAGATGCTCAGGAGAAGCCTGATGATTTTGGCACTTGGTGCAGGTGACGAAAGTTTTCCTGCCCTCGTTGAAAGTGAGGCAATTAATATGACCGCTAGCAAGTCTTGAGAGAACAGTCCGGGTACGTCTGTCACACGGGAGGTCAAGGGACAAACCCGGTTTTGATCCCTTGTACCAATTATGGGTGGGGGGTGTTTTCCACTCCTCCGAGATTTTTGATTTTTCCCGGGAGTATAACTCCAGAAAAGTAAGTGTGGAAGAGAGAGTATTTGAAATCCTGCAACCCTCCTTAGCAAGATTATCGGCCATTTCATTCCCGTGGAGATTCACATGTGAAGGTATCCATTGCAAGTGAACATTTGTTTGATTGATAAGGACTTTTATATCTCTACTTCGAAATTAAAATGAGAATATTCTTTGATAGTAAAATAACTTTTATTTTTATTAGGTAGTATGACAGAAGCCTTGGATCAAAATTTGGAGCTTTTGGTGAGAACGTTCTATGCAAATATCTAGAAGTATAATATTTAAAACCTATTTCTACATAAATAAATTAATAAAAATACCATGAGAGTTATCTTCACGTGGAAGATTGCCCAGAAATAAAGTATCAAATTTCATAGAGATATTTTTTAAAAAAATTCTTATGAAATCTGAAAACCTTCTTATAAAATCCGAAAACAACAGGGCAGAGACAATTTCTCCCCTCTACATGAGAGTAATGTTTAAAAAGATTCAGCATGTAGACGAATAATAAGGGGTGTTCGGAAGGCTCCTAAACATAACTTTGAAGTCTAACAATAAATATAATTATTGTTAAATTTCAATAAATTTCACATAAAAGGATTCAGCAGAGCCATATTAAACAATTCCATAATCCATCATAGATCGAATAATGCTTCGGTCTACACGAAGTAAAGATGAATGGTCAGCTCCCCAACATGTAGGTCAGCTCCCCAACAGTTCATAAAATATTTAAAGATCGAAGACATCTTTTCCGCAATCTGACAATGTGGGGAAGGAAAGTCCAACGTTTATCAAATACTATACCGAGAAATTTATGTTAATCCTGAAAAAAGATAAGTGTACTATTGAAAATCAATTCTAGATCTCAATGAAAAGATCGTTTGCAGAAGTGTATACCAATTATTTTTTGTGCAGAAATTGTAAACCTACTTGTATTTTAAGATTCGACGATATTAATAATTGCTGTCTGGAGTTGTCTGTCAACGAGATTCATATTTCTAGCATATCATGAAATTTACAAACAGTCAACATAAAGATTCTTTTATAAAATTTGTGGTATTACTGATAAAATGGGGTTTATAGCCAAAATTTAAAACATATTCCTAGGGAACTACTTCCTGACAAAAAGTATATAGGAATATGTGTTTCCAAACCGATTAAAGCTTGTTCTACATACTTGTTGAGAATGACGATACCTCTGACATTAGAAACATCTAAGAGGGTAAGGAATGTATTCACGAAGTTTGCAATTTATATAACTTGCTTTTATGGATTTTGGTAGCACAGATGTCAAAAAAGTTAAAACATGTTGGGTGGGAATGAGTTTACCATCACGTCGAATTATGACGTGCAACACAAACTCCTTGATCACGAAGTTCTTCCAAAAATTTATGCTTCTGTAACGTGTATGAAATCCTGGGTAGATAGAACACCAAGAGGCTCACTTAAAGTTTTATCAAATGATATTTCGTCTGGAAATGAGCCCTAATTTTTTTAAATTACTTATTACTAAAGCTTGTTTTGAATCAACTTGAACAAGAAGATTTCAAGATCATATTTCTTTATCTTTTTGCATATTACCAATAGAAGATGTAAAAGTTTATGTACTAGAAAAGATGATACTGCATGAAAAGTGCTTGGAGTGAATATCAACATGTAAAGAATTGATGAATTTCTTCAACGATGAAAGAATCAGGGCCGATAGGATAGTTGCAAAGATTCAGGCTCATTGCTTCACGTCCAACCACGGAACCCTACCAGGTGGGGCAGACACCGGCCCTGGACATTTCCAACCTTGGCACTTACCATGATGCTAGCCGACACCCATATCTTATGAGTAACTCCCGGAGATGATGACCTCTCTTAACCTTTTCAGGACGGGGTGCCTTTGTTTAAGACGTGCGTTCAGGACGAAGCTGAAGTGAAAGGAATGATCTTACAGGACGGTGGTTTTTCTCCGCTAGGCCTAACTTTAGAAAAAAATTCGTAAATAATTAAGTCCTATCGCCGTGATTTTTGGTAGCACTTTAGATTATCACATAATCTATCTTATAACTTAAAACTAGACTTTAATAATGTTTTTCCTTCAATTTATATGAAAATATGTATATAAAAAAGTTGCTTACTCTGAGAAATAATTTTCGACAGTGCAATTCTAGTTTTTCCAAAATTTTAACTGACAAAACACTTCAACATCTTTGCAAATTAATAAAAACTATACAAGGGCTATTTACAAGAAAAAAATAACAAAATTTAAAATGAAGACTGAGTATGGAAAACCTCAAATCACGGAGAAACGCAAAGTCAAACATTATGATTAGGAAGTATAAAATATTTGTTGTGTTTTCTTTTCTTTCATCACGGTTTGTGAGCAAACAATGCACTTTCTGCGACTTTTTTCTCCCTTTTTGTTCAAATTAAGGGTAGAAAAATGCCTACCAGATAATCCTCGCCATAATAATCTGGAGTCGAGAATTTATAAAATAACAAGAAAAGTGAGCAAATAAAACCAAAAGCAGTAAAAACTGTAACGAAACTGACGCTAAAACCCTAAAAGACTTCCAATAGTAGCGAAAACAAAATAAAA
This sequence comes from Latrodectus hesperus, assembly GCA_037975125.1. Lineage (NCBI taxonomy): Eukaryota > Metazoa > Arthropoda > Arachnida > Araneae > Theridiidae > Latrodectus > Latrodectus hesperus. The sequence goes on along the minus strand of CM075860.1, from coordinate 13,427,748 downwards.
AAAGCGTTCGGAGAGTTATCAGAATCCTTAAATTACGTGGATAGTTGAAGAGCCGAGCTGTGTTTGTTTACATTGAGACTTCCTCTCTCCTCACCCACAGCTGATAATCAAATTACCAAAAAAAAAAAAAAGCAAGAATACGAAAAAAATGAAGGTCAGAACACTGAAACTACTTTCAGTTTAAATGTAATGGACACATAGTGCCATCTAGTGATTATTAAAACTTGTTCCAGCTTAAAATGCATATATGCACCGCCCGGCCCTCACTTTCGTCCGTACGAAATGCATATATGCACCACCCGTCGCGAAGAGGTTAACACCAAACCCAAGGATGTGACCCCTTCATTTGATGCATAGCAGACTCGTTACGAGTGTAACTATGCATTAGACGATTGATACACTGGGAACCGCAGTGTACCATCCTCCTAAAAGGTTGCCCAGCACTGCCAACATGAAGGAATTTTGACTGTTCATGAGAAGCGGGGAAGGAAACAGAGTAGTACACCATTGCTCATGGAGAGCACCCTCGACAACAAAAGGTAAGGAAAAGATTAAAAGAAGTGAAAAAAACAGAGAGAAAATAAAGATCTTTTTGGGTACTTCGGGATTGGAACACCCGTGCTTACCTGAAGAAGTTGAGCCCCATGAGGAGATACAATGCTGTGAAACTGGTACATCCTCTTTTAATATAATATTCATTTTTAAATCAGTTTTACGTGAATGTTTAAGTGGTTTGTTATGTTTAATTAAATTCGAAACACTATCACATGTAATTCTTCGTTAACAATGTGCATTAAATTTATCGTTAATCTCCCTCACTTATCACTGCAGAAATAAAATACAGTTACTTATTCTCAATAAAATAAAAATCCGCCTTAGTCAGTGAATTGAATGCGCTGACGTCTCAATTAGCCTTGACGAGGCTGAATTCAGATTTTCTAGCGTTTAAGTACGGAGGGTGCAAAGGATAATCAGTGAATCACATATTGCTGCTTCTGATTTTACATCGAGATTCAGCAAGAATTTATGACCGAAACAAGTTTGAACTTCAGCACTGTTTACAGATCACTTATGTGAAAAAAGAAAAAGAGAGCTCTAAAAAATAATAAACTCATATCCTGACTATTTTCAACAATTTATTATTTTTTCGCCCTCAATTGATAATTCTATATGTTCTAACTGATTTTCTACGGTGTTAAATGATTTCATTTTCACCAGTCATGCAATATTTTTATGACTATACTTTAAATTTTCATTTTTATCTAAACACTTAAAACTATCACGGGAATATTGAAAATTTTTCCCCGCAAACATAACATCATACGGATTTAATACCCTCATACATGGAGCTACGTTTTTATTCTCTTTTGATATGGCTTTTATGAAAACTGGACCTTTTATTCCCAATGCTTTCGGTTCGCGCACCAGTTTTGTTCTGTTGTTGTTGTTGCTTATGACACTTGGACAAGCCAAGCTCGCTATGCCTTTGGCTGTGCGAATTAAGTCAATAGAGTGCGTCTTTCGTTTGGATCAGATCACCACGAAGGTGAAAGTACGACTTTGCTCTTTATAAGGTGCCTCGTAGTTTTGAACCACGGTCAGGTGACGAAGCCACACCTGAGCTGGCACCCTCTCCTCATCCACTCCACATCAACGGAAGGACTTTGGACGTCACATATTAACACTTCCCCAACCCGCGGAGTTCCGGCAACCCAGTGAAGAAGAGTACACCGTGGTCACCCTCCCAACCACTGCCCACGGCTAATGTTGCTTCACTTTGCTGAGCTTACGGGAAGCGGCGTGAAGCTACTGAGACACTGGAGCTCAGTTTTGTTCTAGACGGGTTAAACTAATTTTGACCTTTACGAATGCTAATATATTCCCTAGTTTAAAAATCAAGAGTTTCATAAAATGTATCGGAAAACATAAGATGATACAATTTTTTTAAGTCATTAATTACCTTAGTCCACAATAATAATGAAAAGTCGCACGAAGTCGAGAAGTGAACTGTGTTGAACATTTCAGAGAATTTTTAAATTACTTAAACATTCACGCGAAATAAATTATATTGAAATTGGTGGTTTTAATTCATCATAGTTAGAAATTTCTGCTTGGGTAGCATAAGCGAAAACGCGTTATTAAATTTATCATCATCATTCATGACGCGCCAGCTCAGGATGGGCCAAGGCCTTCTGAACAAGTACTGGCAGCCAATCTCCACCAATTTTTTGTTCCAAGGACCCTACATTCTTCTTCGACTGCATCCATCCATCTCAGCTTTGGTCTTCCTCTTCTTCTTACGCTGATGGCTTTTGCAAAAACAATTTCCTTTAGTGTTTTATTGTCCTTCATTCTAATAACATGTCCAACCCAATTGAGACGGCTTACTTTAATGTGATGTACAACGTCTGGCTCCTTGTACATTCGATAGATTTCTGTATTGTATCTTCTGTGCCAGACACCGTTTTCCTTCGTACCTCCAGAGATACTTCTTAAAATCCTGCGTTCAAATAGGCCCAACAGCCTCTCCTCTCTCACAGTTGAAGTCCAAGTTTCCGAGCCATAGGTCAAAACGTAACGGATGAGTGTTCTATAGATCTGTAACTTAGTTTTTCGTGATAAAAATTTAGTTTTTAATACTTGTCTTAGGCCAAAAAAGGCTTTGTTAGCTACAGTTAAACGTCTTCTTACCTCTGGGAGAATATCATTATTTTTGTTAACCATTGAGCCAAGATAAATAAATTCATCAACTGTATTAAATTTGTAGTTCAAATTTTAATATAGTGTGCTTTTACTATTTTAATAGTAATGCACACTATTAAATTATCACCTAATAAATTAATCAATATTTCCGATTTCAATTCAGATGGAACAATTTTTCGTTCTAAAAACTTTTTCAATGGACTGAAAAAATTAATGCAGAGCTTCTGGCTTTTCACGCACAGATATGGTGATTTTAACACTTACAAAATTTGCCGATTCAAAATTGTTTTCTGCATGATTTATATTTTCAATAACTGCTCTCGCAGCTTTAAAATGTGTTGCTCAATTCCTCTTTTGATTTGAGCTAATTTAATTCTAGTTAACTCAATTTAAGATTGTACAGCAGATATTTTATTCTTTTGATCTTGCTTGATCAATTTAATCACACCTTTCACAAATTCGTGATACATTTTCAAAATATCAGAAAGTACAATTAAAGCTTTTATCTAAATAACCTTGGTTTCCACAGGAAATTTCAATCCTAATCCTTCTGTGATAACTTTTAGCTCTTCTTTCTTTATATTATCCTGAATATTACTCATTTTACCTTAAACAGAACAAATCACAATAAAAACAGAAAAAAGTATTTTAAATCAGTTGCTGCAGGTAAGCTGAGGTTTTTGACTTCATTATCGTCTATTTTAAACAAGTTAGTATCAATTCAATCACAGAAAATTTCCATCCATTGGTTCCGTTAATTCTCTCACAAATGATTTCAATTCCGCTTCAGTCCCCATAAAACTGTAGAGTGTACTTATAAACAAAATAATACAATTTTAAAATAAAAATACTTTCATAACACGAATATTGAACAAAATAATATTTAAAAGGACTAAGCTATTTTGTTATAGTGCTTATTCGCACTAGTAACATCAGATCAAAACATTATGATCGGCAAATCGCCTCCTGCCCACGATTCAAAAGTAACTCTTTCTCTTATAAAACAATGCTATAACTTACCCTCTCTTGTCTGAGAGTGTTCATATATATATATATATATATATATATATATATATATATATATATATATATATATATATATATATATATATATATATATATATATATATATATATATATATATATATATATATATGAAGCCCGATGGCTTAGTGGTAGCGTTTCTCGCTCCCAAGGCACAGGTTCGAGGTTCGATAATTGGGCTGGGTAAGGTTGAATCAGCTTATCATTCCTTCAGTTTGGTGGATAAACTGAGTACCAAGCATGCTTGGCAGCTAAGCACTGGGGGTTTCGCATTCGGCTGAGCACATAATCGGTTCATATGCTTCGTACACCAGGGCTTCTCGGTTAAAAAACTTATATATATATATATATATATATATATATATATATATATATATATATATATATATATATATATATATATATATATATATATATGTAAATATATATATGTATAAATATGTATATAAATATAAATATATATATAATATAAATATATATATTATATATATATATATATATATATATATATATATATATATATATATATATATATATATATATATATATATATATATATATATATATATTGATATATATATATATATATATATATATATATATATATATATATATATATATATATATATGAAAGAACGCATGGGATAGAGTGATTTCGTGTATTCTAATTATTATTTCATAAGCTCTTGATAAGGTTTTATTTCCAATCACTAATTGATCTCTCATTTTAAAAAATCTCCAAAATGAAATAAAAACGAAATACACTGAAAGTGCTGGTTTCCTCTCACAAGGAATGTGGACAGTCAGCGCGGTATTTTTTTTAATATGGCTTCACCACTACTAGCTTATTGAAGTTAAGGTAGTAGTTGTCTTAATCTACAGAGTGATAGAATCAAATGACATATAAAAGTGAATACAGTTCAAATGTTATAGAATGAAGAAATAATTTAACTTCCTTTCATATTTACAATGTTTATTATTTAAATTTGCTTAGATTGATTTATGTGTGTAATTTTAATGACACACACTTATGTTGCTTATACCGTCGTTACCGTTGATTATAGAACGGAGATGAAGTAATTTCATTTTGATGAAGAGTTTATAGAATTCGTATGATTCAGGTTTCACTCAATTTTTAAAAAGTATTTATTTGAAGCCATCACACCTGTTTGGAGAGAATCAGGATCTTTTATGACGAGGGCACTAAGCTGTCAAGTAGCGTGTGTTGACCAATTCCTTGTTTTTAAATTGCCTGGTAGCCAGCCTGAGTAGAAGACGATGCACACTAGCGTGAGCCTTTAAAAAATTAAAATGTGTAAATCCAGTTATTCAACAAATTATATCAGTTTATAAATGAATGAATTTATTAAATACAAATATTTTGTTAGATAGTTTCATTTTCAAAATAACAAACTACATACGTACGGGATATAAAATGGAAGCTTTATTGACGCAAATAAGGATGTCTTGATGAAAGTGTTCGAAGCGTTCATTGGAGATTTCTATTCTTCATTCGGATGTCATTATTTTGTAAAAATGTCTCTACTTATTTCTCAACAATGATGTAAATAGAGTTGAGTGTATTTTTGAAGAGAATTTAATAACTCTTTTTTTGTGGGAAGGTGTAGTAAAATGTGTAAAATAGGAGAGAGTGGTAAATGATATATTAGAATACAAAATGTAACGATGGAGTTTTGGGGTTCGTGGGTTCGATACTATGTAGCATTCGGCTCACTGCGCCGAGAAAACTCCGAGGCACTCAACGAAAGTGCAGCAGATGGAACCCAATCCTCTTCCACGCTTAAAATCTCTGGGAAGTCCTTTTTTCGCTACTTATTGCAAAATGTTCGATTCAATGAAAAGCGAGTTCAATAAATTTTATGAACAAAATATGAGAAAATAAATGAACAGAGTATGAGAAAAAATAGAAATTCCCTTTTTATGGATCGTTTTATGTAAGATTTCCACTGTTATTTATCTGACCTATTCCATCATTATTTGATAATTTCTCAAGGAATCTTCCAGATACGAGAGCTGTTGTTTTTTTTAAAAAGAGTATCTCATTTTTGTTAGCCATTCATTTGCTTGTTCTATAGATACTTTCCAATTTTCTTCTTTCTTAATATCTGAAAGTCCTTTTTTATCCTCAAGTCATTTTGTTCTCTATCACTTAATCATTCGATATGCCCAAATGATATCCGATATCGCATAAAAATAAATAAATAAAAAATATTAAAAAAATAAATAAAAGTTAAATAAATAGATATAATAAATAAATAGAAAATTAATAAAAAAATAAAAATAAATAAAAAATAAATAGAAAATTAATGCCTTCGTCAGCAAGACATTAGTCTTAAGATTTAAATAAAATTGTTTATAAGTGCTGCGATTATTTATTTAGAATTATATTAAAATGAAAATTTTAAAAATTTAAATCGTCCCTGCCGATGTATACTAATTATAAAGTGCATGTTTTGTCTTTTTCATTTTGCTTTTTCTTCTGTTCTGTTGTCAACGAGTTAATGGCTTGAATTAATGGAAAATGGCTTTTCAAATCGATGCTTTGGTCCTCATATAAGAAATTGCTTTATTAATAAAATGAACTTCAATATTCTCAAACATCGCCTGGTGAACTTCTATTTGCTGCCTCTGGAAGAAGGCGATTTGAAGGCTGACAGCAAATTCGTTGGCAAGTTGGATTGATGACGCCGTCTCTATACGAAAGAGGCAACCTCTTTCTGGTTAAGACAACAGTAATGAGAGCTCCTCTTTGTCGCAGCTCTATAGGACGAGTGTCATAATTCAGGTCGCCAGGTCAGCAGTGTACTCGGCATCTTTCACATGAGGTCAATAAAGCCTGCATGTCCAAATGACCGTGGTTTTTTTCTGCAACTTCATACCAAGTGCCAAATTAATGAGGCAATTTCACTCCAGGATCACTCTTGTTGCCTTTTGATTATACTCTGCTGTCCTTGGCCTCGTAATTAAATTAGAAACATTCAAGAGAAAATTATTTAGCCTAATTCAGCATCTACTTTCACTCTCTGGAAAAGTGAAGTGGAATTATAGTCTACACTTGAGGTATTCGTTTCTGAATTGTTGGAAGACTTTCCACACGATACATAAATCGTTTTCTCTCGAATCAGTTCCAAATTGCACATGAGATATTCGTATAGTATACCATTTTCTGAATGAAAATTTTCAATCGAAGCAACAAATAAAGTTCAAAACTGAAGAATCTTTGATAAAAGAAAAACAGAGTAAATTTTATGAAGGGAAATTCAGAAGAAAATTTTAAAAAAATTTGTATTATTAGAGTAAAAGCGAAAAAATTTCTGTTCTGCTTTTAAAATTAAAAATGGTAAAATGATAACTCCGTTCATAAATATTATTTTGGTTCCAGTGATATGAAGTTGAAAGAAAATCAGTATCTTAATAGAGTAGCTGCTTTATGGCAGAATTGGGATTTAAAGTATAAAAATGTTTTTCCATTTTTCAATTTTTGCAGGCTAATTAAGGATACTGCATACACTGTGTTGTTGTTACTTATGACACTTGAACAAGCCAAGCTCGCTATGACTTGACTAGGCGAATTTAAGTCAATTATGAGCGTCTTTCGTTTTAACCAGAACATCACAAATGTGAAAGCACGACTTTGCTCTTCAAATACTCCGATAGATGGCATCACCAGAGTTGCCACTTCCTTAATTTTGACATTGATTTGAAGGGGTAGGAAATTTTCTCCAGACCATTGTACCCATGGTAGCTGCTCAATGACCGACCACAGGACTTTCGATTCCACAGATTAAAGAGTACGTATATCGCATGTACTTGGTGGGTCTTTGGTGGCATTGGGAATCGAACCCCGCCCTTCCGGATGGAAGGCCAATGCCCTAACCACTAGGCTACTTTTCAATAGACTGTTCTTGATTTATGAGCTCCTCTTCAAATTCCTTTTTTTCAGTGTGTTTTTCTTATTAATTGTAATAATTCGTATTTTCATGCATTTGTAATTCTATGTATTCCTGTAAGTGTGTAATTCCACGTATTTTTGCAACTTTGTGATTCTACATATTCTTGTAATTTCATAATTCTATGTATTTTTGTACCATTGTTTTCCTATATAATTTTATATCCCATCCCACGGGGGCTGGTTAACGAGGGAGTCATTCTCACTTTCGGAAGGAAGTGAGATTGAGTCCCGGCTGGCCAAGGTTCCATTGTTTTCGCTAAAGGTGGCGGGGCTAAATCTGGCCGCAATGTCCTCCAGGTGAGGTGACGCATCTGGGGGTGTTAGGTCAAGTCTTGGGAATCTTCTGCTTGCTCTCTGCTTCAAAATCACGAAGACTCCATCAGGCTGCTTCTATCCAACTGGTAAAGTCCATCTGAGTACTAGGTACAGGGAAGTATGCTGCTGCAACAACAACAACAAAAACGGCCCGCATACACTGTTAATTAGGATAAACGCGTGATTAAAATAGATGACATTAAATTTTATAAGGCCATTTCTCATGATTAAAAGATCGAAATCTTGGAATTAAATAAGGATTAATGTTTCGCAGTAATAGACGCTGGCTGAGACAAAAATTCTTGGAGACCTGCAATAAGAATCTCGAAAGCAAATGGAAGAACAAAAAATGTGGCAAATAAGAAGAGGTTGTCATAATGTCAGTAATTTACATGACACAAGACCAATATCCAGCCCCCTCCCCTCATTATGAGCGAGGTACTGCCACAGAACTGTGAGACCAAGCTGGAAGAAAAAGGAATGGTCCCTCTGTACCACAACAGCTCATGAAGACAGCGATATCAACAGTGATGAGGTCTCCTATTCAGGGATGGGGAAAGCATGCAGCCTGTTTGTCAAGAGACCAGAGCACCTAGAGGTGGAGATCTGACTTAGTTCTTGTTCGAGTTTTTGAAGTGGTCACCATTAAAACTTTCTGACAACAAAATTTTCGAGACCTTTACCAACTGTTTCATTGAACAAGCTATGTCAGAACACTTTCTTGAATGCCTGGTGCTATACACAGACATGATTTATACAAGGACCCTTTGATGGTGCTAGATTTTTTGGGGTGTTTAACGTTATGCACCTGGTCTAGCGCTGCTGGCCAGGTGCATAACCTAAAAGGACATGCAACAACAAGATAATGATGAAGATAACCTAGAATAAACCCATATAGATCTACACGCAAGGCCTAAAGGTCAACGTGGGATCCAGAATGGTAACATGATTCCAGTTTTTTTCAGAGAAAAACTTCCAAATTAAAAGACTATTATTGACTACTGACTCTAAAAAATTAACTTTTAAAGATGATTTATTGTTTACTGAAATATTCATCATATACATAAAAATTAGTTAAAATATTTCTTTTGTGAAAACTTTAATATGCTTCTAAGTTCATTTATTAATTTTTTTCCAACTTTTACCATAGGTAATTGTGCATGAATTAAGAGTTGTATTAAATTTTACAAGTGGTTGTTGTTGTTACTAATGACACTTGGACAAGCCAAGCTCGCTATGCCTTGGCCATGCGAATTTAAGTCAACTGTTAAATTAAGTCTTTCGTTTTAATCAGAGCACCATGAAGGTGAAAGTACGATTTTGCTCTACACACATGCCATAGCTACTTGTTTATAGGGTAGGCAACCATTCACAGCTCATTCATACAAGGAAAGGACAAAGACAGGATAGATAGAGGGAGAAAGTACATCCATGCCCGAACCGGGATTCGAACCCAGGACCTCCTTATCCGCAGTCAGGCACGCTGACCACTAGACAAGTTGGGCGGCTTACAAGTGGTAAAAAACAGATTCTGTTATTATTTTGTTCATGTTTAGTGCTTTTTGGAAAAATAGATTTTGTAGTTATATATGCATAGGATTTTTTATTGATCTGCACAGTCTTTAGTTAAAATATCCTGATTAGCTATATAACGATTGAATGGGAAATACTTAAAGATAATATACATATCTAACATTTGATAAATGCTTATTGAATTAAAACTTAAAGGTAAACTTTAATCTTATTTTTATGTACGTATCTACTAGATAATATTTTTGCATTTTAATTTTTTTAAAACTGTTTATTCATTTTATTGCTTTTTTCTTTGTTGCCCATAAAATGTTTTTACAGAGCACGCCATTTCAGAAGGCACAATTGTATTGTTTATGATATTTTCACATCTTTCTTCCTTTTTTATAGAATTATTTTCAGTTGTCAGTTATGGTAAACTAATCATTTATTTTGAGTCTAATAAAGTCTTATAATGATTTAAAATTTCACGAAAATGCCAAAGGAATGATGAAAAGTCAAAATCATTAAAGATTTTTACATTATTAGCAAGCCACCCAACTTGTCTAGCGGTCAGCGTGCCTCACTGCAGATAGGGAGGTCCTGGGTTCGAATCCCAGTTCGGGCATGGATGTATTTTCTCTCTCTGTCTATCCTGTCTTTGTTCATGTTGCCTACCCTATAAACGGGTCCCTATGACATATGTGTACTGAGGAAGTTGGACTCCACACTAAAATATGGTTCAATTGAAAAAGTGGAGCAGCGCACCCTATATTGCCAGCCTAGCTAGCAAACGACAACAACAACATTATTAGAAAACTTTTAAAGTTCTAAAATGTAACTTTATTTTTTTAAATAAAATTCTCCGTTTAGAAAAACTTTTCAACCAGTTGATATTTTCCCTTATGAAAAACGAATATTTTTTTTATTACAGTGATTATGCAAATTAAAAACATTTTATTCATAACATTTCGCGAGAACCTAAAATAGTTATCATTAATAGAAGATAGAGTTTCCGAAAGAGAGACGGCAAAACATTTTAGAGCTTCCAGAAATTCTTAGAAATTTTGTTTTACAAATCCTGAACATTACTTCACGAGCCCTCCAATACTTCTTGACAATGTCCTCATACTGAGAAAGTACGGTACGATTATTTCAATTTCAAAAATCCTCATTTATATATAGAGTCACACAAAACACAGTTTTGGAAATCCATTACTCTATATTTCTATGGGGATGGTTCTGCAAGTCAGCCCTCTCCATAGTCTTTTCTTCTGGGAACAATCTCCCCTTCTCTTCCATCTCTTACGGTTTCTCAAGATAGAGCCCTGAACGCCGGCTTCAGATGGGAGCTCTAACGCATGCGCACTTGAAGAAAGTAGTTGCAATAATTTGGCGATATGAAATGTGAATACTGTTCAGACTTAGTTTTAGCAACTTAGTTCAGACTTAGTCTTCGATTTCCTTATTTATATTCCTATAAGATAAAAAAAAAAAGAATGTGTATTTATGTATTATCCCGTCGACCCCTTTCGCCTTAAGATTAAGTCGTAGAATTTTTCAAATGTTATGAAATAATATGAAGAATACGAAAAAAATATGAAGAAAAATCAAAATAATTTACTTAAATCTTAGTACCCTATAATATACAAATAGATATAAACTTTATTTGTATTTCATAATGGTGCTAAATCACATCATTAATGGCATTTAATTTTTCGCAGAACGGTCGATGGGATAATATGTATGTACCAAACAAGGGTGGATTGCAATTATCACATTCCCTTTTGATTTCTGTATTTTAATAAAGATATACATAAATGGGAATAAAATGACAGGGTAAACTTAATTTTACTGAATCAATTGTTTTTGACAATTTATCATAATTTAATAATAAATTAATATTTCAAGTTTTTTTCCCAAAGCCAAAATTAAAATTTTTGTCAATTTAAATTAAAAATGGCTTAAAAATTTTTTGGACACATGAATTGTTTTAATATCTTGCTTTGGATGTAATATAAATTTTAATAAAAAACTGCGTAATAAAACGATATTATTAATTAGTGTGAACATTGTCTATTTTTTAAATTAAAATTCTATATAAGATAAATGACAAACTGTAAATATTGAACATCTGTAGTCAAATTTGAGAACGCAACTAATTTATTTTAAAAAATAAGCGTTTTTAATTATTAAAAATGAGAAAATTTATAAATAATTTATAAATTTCTTCATTTATATGTATAAAAGATAAGACACTTAGCATCACATTTCTTTCTGATTATTGTGTTTTAATAAAGATATTATAAACACACATAAATCGTAATATAAAATATGTGTGAAAAATTGAAGGTGAAATTAAATAATTTTTTTAACTTAATATACCAAACAAAATATTTATAAAATGTCATTTTGCCATGCTTACATGACAAATGCCTGGTTTCATTGTAAACTCATAATTCCAAAAAGTTTTTTTTCTTCTAATTTTTTCACTTTATCGTTCTTATATCACAAAACTATATTTTATGTTTCGTTAAATAAATTCATTAGCTCAAATTGATTTTTAATTTAATTAAAATTTGTGTCATATTTAATCAAAAATTAACTTTTTTGCATACATAAGTTGTTTTAACAAGCTTCAATTCACAAAAACTGCAGAGTTAAAATATTTTTTTATTTAGTGTGTAGATTGTCTATCTTTTAAATTAAAAATTTTACTAAGATAAATCGTAAGCTGCCAATATAATAAATGCCTGTAATTTGATTCAGAGTATAACTCATTTATTTGAAAAAATAAGATTTTAGTTTTTGTAAATAAAATTTATAAATAATGCAGAATTTAATAAATTTTCTCAGTTATATATATATATATATATATATATATATATATATATATATATATATATATATATATATATATATATATATATATATATATATATATATATATATACACAAAAGATTTTAGAAGAAACTTAATATTTTATACGAGAAAAATTTGTTAAGTTCTAGAAAGGTAAGTTAAAAAAAATGAGTAAAAATATTCAGTAAGATAAACTTGCATTAATTTATCGCATTATTTTGATCGCCAAGTCACTGAATCATAGCCAAAGTCTTCTGGAGCCTACGATCGGGGCTCTATCTCGAGACACTAATCTTGCGGTCAGGTTCATAAAAAATTTAATCGCGTGAAAAAAAAGGATGAAATATACGTCGTTCCATCGAATCGTCCTTCGATCAGACTTAAAATGGTTAGAAATTCGTTGAAATGAAATTCTGCGTGCAAGGGTCCAAAATTCCTTGGGACCTGTTTTGATTATCCAAAAGGACACCTTAGATTCTGATAATATGACAGCTGTTAGAAAACAATAGTTGCAAATCGACAGTTGTGCTTTACACTTTAATGACTCGATCTATTCTTCTTATTGCAAACATACAGAGAGAAATCTTATGTATTTCTACATTTATATCATAACTGCATACTAAAATCACGTTTATTAAGTATTATATCCTTATCTATAATCTTAAAAATTTTTAAAGAAATGCATTTTTTTTTAGTTTTAAGTGTATTTTATTTGACAATTGTAACTGTGTGTGAAGTAAATTAGGTGTCAATTTATATATTAATCTACAAGCACATTAATCTTTGAAAAACATTTGCGTATTAATCTTTGCATTTTTGATGAAGTTACATGCATTTCATAACTGTTTTGATTCAAACCGCTTCTAAAAATTGTTAAGGGAAGAAATCACATATTTCTGACAATACTGTTTCTGGTGACCTCATCCTATTTCTGCTGAGGGGAGGTTCATATGACTTTTATTGTGAATACTTATTTGATGACGAGTCTCAAAGAAAGCTTCCTAATCCTATCATTACTTTCTTAGTTTTTGTGTTGATTTATTTCTTGATTCGGCACTTACGTATTATCGCAACCATGCCAACCTCCGGGATAACTTGCCAAATTGGCAACCCTAATGTCGCACGCATCTAAGGCGCTGAATTGGCAACCATGTGCTTTTTTTCAAATTTCCCTGCTTGCCACCTTTCTCAGCCTAACTGTTCTTTGAAAATGGCAAGGTAGAATATTAAAATGCGAATCTGGGATTTTACCGAAAAAGATGCCGTTACACTTTTATAGAAACATAACAATTTACCAGACTTTAGGAAATGTACCACCTCTCACCCGATAAGGCTTTATTTTGGAAAACAGATTTTTTGGAAGTGCAACGTTGCAACCTGTAATCAACACGCGGGAATAAGAAGTGGTAATTGGTTTGAGGAAAGCCGCGTATCCCATTATTAACAGCAGTAAGATTCATGTATTGCTGGTGCAAAGAATTAACAACAGTCAAATTTTGTGACGAAGAACTTAAGACTGATAAAACAGTCATAGACTGGAATAATTATATGAGAGAGATTTGTGTTCGCCACATGTAAAAGAAAATAAATCACTGGATTTAATTATTCAAGAGTAAAACACAAATATAATTTTGTCGACCCCGAAACGGGTGCGCATACCCAAACAATCGAAAGAATGTGGGGTTCCGCGAAGTGGAGGAACAAGAGACAACGGCGTGCAGCAAGACACCATCTTGAGTGTTACTTGGAAGAATTCATATTGCGACAAGACCAAGAAAAGGATAAAAAAATTGTTTTGATTCTATTCTTAAAACCAATTTGCAATATTTTCCACCAAAACGTAATTGATATATCGTTAAATAAAGGTATAAGAGTTATACAAATAAAAATTACTTATTATTTTTCTTCATATATTATTTATTATTTTCTTTCACGCTGTTCCTATCACATTGTACTTTTCATGCTACGCGCTCCATGTCCCGTCAGTGTATTCCGTTTTTAGAATTGGCCCGGTTTTATATAATGCCGCCAATATGGTTGCGATTATACGTAAGTATCCTTGATTCTGCCCGGAACATCAACTGTGAATGTGAAGACTCATTTCCATCACCTCAGCCTTCTGAAGATTGTCGCCGTTTGAACGCAAACATCAAAGCTCGGTCCATGAATTGTTGAAACCTTAATGCATTACAAAAAATTTTTTTAAATCTCCAAACACCGAACTTTTATTTGCAAGCTACTGTAGAGTTATTTCTGAAAACTTCGACATTTAGCAATTACAGAGGTCACTCGCCTTAAAATTACAAACTCTCACCATTTTATGAACTAATGACCTTACTTGGTCTTATATATAAAGATAATTACTATTTACAAACTAAAATTTTGAAAAAATAATTTTATTTACAAACTCATTTTCCAATACCTCTTTTATTTATATATATATATTTCGTCTTTTTTTCCATTTCTTTTATGAGACTTGCATCGACGTTTTTTTAATTAAAGGATTGTGGATAATCCACTAATGACTGGACTTTTTGAAGCCATTAGTGTAGAATTTCTTCCTTTAATCCCCGTCTGGCGTCAAGTGATTTTGTAAGGAATAATTACGGTATGGAACCACTCGCCTTAAAAATCCAATTTCAAAAAACAAAGTATTTGTCAATGTATGCTTAAAATGATGCAAAAATGAGTAAAAGAATGATTAATTTGATATGTAGACCTTATTACAATAGTAAATTGAAGAAACCCAACGATATTTCCCAAACGACTTGATTGAAGATGAGAGATAATATACTTATCCATGAACTTAGACCAAGAAACCTTCTCTTATCCTTAATATCTGCAGCATATTTTGAATTATTGATTTAGATGTAATTTGTACATAAGAAACATCAAATAATTAAATGATACAGAAAAATATGAATGGAAATGAAAAAAAAAATCAGATCTGAAAGAAGAAAAAAATGACGTGGAGCTACGATCGTTTGCAAAACTAACAGTTGAAACAAATCGTCTGCAAAACAAATGGCTCATACGATTGAGTTACTTTTTTCTTAAGAAAAAAAAATAAATAGCAAAATGCTTTGCTACAACGAAAAAAACGGGAAACATGTGCTTTTTTTTAAAAGTGTAGTTTTGAGAGAAATATAAAGAAGTAAGTGGATTACTTTGTCTGAAATTTCATCAATCAAATAAAATTAAAAATTTTTTTTAAGCATGAATTTCTCATAAACACATAATATATAATTTTTTCTAAATGACAATTTGCTGGTAAAGAAAGAGCAGTTTCATAAAAAAAAAACAACCTAGTATTTATTCTTCTATGCTATGAACTATTTTACAGATCAGTACGAGTTCGTAAAATCGAGCGTCTGCTGAATTCAGATGCATCGGGAATTGCGATGAAGTACATTCGAAAAGGCGCGCGTGTTTCAGCGGTTGAGACATGCGTCGCCCCCGCAGTGACTGCTCTCCGATGATGTCATCCACGCGCGAGGGGAGGCCGCTTTCTGCAAGTCGTGCAGATCGTTCTCATCGTGATCCATCGCTCAGGGATGGGGGAGGTCAGTGTGGTGCAGCAGCTCCGTATCGATCGTCTGCGCCGCTCTCCGGCTGCATGACTCAGTGACGGAAAGATGGCCGTCCGCCCTTAGGAATCGTTTGTTGTGGAATCACCTCACACTGGAATACTTTTTGTGTGTGTCCTGTATTTATTTCTTCGCCGCAGAACAGCAGCCGACCCCCCTATGAATTGATGAGAAAATTCGACATCTTTGACGTTAGGAGAACATAATCGACGCCGCAGTGTTTATAAGACGTCACAGACGTGAAATTGACGGTGAGTTCTCTTGTTCATCCAAAAACAATTGCACGAAATTCTCGATATTTCTTTACATTTGTTTACTTATCTCATTAACTAGAACCTCTCCTCCTTTCACATCAGGGAAGAGTTTATTTAAAATCATCTAAGCTATTTTATTTAGCTATCGAACACACAGAAATCTTTTACCGATACATTAAAAATATTATTAAAAACACACTCAATTGCAAAATTGTTTATTTTTCTTCCGGCTTATTACATTCAACTTCAGAGCTTCTTAAAAGTGACTCTTTTAAATGCGTCAGATTTATGAAAAATTGAGATAAATATAAGAAAGTGCGTCGATATGAATTTGTTGTGCGCACAATATTCTTTTTTTCTTTTCACTGCATCGTAGGTATTCACCTATATCCACTATTGAAAATATCGCTAGTGAAGCATTGGATTTGCTAATTTCAACTCACCAAAATACCAAGCAATGTCTCACAAAGTTTAATTTGCTTGCTGCTAAGGAAAGACAAACACATGCATATGAATTTGTACACAAATTTAATTTTCAAACGCCTAAAACAAAAGGTTTCTATTCCCAAAACTTTTCCTCAATATATATATTTTATATTTATGCCAATTAATTACAATTTTTTCTTATTCTTTTGTTTTCTTAGAATGTATTTCCTCAGAGATTCAAAAGGGCTTATCTTGTTTTTATTGAAAAATTTTCGCACATTTTAAAGAGATCTGTTTTAATTTGTGTTTTTAAACAATTACTTAAGTTTTACTTTACTTTAAATCATGAATATATATATATATATATATATATATATATATATATATATATATATATATATATATGTGTGTGTGTGTGTGTGTGTGTGTGTGTGTGTGTGTGTGTGTGTGTGTGTGGGTATAAAGAATAAAAAATGAAAAATAAATAAAATTTATGTGAAAATTATAATATATACATGTATTAAATGTGTGCAAAATTACAATTAAAAACTTAAATGTATTATTTTTGATTAAAATAAATATTAAGTAAATTAATTAATTAACAATGAAAATTCCTATAGATATTTTTAATGAAATAAAATTTGTAAATATATATATATATATATATATATATATATATATATATATATTTATAAAATTAGTCAAAAACCAAATTGAGAATAATAATCATGAAATAGTAGAGATTGAGAAAAATACATTGAAATTACGAAATATAGTAAACAGAGGAAGAAGCTGTGGCCAATTTGGTACTTCGTTCCATTTTCCTTTCTATATATTTTCTTTGAAATGTTTAACTATATATTGAACATTTTTCCATCGTTTACTTTATTTCGTATTTTTAATGAATTATTCTACATCTAGTATTTGATTATTATTCTCTCAATTTGATTTTTGACTAATTTTATAAATATATTATTATTCTCCATTTCGTTTTTGATTAATTTTATAAAAATTTACTATTATATATATGTGTGTGTTTGTATGTGTAAGATCTATAACTTTTTTCATATTAATAGAATGAAATACTTAAATGGTATTTGAACTAAAGTAATATGAAGTATATTTTGTGTTATCTATGTTAATATAAAAATTACTAATATATTTTAAATGTGAGAAAAAAAGCGGAATGGAAGTATACAAAAAAGTGAAGTGAAAGAAAATGAACAGTATATTGTGTGTTCATCACTTACATTTCATGAGAAAAGCCCTTGTGAAACTTCCCCGGGTATTTTCCATACACTGACACGGGATTCAATGAACGGTAACACAAAAGTCCCCCCATGAGAGCAACTGTTTCAAGGCACTCTTTCACCTCTGAAATCTATGGGGAGCTAAAAATAATTAATGGTAAAATCATTTTTAAAAGTTTTTGTAAATACAGTTATTCTTGCTATATGTATTGTAATGACTAACATTTGCTCCCTAATTTTGTCGCCATCTTCCTGTGTTGCCTAACTATTGAGCACTTCTTCCATCATGCACTAGAGACCTTTCTGAACATCGAGTTCAAAGGTTCAACCTGATGAACAGAGCTCTAAATGAAGGAAATACGTTGATGGATTCGTTGGCAACGGCAACTGTCAATGACATTCCTAAAAAGAAATTAAACGATTTATTTGCGGTTTTTGTAAATTGTTTTAAGAATTCTTTTTCTAAAATAAGTAAATTATGGACAATGCTTTATTGAAAATTATTTTTAGGATGAAAATGAAGTGGAATACAGTTATTTTATAAACCAGTGCAAAATGTAAGTTGATTAAGAATAAATACATTAATTTTCCTCCATTTATACAGTTATGCGTGTTGCAATTTCTTAAGGTTATATATGAGGGAAGTTTGAAGAAAGAGCAAAAGATGGTGGTCACTTTTCGAAAAGAAGAGTCTATTGATTAGTTTTTATCCCCAACTTTGGCATTCACACAAAAGGGGGCGAAAGATCTTCGAGCCACCTTCATCCGGGACTTGACATGGACTTGTATTGATCTGCAGAGATGTCATTCAAAAGTACTACGTTGTAAATAATCGAATTTTTTAATGCTGTTTTAAAATAATTTAGTAAATATTCACGCAGATTTTTCTTAAATTCGTATCGTGGAATAGCATTTTTTGTTTTCAAGTAACAAAGATGATGTTGCATATTTTAGAAGTATTACTTTGTAAATTGCTTTAACACTAATCATATTTAGTTCATAAGTGGCTCCAAAATATCTAGGATTTAATTACAAACACTGTTCAATCCCTGCATGTTGTGCATGCAGCATTTGTTGGAGTGCGTGCTTGAAAGATTTCCATTTTCACTTGGGCGTCCTCTCCCATCAGATGAAACACATCTTTCATTCAAATGCATTCAGTTTATTATTCCCACGCTATCACTGATTTAAAGGGACACTGAAACTTGGGAAAATCGGTGAAATAGTTCTTAAAAATCGAAAAAAAAAATTGTGAGGTCTTAAAAACGATTTTTTTTTCTAATAAAATTGCTGTCTCTTTATAACTCAAGTACTATCGTAGAAAATTATTTGGTATTAAGTCAGAAATATGTGCAGAATAAAATTAATGCTTAAAAGTAATTCTTATTTGAATATTATTGATTGAAAATCACGCCCTGTAACAGTAAAAGTGCCGATTAACTTGTCTAGTGGTCAGTGTGCCTGACTGCAGATAGGGAGGTCCTGGGTTCGAATCCCGGTTCGGGCATGGATGTACTTTCTCTCTCTATCTATCATGTCTTTGTCCTTTCCTTGTATGAATGTGTTGTGAATAGTTGCCTACCCTATAAACGGGACCCTATGGCATGTGTGTACTGAGGAAGTAGGACTCCACACCAAAATAGGAATCAGTTGGAAAAGTGGAGCAGCGCACCCCATATTGCCAGCCTGGCTGGCACACGACAACAACAGTAAATGTAATCACTTACTTTATCTGTTTAAAACATTTTTACAAACATGTTTTTCCATTTTGCTTAATGTAGGGAAGATTTTCACTATTATTTTCGGAAAAAAAGCTCCATTTTTTTTACTTAAGTTTCTGATCAATTTTCAGCGCTTCTTTTTGTTTGAAATCTTCACTTTCGGTAACTGTAGCTCATTCGACCACCTGATATCCATATGTGTCCATATATTCAAGATATCCATATATTCAAAAACCCTGGAATGAAAATACTAACTGCAGCGAGTTTTTCTTGTCAACACTCCCCTCCCCTTCCCTCAAGTCGTCTGGCAAATGCTCTTGGTTTCCTCACTTTCTGGTGGGTTCTTTAATATTCTTTCGTGTCAAAATGTTCTGGACATCGTTTTCCTGAGACATGATTCCGAGGGCAGACGACATTTCCCCCAGAAAGCTGCTTTCACTAGGGGATCCCAAGCCACGATGCTCCCTCCTTGCAAAAGCACCGGGCTCGTGCAGCTACTGATCACACACTCTGACGCTTAGGTGCACACCAGAACCCAGGACATCTTCAGGACAGTCAGTTATACAGGAATAGAAACGACTTTCCAAGTTTCTTAATCATATATATAAAAAAAATCATGACTAAGAAACTTGGATCATGATTAAAAACAAAAAATAAACACGAATAAAAATGCGTAAAAATGAATTTTATATAAAAACAAAATTGTAGTTTTTGCATTTTAATTAAAATTATAATGAATTTAAGGAACTGTGATCGATACCAGTCATTCGTTCGTAAAATCCGGAGTGTTCGCAAATGAGAGGTTCGTTAAAAGGAGACTTTTCTAGCCTTGAGAGCTTTTCCTGCATGAATGACAGCAGAAAAAGTTCCTGCTGAAAGAGAAATGACAGCAGAAATAACGTGAGGTGAGGGGAAATGCAACCAGATGCTTTTGCAAAAATTTTAAAATTATGCAGCTCGTGGATTACCCCCTCGTCTGCTAAACGTACGCATGGGGACGCTCAGTAGCAGAGGCAATGAATTCGATACTGTATAGTCTCCTTTCAGATAATTAGAATCCCTTTTCATATTCGTAGGAAGGCTCTACGAAGATCAGGCAGATATAGGGCTCTGGGTTCGATTTTTATCTCGAGTGTGGTTTTTTTTTGTGGTTCCGAATCCATTTCTATAGCTTAATTCCCAGTCGATTAAGCTCTCGCAAGGCGCAAATCTACCCTGCTTTAATTCGAAAGAGGCGTCAGACCAGAGATTGATACCAACTGAGGTTGCTCCTTAATGGTTAACCACCTACTCAAAACGTTTCATGGCTTTTGTCAGTGTGGATGGAGAATATCAAAATAATAATCAATTTTCCTCATGTACTGGCATGAACACGGCTGAAATCCTGGATGTCATCAGCATTCATCGCTTTCACCTGTTAATGCTGTCTTCCTCAAATTTCAGTGGTCTTATGTCACGCGAACTGGATGTCTCAGGGATCGGATACTGATCCGTCTTTCTGAGAAACAGTCATTCAAGGAACTGCGAAATATCATCATTGGAGACTGCTTGTCGTCCTCAGAGCTGACCTCTAGAGTCAGGATGACTATCAATGCTACTTTTAGGGATACTATTCCTACCCACGAATGGTACACATGCAAACATCCTGGTTCCGCACTAAAGGTAAACATAAGAGATGCAGCCAAACGGCTCTGACAAGACTGCGAAGCGGCCACCTGCTTGTTCAGAGACACGTCTTTGGTAGCAAGGTCTACCCTCTGGGTCCCAAATGTCGAGTGGTTCAGGCCTCCCCATCTCATATTTTTCAGTGCATTGGGTGTGAGAGAGGGGATA
Source organism: Latrodectus hesperus (assembly GCA_037975125.1). Lineage (NCBI taxonomy): Eukaryota > Metazoa > Arthropoda > Arachnida > Araneae > Theridiidae > Latrodectus > Latrodectus hesperus. Next base: position 13,406,270 of record CM075860.1, on the reverse strand, counting down.
TGGATTTGAGACCGGAGGTGGTGCTTAAGAGACTGAGTATTTTTGGATTCATGGGGCTGGTGTGATGGTACTGTCACGCCAGTCGGGGATAAGCAACAACAACAACTGCGAATGGTTCCAATAAACAATGTCATTCTTTTTAATATCCGATCAAATAAACATCTAAAGAACAAATCAGAAGTAAACATAGCATTGCATAGTAACCTTAATAAAAAATGAGGCATTAATAATGCTAAAAAATTATCACTCATTTGCAGTTTTACTTGAATTAAAATATATAAATGTTAACATTTTTTTTTACCAACGGTACAACATGCTGTAGGTAACCGTTTATAATGTAGGCAACCATTCACAACTCATTCACACAAGATAGAAACGTATTGCAAACAAGTAAGTCTTCAACTCTGTATTATTCATCGGAACTATAAGTGATTCTTTTGGCACTGAATTAATTCCCTTTGTATCTTCTGAGTTATGAAGTGCTTTTTTTATCGCCTTTTACAATATATTGCTGGATACTGAAATGGCAACAAGCAATGTCACAAGAAATGGCAATATCACAATAACATTTTGCTGATGTCTAGAATGAGAGGGCATTTCTTTTTATATCATTGCCGCTAAAGCATTCCTGATTTGTTCCGTTAAAGAGTGGTACTAGTGTGCAAATTTATGTCATCGATGAATATAATTTTTATAGGACAACTTATTTGAGACTATTGCCGCCTACCCTGTGTAGTGGTCAGAGTGTCTGACTGGCTCGAATACTCCCTCCTGGCCCTGAGTAACATTTGTTTTTTCTTCTATCGCAACATGAATGTATTTACGCCTTCCTCAACAGGGCACTGACCAAAAATGTTTTGGAACGCAAATGTCTTGAAACCCGACTTCAATATTTAAATTCTTTTGACAAAAATTACACACTCTTAGCCGTTCAACTTGTCTAGTGGTCAGCGTGCCTGACTGCATATAAGGAGGTCCTGGGTTCGAATCCCAGTTTGGGGACGGATGTATTTCCTCTCTCTGTCTAGCCTGTCTTTGTATGAATGGTTGCCTACCCTATAAACGGGTACCTATGGCATGTGTGTACTGAGGAAGTCGGACTCCACACCAAACTAGGGTTCAGTTGGAAAAGTGGAGCAGCGCACCCCATATTGTCAGCCTGGCTGGCACAAGACAACAACAACATTTGAGACTGTTTTGTAATATTTTCTCGATCATTTAATAGAGAAGTAAGTAGCATTATCTTGGCCGTGTATACGTAAACACCAGCAAGGTCCCCTGCGATTAACCCAAGAAGGGTTCTGAATCATCGAAGATGAATATTATCTTAGCCGTGGTAGCTTAGTGGTTAGGGAATCGGCCTTCCATCCGGGAGGGTGGGGTTCGATTCCCAATGCCGCAAATGTCCAACTGAGTACATGCGATATACGTGCTCGTTAAATCTATGGAATCGTTAGTCCTGTGGTCGGTCGTTGAACAGTTACCATGGGTGTAATGGTGTGGAAAAAATTTCATCCTCCTTCAGATGAATGTTAAAAATTGAGGGAGTTGATCTTCTGGCACTGCCATCTATCGGAGGATTTGAAGAGCAAAAGTCGTTCTTTCACCTTCATGGTGCTCTGATTAAAACGAAAGACGCACTCTACCGACTTAAATTCGCCTAGACATGGCAAGCTTGGATTGTCCAAGTGTCATCAGTAACAACTATAACAACATTATCTTCATTTCCTTCATTGCTATAACATTTTAAGCAATTTGATTCTTTTTATTATATTTTTAATCGATTGATCATTGATTCTATCAACTCACTCAAATAACTGTATTTGGGCGCCTTATGATAATTTTAGTCCAATTGGAACTTAATTTGGGATTGAAATTATCAATAAGAAAATGAAATAGTTTATGATCAGCCGTTTAGTTTTTTTTTTTTTTCAATTTTTCACATTTCCTGAGTATTGCATCAGCCAATCACAATTCTTACCTATCATTATACCTCAGTGCAAACAACATTCATATAATTTTTTTCTAGCTGTACTCATGAAGTTTTGTGCTCGCAGGTTTGAGGGCACTAACGTGATTCTCTTCAGATGTCAAAAGTAAATAAAATTATGTTAATTTAAGGGCGCAGAAATGCTGTTGCTGTCTTTTCTTAGCGTGCAATATACCTGGTTGATCATGTAATGAACACGTACACCCGTAATATGCAAAATCACTGATTTCCTCGTTTTAGTGGTTGTTGTACCAGCATGTTTCCCTGTACGTAGCCCTGAGTTAGAACCAGACATTTAGATAGAAGCAGCCGGTGGCAGTCTTCGGGATTTTAAAGCTTGGATTCAACATATAACCCCCAATAGTTGGCCTGCCAACCCCAGGGGTAGCATTGCACTTTGAGGACATTGCGACCATGCCCAGTTTTAACATGCTCCAGCCACCGTGAGTGAACACGACGGATCTGCGGTCGGGTGAGATACGAACTCACTACCTTCCGATAATGAGAACGACACCCTAACCAACCAGGTAACGGCGGCCTCTGGTTTTATAGTGGTAACATATTTTTATCAAATATATTTTATCTACTTTGTTCCATTATTTCTTATTGTTAATCTGTCAGTCATATAAAATTGGGTGGTGATGGAAATCTAATTTAGGCATATTTTTGTATAACATTATTGCACAACATTGTCTGTTTTCTAAATTTTAGAATTCAACAGATATTATACTTTCAATTCAAATAATGTCTTATTAATTCGCATATTTTCCTAAAAAATTTTTTAAATAATGTATTAATTTTTATGAATTCTTGAAATACTGGTAATATTTTTAAAGCAATTATGTTTTTGTTTTTCTTAAGCAAAATTCTCAAATTTAATGAATTAAGATAATTTAATCTGTAGTGTATGTTTACAGATTAAATTATCTTAACTCATTAAAATATATATATATATATATATATATATATATATATATATATATATATATATATATATATATATATATATATATATATATATATATATATATATATATATATATATATATATATATATATATATATATATATATATATAAAAGTATATAAAAATGCAGTTTCCGGAAGCTTTTTATAACACAGATTCAAGTTCTTTCAAGTTTTAAGAAAATAATTGAGAACACTGACAGAGAGAAGAACCGGCGCCAAAAGGTGCCAATCTATAATATTTTTTAATACTCAATAAACGTCCGAAATGCGTTTCCATCATTTTCTCATCAGCTTTTTTACTCAAATTCTGGTTACTCGCAGTTCAATCACGTACGTAGCTATAAAACTCGGTAAGGGTTGAAGTATTCTTGGCTCCATGCCAACTGTCACATGCTGCAGAAATTTGGATTTTTCGGGAAATTGCGGGTTTCTCTCGGCAGGAATAAAAAGTTGGCACACAGGAATAATACTTTTAGTAAAAAATCCATTGCGTAATTGAAGCCCAAGAGGAAGAAATGTACTATTAAATATACACATTCATTCTCATCATCAGATGTGTGCATTTTTTTATTAAAATAAATTTGTAGAAATTGTTGTTGTTGTTGTTGTCGTGTGCCAGCTAGAGGCTGGCAATATGGGTTGCGCTGCTCCACTTTTCCAACTGAACCTTATTGTAGTGTGTAGTCCGATTTCCTCAGTACACACATGCCATAGGGACCCGTTTATAGGGTAGGCAACCCTTCACACCTCATTCATACAAGGAAGGGACAAAGACAGGATAGATAGAGAGAGAAAGTACATCCATGCCCGAACCGGGATTCGAACCCAGGACCTCCTTATCCGCAGTCAGGCACCACTGATCACTAGACAAGTTGGGCGGCTCTAGCAATTGTTACGAAACAAATTAAAAAAACAATTTTCTCAATTCTCTTGGGACTGAAAAAAACTTTTTGCTTCATAAATGAAACACGATATTTGTGAGGAGAAATTCAAATTTGGAACCCCACTGAACTGAAAATTTTAGATTAATTTTTTTCTTTAATAATTTTTGTCTTCAATTTTCCATCACAAGATGTGAATTATTATTTTTTAAGCGCAAGTGGCCGAAGCTGAACTGATGACGTCGTTTTACCCCTCTGTCCTCACCCTTTCCGTGCTCAAGGGAGTGAGTTTTAGTCACTCTTTCACCACTGGAGCTGTGCGGTGGGTGCTCGGGAATTTTCCACCCTTGCTCACACTCTGTGAAAAGTTATCCGCAACGCCAAAAATTCTATCGTTTGTTCTCGATAAATCCGACGTGCTGCAGAAGTCTGGTTATTTTGTATCCCTAATAGTTGTTTTCTCTCACTTATATATATATATATATATATATATATATATATATATATATATATATATATATATATATATATATATATATATATATATATATATATATATATTTCTTCTTTTTGGACGTGGTGAGGGGCATTTGGTGGAAGCAAAGTGAAATAGGTTGAATGAGATCGCTCTGGAGAGTTTCGTGCACCCCCGCGCGAAAGACTGGAGTCAGAAAAGAAGCGTGCATGTAGTGCGAACTTTTACTGCAATCTAGAACGGACACATCCATTAATTTACGAAACCATTTGGACACCCGAAGTCAGGGGTTTGTTTTCACAAATGTCCTATCTTTCAGAACTTATTTTTCACGAGTGATTCAGTAGAATCAATGACTTTACAAAGTCTGACTTTCAGAACTTATTTTTCACGAGTGATTCAGTAGAATCAATGACTTTACTAAGTCTGACTTTCAGAACTTATTTTTCACGAGTTGTTCAGTAGAATCAATGACTTTACTAAGTCTGACTTTCAGAACTTATTTTTCACGAGTGATTCAGTAGAATCAATGACTTTACTAAGTCTGACTTTCAGAACTTATTTTTCACGAGTGATTCAGTAGAATCAATGACTTTACTAAGTCTGACTTTCAGAACTTATTTTTCACGAGTTGTTCAGTAGAATCAATGACTTTACTAAGTATGACTTTCAGAACTTATTTTTCACGAGTGATTCAGTAGAATCAATGACTTTACTAAGTCTGACTTTCAGAACTTATTTTTCACGAGTGATTCAGTAGAATCAATGACTTTACTAAGTCTGACTTTCAGAACTTATTTTTCACGAGTTGTTCAGTAGAATCAATGACTTTACTAAGTCTGACTTTCAGAACTTATTTTTCACGAGTGATTCAGTAGAATCAATGACTTTACTAAGTCTGACTTTCAGAACTTATTTTTCACGAGTTGTTCAGTAGAATCAATGACTTTACTAAGTCTGACTTTCAGAACTTATTTTTCACGAGTGATTCAGTAGAATCAATGACTTTACTAAGTCTGACTCGTACATTCTGCGTTCACTTCGTGAATTTTTACAGAGAAAACACCTAAGCACCACCCACTCACAGTTGGACATGATGGACACCCAATTGTTTAACGATACCTGGGATTTACCACGATACCTTTTGCGGTGAAGCGGGTTGTATTACCACTGGGTGAACTCAAAATGCTAATTAATAAATTCCAGATTTGTCTGCAAGAATAGGTATTCTCTCTCATTCGTTCACCTCTTGGTTTCTTTTCCAATTACCTGTGAACGAGCGGCTGCTGAACACCTGGGGCACTGCTGCGCAGGGTGACCGAGCTTCTGTGAAGTGGGACTGCATTCGAGGTCTTTTACTTCAGTCTCCAGAAGGCGTCAGAACAAAAGCACTCTGTTATTACAATAAATAAACAAAGCGTTCACATCTGATATTTGTCACGGATCTTTTCTTTTATATTCTTCTTACCGTTAGAAAACACAAACTGAAAGGTTCAGTGAATTTTCGGAAAACAACAAACACGTTGAACAGTTTGTTGAGGAGATGTGCTTCAGTTCGTTGCATAAATGACTTAATAATTCCCATCAAGACACCAAAGTGAAGCATGACGTTTTACTTTGACATCGAAGGTAGGATAGTGTCACAGCCGAAGATTATTTAAAATCATTCGCCATGCTTTTCCATCTGGGTTTCAATTTCACTGCCCGGGACCTATGTAGACAGCTAATGCATAATTTTCACAATGGAAATCACTTTTCTTTCCGATGAGCGTCAGCGAACAGTATTTGCTCCTTTGGGATTCAGAAGCCCCATTGGCTGATTTTCTCAGATCTTCACAGAGGACAATGAGTACTTCTGACGAAAATCTCCCTCTGTTGGTATTGAGGATCTTTTCAGGTGTTTGAGTACTGTGAAGAAGCTCTTGATGTTATTTCGACTAATAGTCTGGGTTGAGCACTCCGTAGAAGATTCCAGAATGAAGCTGATCCAGACATTCGAAAATCCAAGAAGATTGACTTCCAATTAGCTGCCTCAAAATACAGGAAAAATATACTTGACCACAAGCAGAAGGCCTTTAGGGAGTTCCTTAGCTCCGTTTCCAACTCGAATGCTTTTGGCGGACATTATAAAGTTATTAGGGAAAAGCTCAAACGTCCGGCAATCACTAACCTGGTTCTGCTCGACAACGGTGAAGAAGCCCCTGATGCCACTGCATCCATCAACGCTATTTTGAAGCACCACTTTCCCATAATCGATGAACGTATTGACGACGACAATGACTATGAATCAAATCTCAATGATCCTCCCTTCACTGAGTATGAGGTGGAAGCCGCCATCAAGGAAATGGATCCCAACAAGGCTCCTGGTTTCAACAATATATGCTTAGATGTCTACACTGAACTTTTCCGAATCAACAAATCCTGGTTCTTGAAAGTACTCAATGCCTGTCTAGAACTTAACACTTTCCCCAAGTTTTGGAAAATAGCCAAAGTTATTCTCATCCCAAAGGAGGGAAAGGATATGAAATCCAGAGACTCCTACCGACCCATTTGCTTGTTGTCTGTGTGGGGCAAGATTCTAGATAAACTTGTGATGAGACGATTGAGCTACCACTTCTCCTCCAACCTGTTTCTTAGTAGGTTCCAGTTCGGTTTCCAGAGGGGGAAAAGCACTAACGACGCACTCCGAGAAATAGTGAACAGGATCCAGGATCACAGACAGAGCAAAATCTTTTCTTGCATGGTCTCATTGGACATCAAAGGCGCATTTAACAGCATCAGATGGAATGACATCCTTCGCATCCTCAGAAGGTATAATACCCCAGTAAATCTTTACAGATTAGTTTGCTCTTTCCTTAAGAATAGAGCCTATCTTGATGAATCAAAGAAGCAAAACTCTTATAATATCGGCGTCCCTCAGGGCTCTAGTCTGGGACCCTTTTTATGGCTCCTTATTGCCAATGAACTGCTCATTCAGGACTTTGGAATGGATGTCCACTGTCAGGCATTTGCTGATGACGTGGCAATTCTCCTCCATTCAAAGTCCTACTTTAAGTTCTCTAAAATGGCTATAAAACCCATGAAAATAGTGGAAGACTGGACCAGAAAGTTTAGACTTCAACTTAGTCTCAATAAGTGCAATTATACTATATTTGTTCCACACAGGGACATCACCAGGAGACCTGGCATTACCATCTCTGGTCACAGAATCTCTTATACCTCTGAAATGAAATATCTAGGAATCCTCCTAGATCCCAAACTGAGCTGGTTTCCGCACTTGAACTGGATCAAGGAAAGAATAAACAATTTGCAAAACAAACTTGCCCGAGTCACTAGGGCCACATGGGGACTGAAACCAGAGATTCTCAAACTGACATATACCTGTGTTGTTGAGAGTATAATCCTGTATGGGTGCCAAGTGTGGTACCAGGACACAGTCCGCATCAATGGTAAGTTGCAACAAATACAGAGAATTGCTCTACTTAAGATCACCAAGTCTTATAGAACCACCTCTACTGATGCCCTTCAAGTCCTTGCTGGCTGCCCTCCTCTGCATCTGAAGGCAGATTCTTATAAGAAACGATTCGAGCTGTGGAATTATGGTTCGACTATTAGTGTTAGCGATAGAAACTGGTGTTCCAAGAATGCATGGACTCGTAATTTGAAGAATGATCCTCCCTGGACTCATAGACAAGTAGAATGGTCACCCATTCCTAACCATCTTGACCATTTTGCCTACACCGATGGCTCCAAGATTGTCAACAGAGTAGGATGTGCCTCCATTATTCTTTGCAACGAAGTTATGATCTGGAGCACCAAAGTCCGACTGAATGATGACGCAACGGTATTCGAAGCGGAAGCTTCTGCCATTCTTCTTACCATGAAATACGTTCTGGAACATAATGTTCCGGTCTGCCACATCCACACAGACTCTAAATCTGTGCTTTCGGCCCTCTCTGCTACAGTCATCAATAGTGACGTCATCAGCGACATTAAGGAGATTCTCACGAACAACCCCCAAACTTTTACCTTTCACTGGGTAAAAGCACATGTGGGCATCCGTTTCAATGAGGAAGCGGATAAAGCCGCCAAAGACGCAACCACAAATGAGGATATTGGAATCACAGTCCGACTCAGCAGGCAACAGCTTATCACCCTTACCAATATAGACGAGCTGCACAGATGGCAACATCTCTGGGAGTGCTCCACCAAGACCAGGAGACTCTACTCATTCTTTCCTAAAGTATCTAGAAAAAGAATCTCTGCAGACTTCTACTTCAACCAGTTCCTCACTGGTCATGGTTCCTTTGGAACCTATAGAAGACGATTCCATGGACAAGAAGACATCTGCCCACATGATGGAGAGACTCAAGACGTCAATCACCTCATATTCGACTGTGAGCACTACGCTGATGTCAGGACACGCCATTTCCCAATTTCTGCCAGAGCTGATAGAGCCCCACAATTCCTCTCCAACAAAGGCTTCCGGAAGGGGATCCAGGAGATTCTACTGCAAGAGATGCACTACCAATTCACTGGCTGACTCCACCTCTTCTGTTCTTTGTACATATGTAAAATTTCTTATCTGTATTTAATCTGGTATCATACGGTATTGTAACCTTGTTTGTTTTTTATCTTGTATCATACTGTTTTGTAACCTTGTCTGTTTTTAATTTTTATAGGCCAAATTGGCCCCCATCTTCCAGTCAGAGCGAGTTCCAATGAACGTCTCTCTCGCCCCATCACTTTGAGCCTTTTTATAGTGGTTTGGGTCAACCCACCACTTGCTGGGAGTTCTTTCGGTCATTTGACCTTTGCGACCACCTGAACCTTGGCTTCGGCCTTGTAGTACACCTCTTGACTGGATTACGCAACGACGTTCACTCACCGCATACCTTCGGGTGGGTCGGTGTTCCATTAATAGTCTGGGTTCGAGAGTCTTTGTTATGTTTTCTTTTCCCTATTAATTTGTTAAAGTAGCTACAAAGGTATAGCTTCACTGTGAATTAAGGAATTGCTAAATGTAAGAGAAAATCAGCCGTAGGCAGTTGGAAAATATTAACAGTTTTATTGAAGGTAAGGTGTGTTTCCAGCATCTTTTTTCTGCGGAAGGAGTCGCCAACCTTAAACAGCAGGCCTTATAACTTTGAATTGTGGGCAAAGTTGACACCTTAGGTCCCTCCATGCCTCCAACTGAGGGAAATTGGAACCCACTGTAAATACTTCATTGGACAACATTAAGTATGACTGCAAGAATGCGATATTATCTGCCAGGTCGTCCTCTAGCCCCCCAAACTGTGGAAAGAATTTTCATAAAAAATTATCAATTTATTCACCCTTTGTTACATTGAAATTGAATAATATCTTTAGCATAATTACAGATATTCTTCGATTTCAATAATTTAAAAAATGAAGAGAATACAATAACATGAAACTAATTAATCCAATCACATTAAACAAATAGTTATTACGTTAAAAAATTTCCATTATTATTTCTTTTCTGCAATTAATTTTATTAATTATTAAATTTATTTTTGATTTTTAGTGACTTTAGCAATAAAGGATATTTTCGTTTATCTTTTAATGAAGAAAGACTCAGAATTAATATTAAAATAGTTTAATTGCTATTAAAACACTATACTATTTATAATTGAAATTAAAAACAACCACAACTATGAGTAACTAGAACAAAGCTGATTTTTTTAACTTCTTAGGGCAAAACATTTATTTCATTTGTTACCGGGACACTGAAGTATTATAGAATATCTATTGATGCAACGTTTCATTAAATAGCAACAGTATTCATTATTGATTATTAAATTTAATTTTGAATTTTAAGTAACTTTTTAGTAGGACAATCATTCACTTTGTTCATTATCTATCTGTGTAAGAATAATAGAATATCCATTGAGGCAACCCTTCATTAAAATAGCAGCAGCACACTCATAATTGATTATTGAATTTAATTTTGAATTTTAAGCCATTTTAGTTGGACAATCATTCATTTTGTTCATTAACCCATCTGTGTAAAAATGATAGAATATCCATTGAGGCAACCCTTCATTAAAATAGCATCAGCACACTCATTATTGATTATTGAATTTAATTTTGAATTTTAAGCCATTTTAGTTGGACAATCATTCATTTTGTTCATTAACCCATCTGTGTAAAAATGATAGAATATCCATTGAGGCAACCCTTCATTAAAATAGCATCAGCACACTCATTATTGATTATTGAATTTAATTTTGAATTTTAAGCCATTTTAGTTGGACAATCATTCATTTTGTTCATTAATCCATCTGTGTAAAAATAATAGAATATCCATTGAAGCAACTCATGTTGAAGTTAGAAGCAGCATTCATTATTAAAAACAAATTTTCAATAACCACTTTTAATGCTATTAATGACTATTGAATAGGATTGATTACGTTTTATTAAATATAGTTTTAACCGTTTTGGAACTTTTGTGAGGTTTCTTGTTTTAAGTAATGCTTCTACTACTGGTATACTGTCTACACGCGATTTATTTTAATGAACCATTTCCTGTTTTGCTATTGAACTTAAATTATGCAATGTTTCCTCTTTGAAAAATTAATGGAAATTTATGTATAGGATATTTAATATCTGAATGTACTTTTTGAAAACATTGGCCACTTTTCTTAATGTTCTAAAACTCTGTGATTAGTTTTCTGTTAAGTGCAAAAAGGAAAGTTGTATTTTATGGTTATTTTTTTCTGATATATATATCATTTATATTCTGATGAAGATTATATCATTGCATGCATTTCTAAGCTGAGAGCGAAACCTTCCAAAAATGATGCGTCTATTGCGCTCAATTTAGGCGTTTAAATACCGAACACATTTTCTTCAGCCCTGAATGAGCACTGGTCTTCTCAAGAATTTTACTCAAGGCTACTCTATTTTTGGTCATGGTTTTTCTTTGGATCACTTTCAAAATGGCGAGATCCCTGTCCAAGCAGTCAACTCTTCTAAAGATGGGTCGGCTAATAGCTCTTGTTCCAGAGGACCTGGCCAATCATATTTCCTGTGTTGAACATTCTTTTTATTTATTTAATAACATAAAATTCTCTGATATCACGATAGACTTCTAAATTTGAGCATTTGTGCCTCAAACCTCAACATGTATTCCACTAAAAATGGCTTTAAGTTTGCCGCTCAATGACTTTCAGAACATTGTGATCTTTTTGTGACATTATTCAAGTTTCTGGTGAATCTAATGACCTAGCCAAGTTCATCTGCTTTAGAATGCTCTTACCACACTCACAGTTTATATCTTTTATTACCGTTACTAGCTGAATACACACTGAATCATGATCGATCGTCTTGCAACGTATTCGATGGATTTAATGTTGACAACCGATTATCCCCATACTTATTTCGCTTAGATTTTACCAGGGAAATATTCAAATTAACATTTTCGTTCAAGTTATGAAATGAAAAGTCAGATGCAACATAGAGCGCGTGGCCAAAAACTTTAAGAACTGTCTTTTCGGATTAAAGTTTCAGCTTAAACGTGAAATTTTACAGTCCAACATATAAAGTTGGACAAACTTGTTTGGAACTGAAAAGACGCAATAAAACACAATCATGATTTATTTGTTGTTGTTGTGGGTTATCCTCCAAACGTCTGACGAAGTCAGACAAGGTACATTAGACCGTTGACCCTAAGGAAATTGAGAACCAAAAGAGGGGATGAGTATATATCCTCTCTGGAAAGTCCCAAACAGTCCAGGATGTGATTAGGAGAAGCCTGCTCAGTTTTACATTTAGAGCAGGCCTCAAAGATTTTCCTGCCTTCGAAATTCGTGAAACCCCTGGTGTGGCAGCTTACTAGTCTGGAAATTGCGGTTCTAGAGGCTCTGTCACAATTGAGGGCGAATGAAGGGCTAGGCTCTTTGCCCACGTACCAGTGATGGCTGGGAGGAATCCTCCACCCTTTCGAAATTTCAGAATTAGCTGTAGACTGATGTTCTAAAAAGATAGGTGTTGAAGAGGAAAGATTATCGTAGTAACAGCCGTCCTTGGCCAGTCTATCCGTCTGTTGATTCCCGTATATGTCCACAAGATGATTAAATTTATAAATACAAAATCAAACCCAAAGGAAAAGTAAAGGAACATAAAGTTTTCGTTTACAAATGAAAAATTACTTTTAACGCGTAAAAGTGTGCACCGGAAGTCTAGTTCCACGGGTTCTGAAACATCGCGCCATAAAGAACTTTAGAGGAAGTTTAATGAAATGTCAAAACGAAACTTAGTTAGTCAGATACATTGTGATATAAATTTCACCTTTTCCCTGTATTTTATTATTTCTGGGAAAAAGGAAAATTAATTTTTATGATCGAATTGCGGACACTCAAGTATTTTTCTTAAAAGCCTCCTAAAGTACCATTGACGGGACCGAATAAGTAGAAAGGGACTGTCATTCAGTTGTACTTTCATATGCAGTTGCTTACTATAAGGAAATGCCGACCGATTGGCTGAGTGGTTAGCGTTCCTGACTCTTAAGCTGTTGGTCCCGGGCTCGAACCCCGGTTCGGGCATGGATGTTTCTTTCCTTCTCTGTTCTCTCTGTCTTTTCTTCTGTGTTGTTGTATGAATGTGGACCGCCCTATAAACGGGTTTGTGGTGGTATGGCGCGGGTAACGCTATTTGCCTCCGTGACTTGGTTTACAGCTGTCCGCTGGGTTACGACAAATGAGTAGCAGTCTCTGTCCTTGTTGTGGCATAGGGCTATACCCTCTTGTGCCCGCCATTTGAAAAAAAAATTAAAGGAAATTGACTAATCATTTTTAAATCATCAATGGATAAACTATCTTTCTTTGAATTACATATATATAATTGTTTTTAAAACTATGTTTACAATCATAAAAACAATTGCAAAAAATTATTATATTACTATTAAAATAATATTTATGGTATTCATAACTTATAAATACATTCTTTTCCAAAGGACGTCAAAACAAACTAAATGTAATTTTATATCCTAAAAATGGTTTTTTGAATACGTTTTTAATTTTTGTTTCTTAAGTCAAAAGATTCCCAATGAATTTCGAAATAAGAAATATTGCTTCTAAGATATTTTGATTACTTTTGCAATATTTTATTTTTGTTCACTTTGTAAATTCGCAACTGCAATTTGTATTAAAGAGCTTTTGCGAAAAAATTGTTTAATTGCTGTTAACGAGAAAATCCCCGAAAGTTTTTCGATGAAATTTTCGTTAAAATATCATTTGAGAATATCAACTCGGTTGGTTATTTTTCATAAAGATCACGGGTGATTGGGAAAATATTTGAAGAAATACATATCCTGCCGCTCAAAGTCATTATTGATGGACGAAATGCTTTTAAGTGACTCGTTTGTAAATCTAAAATGAGTGATGTGGTTCCTTTCAGGTTACCAAAGGAAAAGTCACAATCACTAATGAGGCAATTTTTTAGAACAGCGTGGAAAACTGCCGACTGGAGAAACGTATCATAAACACCAATCAAATCACACTCACGTGATCACACGTACTTGGTGCGAGTTCCCTTCCTTAAATTGATTTTTATGAGCAAAATGTTAGAAACCAATATTTTTTTCATTCACAGCACTTCCTTTTCTTCGTTTGCTGGAGTACTTGACACAGCTGTAAATAGCAAGGAACTCTGAAGTCCTTGGTTGACCTGCTTCCATGACAAAATCTGGACCGACTTTTGTGGAACACTCATTTTCATACCCTAAATTTTGTAGCAAGAGATAATGGCGAATACTTTATTAATGACCTTATATTAAAAAATAACCCTAATTCGAAGCACTGGTTGTAAGGGAAAAATTCTTCACTTCTAAAGTCTCTTTCCAAATTATCTTTTCCAAAAGAAATTCCTCTTAAGATTAACAATATGTGAATTAAAGTAATTTTTGCATTTTTAGCTAAAAGAGCTACAGTGACCATGTCATTAACCTTGTACAGAATCAAAGCATAAAAGACCGAAAACATTTTTGTCTATTACAGTTTACCGAAAACTTTTCCTGTTGCATATCCTGACAAGATCTACAAAATATCTTAACAAAAATTTTTTTTTAAACCAGTCTTTACAACTAGCTGTACGAAAGAAGAACAAAATATAAAACCTAGTACCATGTTATTATTATATGACTTTATTGAACATATGCCACATCTTTAGAAAAAGTGTCAGGATTATACAGCTGAATGGTTAGTGCTGTAGCCATCAGTGTAACAGTTAGTTGGTTCTATACGAGCTTCAACCATGGATGTTTGTAAAAACTTGGAATCCATTTGAAATTATAGGTTCTGATCTAATTAGCTGTGAAAAAAGACAATTAATCAAATGGTCATGAAGTCACCAATTCAAAATCGGATGATTTCTTCCACCATTTCGGTTCATCATAGCGCCAGAGTGAAAGATCTCAGATTCTTTGCATCTGTCAACGATGCTCTGCAACATTACGCAGTTCTTCACAAGAGCCATTCTACGCACGTCGAATCTCGGAAAAGTCTTTGAAGAAAACGGGTCTGAGACAATCATCTTTACCTCAGGAAATTCGCAATTTTTGGACTTTGAGTATTAAAAAATTACAAAATGAAGTCAATGAAAGCTGTTGCGGTTTCATAGAGTGCTAATGGATCGCTGAAGAGAAATGTCTACTGCATCTCTTTTTTCAAATTGAAGTTAGAAGATGTATGCAAAAGAAAAGAGTTCTGTCGTTAATAACCTCGCAGTGATTGTAACTTTTAAATCTCTGTTATTGATTCGATGCTTAACTGGTAGGGAAAGGTGAATCCTTCAAAGTTTGCACTTTAATCTGTAGGTCCAGGTATAGTCATCACTCGAATAATAGAATGTGTAACTAAGTATTCCTCGTTCGAGATTTGATATACACCATCTCTTCTAGTCAACAAAACTAGCATTTCGAATAAAATTTAGAACAGTATGAGTACTATTAAAATGGTAATTAGCTTCCCAACTTTACAGTCTCTTGTGCTTCAAAAAAGCTGGTGACTTCAAACCATTGACACCTGTTGAATCTGTTAAAATTAGACTGAATTTCCCAAGCTCTTTTATGCCTACTATTACGTTTTATCCGGCGTTCAGTTTCAGTAATTACTTTGGAAAGTGTCTGGGAAAGTATCCCTATAAATATCTTCTCTGATTAATTTTTTTACCACTTTTAAAAACATTTTTTGTAACTACGTAAATGATATAACTTTTGTTTCTTCTATTCGCATAACATGCTTTGCAATATGGAAAACTGATGTTTTAAAAGCAATGTTTCTGCACGCACTGCGTGAGTGCACCTATTTCCTGCTCAAGCAGCTTTTCAGAAATTTGGATTGAGCTGTCTTTCTTAAATTTTCCAACCCTGTTTGGATTAGGATGTTTACTTGAGCATTCCAGTTGGAAATTTCTGTTTGGAAATTTATCTACCAAGGGTACATGAAACTATTTGAGTCACTAGATTTGTTGTGAAAGAAAAATAAATTACAAACATATATTACTGATGCATGTTACTTTTGAGAAAAAAATAATATATATCAAACTAAAACTAAATAGATCCGGTGAAGGCACTGCAGAAGTATACTAAATAAATACGCAATTGTAAACGTAAATATTTAATAACAGATAAAAATAACAAATACTTTTGGCCTATTAAATCGACCCGAGCTGAGAAACATAGTTCTCCTACAAAAGCAAGCAAAAACAAAAGTGCGACTAAAAACTATATAACAAATACAAGTTGCAAAGAACGTCCTCTGGCGTTCAGGCAGGACCAAGTGGGTTGTTGCAGATTGATATTTTCCACAACTTTTGTTTTTGACATCACATTAATTATTTCATAAAAAATGAGTGTTTCGATATTTTTTGGCCGTATTAAAAACTATGCAAAAAGTAACTGACCTTTCTTGTGTTGAATCGAAGATCTTCTAAATCACACATACACACATGCTTATGCAAAATGAATTCTTTATTAATTTTAATTTGCTAAAGAGAATAACTTGATATAGTGATTGGTAACTTGAAGAAAAGTTTTGATATAAAGATTAGAGAACTTATTCACTAAAAATATCATTTATGAGATATATATTGCGTCGTAGTTATTGACACTCTTTTTCTCTCTCAAAATCATATCTTACTGCAAACCAACTTCTTATAGATAAAAATTTTATCTTCATCTTTATTATAAAATTCAACAAAGTTTTTGCAACATTTCCCTATTTCCTGATTTTCTATTGTTTCCATGTCAATGATTCATCTGAAGTAAGAAACAATGCATTCCATATACTTTTAAATTTACCTTCGATTCGCATAGGAATTGCAGTGTTCATAGACAAGTAAATTTCCCTCTTCAATCCCATCTTTGGCTGTTTCAGAATTGAATCTTTTTATTTTTTTAAATTCACTTTTCAAGAAAATGTTCCGTAATTTCGGAATCAGGTGCTCTTAATATCATCAATAATTTTGCTTACCTCATCAAGCTCTTCGAATGCATCACAAGTTTCTTCAAATTTTAACAAATTTTGTCTTTTCAATGAATTGCGCTTTAAAAGTAAAATTTAAACGCTTTTGTAGAATTTCTCATCTTTTTATAGATCTCGGAAAATGTCTATAATATATATTGTTGCAAATGGCATCATAAATTAAAAAATATAATAGGCAAGCATAATAAAGTTCTAGATTGTACAGCTTTATTTTTCTCCTACCATCATTGTCATATGCTTAGTCTCTACAATCTATAAGTCAAGGCCATTTCGTCTTTGCAAAAGAGTAAATTAATGTCTCAAATAATGTAACAGAACATTCATCATCTTGAATTAGAGCTTTCTCTAATTGTAAATCTCTTTTCCTTTTTGGAAAAAGTTAAATAGCAAAATACTTTCTCATGCATTAATTGGCAGCCATCCTTATTTTGTCACTCGCCATTATTTTACAGCAATGCAGAAGCTCATTTTTAATAAACATTTATGACAAAGCATTAAAACTTTATTCATTATAATACTTTCCCATGTATCTTGATCGGTAAAAGTGAGCAATACGGTCACAGCTGCGCCATTTGGCGAAAAGTTTTTCGCCAAGTGGAGGAGAGTAAGTAATGGAATTTGATTAGCAACCCTCAATGAGCGTCAATCGACTAAAATGAATGTGAAAAAAATAGCAGCCATATAAAAAATCGGAGATTTTCCCGATTTCAAATAACTAAGCTTAACACTAAATAAGAATCAGTGATTGTATGGAAGTATTGATTCTATTTAAAAGTATTTCAGAATTAAAATTGAGGGAAATATGAAACAAAATTGTAAAAATGATAAAAATACCTTAACAAAAATTACATTTAATTAAAAACAAATAAAATGAATTTCAGAATTAGTGAATAGCTTTTTTCTATATTTAATAAAACAGTTATGATAAATCCAATGATTTTTGATAGAATTCTGCAATTTTTTTTAACAATTTTATACTATTCCCGTCGAACATTTACATTGATAATTACATTTTCATTAAGACGAAAATATGGTTTATACAAAAATATCATTTCATGGAATTCCTCAAATTTAAGAATATCAGCAATACTTATTAAATTAAGAAAACAAATCTGGAACATAAATTTTAAAAAAATTCATTTAATGGATCCAATAGCAGAATAATGGGAAAATATTACAGAAAAGAATATTAAAATTTTGGAAAATATAGAACAATTCTGTAGTTTCGTTTATTATTGAAAAGTTAAAGACTTAAAAACATTTCTAGGAATTCTATGCCTGAGGAAAATAATTAGAATAAAATTCTTACCTTCATGTTTCTTCTGTTAAATAATTGATGCAATAAAATTTTAAATTGAAATAATGATAAAAAAATAAAATAATAAACTTTTTTCTTTAGGTAATTTCACAAATTCCATTTCAACGAACGATATTCAGATAACTAAAATTACAAAAATATAAAAAGAAAAGCTTAGATTTCCCATTCTGCTGCATCCAATGCAAAATCCAAAATGAAAAAGACGAAAATTCCAATTGTGTACACACGGTTCGTGCATGTACACTAGCGTTATATTTCATCTCTACATTTGGCGACACATTTGGCAATTAATTGCTCTTGGTAAATTGATTTGGCATTAAAAAAAATCACCAAATTTTACCACATTTGGCGACTTTTTGCGCTTGGCGAGCTATGACCGTAATGCTCACTTTAGCTTTTATACTTTTCAGGGTCTTAATTCTATTTGTACTTTACAGAGTATTTTTCTGATCCGATCCTATTTGCTTCCAACAAAGTTCTTAAGATTTATATGCAACAAATTCTGCATTTATTTTTAAAATTGTGTAGTTTCTTTTCCTCTCAAAGCTTAGATTGTAATTTCCGAAGTCGCAGCTATTTAATTGATCAGAATTATTGTAGCCAAGGAACAGATTCATTTGTGTAATATGTATTGTCAAAATATTATACATAATCTAACTTAATAAATGCGATAAATAACCGTAAATTCATTAATTTTATTATACGTTGAACTTTCTCTAACTATTGTTTATTTCCTATACTTCTACCTTCATGAATATTTTATTCTCTCTCTTCTTTTCTCAGCCAGTGGTGCGTGATTGGGAGTTTGTATAACTTGATACAAAAAATATTCTCAGACTCCAATTATATTACATGAGTCGTAGAAAAGAGATGCGATGCAACCAGCCCTGAAGAATACTGAACTGAAGATGAACCACTTCAGGATTTCTGCTTATTTTTCTTCATCATACAATCTTTTCAATGGGTTCTCCCCCGACTGAAGCCAAGATGGAAGATTTTAAAGGCTCAATTACCTTCAAAATTTGGGAGGGCTTTCGAATTATTAAATTTATGAGCACAAAAAAAAACACATGGACTCAGATATTTTGTTCTAAAAGGCAGGCACAGAGTTCCCCAAGTCTATAACTCGACTTATAAAGCTTTATATGTTAGATAAAATGTACTTTTCGCGTTGTCCATAGGAATATATTGTTCAATTTTCACGGACAAGGCTACATTGTTTTTAGCATGCCTTTTTTTATCATATTTATTGCTTGGGAGGGCGGTGCGTATCATTCACCACACCCAACTACATGATCGACCGGTAAAACGTCCATTTCACCATCCATTTTTAATATACAACATAGTGGAAAGGTACCGAAGTTTTTATTTGAATTTTAATTTTCCCATATGAAATGTAGTTGCAACAAAATTTAATGTCACTCTGCATGATTTCATAGACGCTTTGGGAGAACGGATGTTTTACAGTTTATTCATTGAACGATTGTAAGCAGCTGATTTTTGTCTTTATGTATTGCAGGACCGATGCTCGGCCATGATGAATCCGCGTCTTGTGCAGCAGATGCGAGCCCAGCACCTCGTCCGGGCGGCACGACACTCCCAGCAGGTGAGTTGTGTTTTGAAATCCTATTCTAAATTTGTCTGCAGACGAAACTATTGTTGAGAAATATATGTTATATTGTTTAGGACGTAATAAAAGGATGGATATACATACTGGAGCGAGGAAAAACAATTAATTAAAAATTTTGCTATCAGGAAGATATTTTTAAGAAATAACTTACTTAGCAATAGTTTCCCTTTAGTTCCTGTTGTATTGGAATATTTATTCTCGCAGTGAGGCAGAAATGTGTTAGGGGATGCTATCGAACATCTTGAAAACGATGTCACATAGAAGGCTTTTCATTTCTGACTTCTTTGAGTTGATTTGACTCACTTTCTTCAGCGTGAAAAAGATGGTGCTTTCTTCTCTTGCGATGTGAATCTTCCTGCCGATGGGACACGCAGCTTTCAGGCAAAACTTGGCTTTTTCTGAACCATGTATACATTAGTTGAAAATAAATTGAATGATTTATTGAACACTTGATTTCAATTACAAAAGATATTAAGTATTGAAGTGTAGACACATTTTACTAGCATTGCAATGGATAACATTGAGGAAAGTGGAAATACATACACTGCAATGCATTGTAAACGTTTTTTTAAATTTATACCACCAGCATATAAAAACTTCTGATGTCTTAGTGATTGCGAACGGATAGCAAATTCGAAAAAAGGAATCTCTTGCTTCTGTTTATGAAGCGGGAAGAGTTCCAGAATGTGAAGTTGCACCGCTAAGATTATGAACTTGACAGTCAGTTTAAATGAGCTTTACTTGTGATTTAATTGAATTTCAAGCCGCCCATACTGACTGGTGGTCAGGATGCCTGACTGCAGGCATGGATGTCCTGGGTTTGAATCCCTGTTCGGTCATGGATATACTTCTCTCTCCTGTCTTTGTCCTTTCCTTGTAATAATGAATTGTGAATGATTGCCTACCCTATAAGCGGGTACCTATGGCATGTGTGTATTGAAAAAGTCGGACTCGACACCAAATTTACGTTTCAGTTGTAAAAGTGAAGCAGTGCACCCCATATTGCCAGGCCAGCTCACACAAGACAAAAAAAAATGGATTGAATGACAGCTTTTATTATAAATTAGTCAGAAAGTTGATACAAATATCCTTCCCTTTCTTATTCCCAACTGAACTCTGTGCGTAATTTCTTCGGAAGAACAAAATTGCACCAGCACAAAACTACGTGGTGATAAGCCGGTTTATAAAACCCATTAACCTTAGGCCTATCTCGAGCTCGACTCCACTGCTATACATATATATATATATATATATATATATATATATATATATATATATATATATATATATATATATATAATGCAGAATTCCATTTAACTGAAAATTATCTGTTAAGTGGAAGTATCTGGGTGGTAGCTTTTGAAGCAGGAACCCAACAGAAACCCACCCCCAATACTTGACATGCCACCCTGAGAGGTATCATTGCGACTTCAGCCTGTGTAACGTGCTCCAAGCACCTTTAGCGAATGCAACGGATCTTCGTTTGAGTCGGGATCCTCCGACAACGAGAACGACGCCTTTATCCACCAGGCCACCGCATCCTCAGCATTTTTTGTTGCATAAATTTATTTAAATAATGAATTGCTTACTGTGTGATAATTCTCTTTTTCGAGGTAAGTAGAAGAGCAGTTTCAACTCTACATTCGATTTTCTTTGGAACAGAGTGTATCTAGATTTTTACTCCGTTCACATCATCTCTTAAAACAAGATCCGACGTGTTTTTTTTCTCCCGGCGAATACTCAATATAACAGCTAAATACTCTAACTCTATATTTGGCGTAAAATGTAAGCAGAAACTGTAATGCGTACATCAAAACAGCCATTTTCATTCAAGTCATGTTTAGTGAATAATTAAAAACACTGATTGTGGAAAAGTTGAGGAGGAATTGTTGGATCGATCAGTCAGTTGAGATCGGGGATTTCTTAGGAAGAGTCCGGTCTGCGACATTCATTCAATCTGAGATCTAGACATTCACGGAATTAAGTGTTTCGAAGAATTGATAATTGCTTTGAATGGGAAAAAATACGTGTTTTTTTCCCACACAAATGAAATTCAACAGAAAAAAATAAACAAACTTTCAATTTGGAAAAATAAGAGGAATTATATAAAAATAAATCTTATAACGAGCAGTGGTGCAGTGTATTGAATCCGATTACTTTATCTCAAGCGAGACATATCGGAGAATTGTAGCAGCTGGGAGTCGTGCAGAGAAAACATCGACTCATGACTGGGAGAAAAATCGGTCGCCTCCACCCACAAGGGCTCACCTGGATTGCGAAGCCACGGCCAACTAAACACACAAGGCCGTGTAAGCTTGGCGGTCACGTGACATGACGTCACATTAGTCGTCTTAGGAAGAAAAACGGGCTATAAGCAAACTATTCCCGGTTTCACTTCCAACGAAACCTTTTGGAAGGAAGGACGGACTCCATGACGTCACGAAAAGCTTACATGGCCTTGTGTGCCTAGTTGGCCGTGGCGAAGCACACTCACAGGAAGGGAGTCGAACAGCGAGCGGAAGTTGTTAACGACATGAGCAGAAACAGTTGAAACCAGTGTCAAGCTATATGACCATTGTCTCGATTGAATCTTTTTGTTCCATTTTGCCTTGCAGTCCATCTGGGAAGATTCTCTTTAAGACTTTTCAGTCATGGGATCGGATTCATTTGGCTCTTTTGAAATGTATAAGGTTTGTTTTTAATGTCTCTTAGAATTCCTTTTATTAATCTGCTATCATTATTCTTATCCTTATAGACAAGATTATATGTTAAAAATGAAACAATTATATCTTCATCGAAAGATTTTTCGTATCAAAAGTGAGTTTTTATTCGACGCAAAACACCATTTATTTTAAATTAATTCATGTGCCAATGATTTCGTTACGTGCCACGGACTCTACCCTTGCCTGGCACTCAAGCTTTGGAAAGGCTGGTGGTACGTTCCGGATGAATCAAAAAATGAAAAAAAACTTGACTTTGACTTTGAATGACTTTTCAACTTGACTTTGAATGACTTTTAAATCAACTGATTGGACTAAAAACATTCATACTGCTCTCTTCTATATCAACTCTTGAACGGAGCCATTTTGCAAATAAATTTATCTTCCTTTGGTGAGAAATTATCTTACTCTTCCTCGACCTCTGCAACAATGAAACTCGGTTATCGATTGCTATGAGGACACACCTGGCGCCGCCCTGTATGCCGGGGATGGGGCGGATTCAGCCACGTGCGGAGCCAAATGACGATCTCTGAATCGATACGAATGAACAGGAATTTTCTTTTGACTTCCATTCATTTTTCTACTTTGTGTGTGCGTA
Source organism: Latrodectus hesperus (assembly GCA_037975125.1). Taxonomy (NCBI): domain Eukaryota; kingdom Metazoa; phylum Arthropoda; class Arachnida; order Araneae; family Theridiidae; genus Latrodectus; species Latrodectus hesperus. The sequence goes on along the minus strand of CM075860.1, from coordinate 13,383,186 downwards.
TTTAAATGTGTTTCAGCTTCAAAATATTCAAATGGGATTTGGACATGTGTTGACGTAAAGGAAAAATATAGCACATAGAAGAGATCTATAATAAAAATTATTTACGAATTGTGTGCCGTTAAAAAGCGATTGAAAATGTATGTTTGTTTTGACTTTTATTAGGTTCATTAGTTTTCTGCTCAGAAAGGCTCTACACGCCCAGATGCATGCAAATCGGAAAATTTAAATTATGAGAAGTTATGGAAAATCTCGGAAAAATATATTATAAGGATATGGATTTTTTCAGAATACTATCTGGAGTGAGTCATCGTTTTGAATATTTCTTATTTTTGATTGGATACTCTATCATTTATTGCGATGACTTAGTTAATTGTTTTCCCAATTCATCTTGTCGAAAACTCTTCTGTAAATCGACTCTTTTGTTTGTTGCTCAATGGTAATTTTTTGCACTTGAGGCTTCATGAGACCGGGACCTATGATATTCTGAACCATCCATGCCCGATCTGGGATTCAAACTTACGAATTGTTGGTCACGAGTCAGGACAGCAGGAAAAAAATTTCTGGGATCGATCGTGGTTTGCATGCAATTGCAGTGAGTGCTTGAGCCGAAACAAAATTGATGACAAATGATATTGTATGCGTAATTTTTGAGACGAAGCCTTGAATCTCTTGAATGATAAATCAGTTCTCCTTTTGAAAGTTTATGTTATCAACCACATCTGTGCCCAATAAATTGTCAAAAATGTTGTCCCCAAAAAGGGTTAATAGAAATAGTTAGCCATAAAATAAATCAGCTATTCATATAATTTTGAAGTGAATGCAATCTCAGTTCGAAACAAAATCCTTTTTCTTCCGTCGTCGTTGAAATTTTGATGACAACCTTATTTATATGAATTGTGTTTAGGTCACTGCAAAGCTCCGCTCATTATATCTTTGTCTCACACAAAGAATTATGTATGGTCCCCCCCTTTTTTTTACATTTCACAAAAGAATTTGAAAAAAAAAACAACGACATCTATTTCTTTTGATTTTTTAAGGGCTTGCTTTACCCGTTGCACGTGCGCACTTTATCCAATCATTTGCCGATGAGAAATGCAATGGAGCTGAAAACAGCATTTACCACGTAACCAAGTAAAAGTGCGTTAAAAATATCGTTGTTTTTCCAACAGCAGTATTCCCCAAAAAACGCCTGGAAGCCTGTGGTTTAGTCTTCTGGGGATTTTAATAAAAATGCTAATCTTTTAGTAAAAAAAAAAATGTTTCATGCAAAAATTTTTTTCTGTATTCATAATTGTGTGCACACGACTCTACTTCATTTCTTGATTGATAATTTATAAGAAATGTATCTGGAAAAAAATGGGTATTTGTATATAATCATGCAGACCATTTTTGTAAAAAGTATCTGCCATTACGTGAAATATAAATTAAAAATAAATTTATCTATTCGTTCCAATGAAGATAACTGCTTTTCTTTTCATTTTGACAAAATATATCCAAATCCTCTAACATTTTAACAGTTAGGCGAAAGACGTCGACGTAATAATACGTAAGCATTAGAAATATTAAAAACCGGAATGTTTCTAAAATCTTCCCTTTTTTCCCAGTAAAATACTCACACTCCTCCTGTCTGAAATCCTGTTCCTTTGGGCTGGATTACTCATTTGAAAGCAGTACGAAAAAAATCTTTTTTTTGCTTGCATACAAAATGTTATGAATATAAAAGTGAAACCAAATTTCTATGCTGCTCATGTTTTTTTAAGGATTGAATGTATGAATATTTATTTGAAATGTATAAAATTATTTGTATGTACTATAAGGAAAAATTTACCTTTAAATACTTCAAATTGAAACGAACATTTTAAAAAATTAAATCTGATGTATTAAATTTCCGACAATCTGGATTTCGAAAAAAATCTCAGTTCCTAATGACGAAATATTTTAATTCAATGAAATAGAAATTCTTTAATGATTTTTTTTTTTGGCAGAAACAAATCTATAAATTTGTAAAAAGTGAATAGTCTTATTCTGACATAAAGTAATAATTGTATGCAACTTAATTTGTGTATAAATTGTTCGAATGCATATTTTTGACATTTTTGGATAATTTCTATGGTTTTCGTATGTAATTCTGCGATAGGAAAAGTGGCAAAACGTGTTCAGAGAAAACGAAGCCTCGTTTTTCAACAGTAAAATGAATCTGGAAAAAATGGGTACTTGAATATTATCCCAAGAAAAAGATTTGTTTTTTAAGCATATTTTATACTCATAGTGTGAATTCTAAATATTTTTTCTAGTAGGACATTATTTCTGAAGAGAGCTCTTTGATAACGAAAAAAAAAAGTAATTTATTTCTAGATCTATTTTTTTTTTATTCTTCGAACTTTCGATTTTAAGAACTATTTTACTTGTTCCTGCGAATTTGAGAAAACGAAGTTCTATTGCATAGATTTAATCAGTTTTGTTTTGAATACAATTACATTCGTATAACAACAATTAATAATACTTCTTTTCTTATGTGATGATTTATCAAAAACAATGTTATGATTTTATCAGAATCATTATTATCTGTGAAAAGAGAATTATTGTTCTTAATAAAAAAATGCTGTGTTTAAATATTTTAAGAGCGTGTTTATACTGCCACATTACAGCTGTTGACTTATCGACAGAGCACCATTTACGCTTATATGTTAAACATCTTTTTTCAGTTAAAAATCATGAACCTCTTGACGACATGATTGTTCTTTTTTTTGCAGGTGATGACAACTGCAGCCACACACAATGAAGCGAACAATAACATCTTAATCACGAACAACATGGTACGTGCATCGCCTTATTTGCCTGCCTCTGTACAAAATCAGAATAACATTGGTTCTCTTTATTGCTCATTTTGGAATTTATATGTATTGTTCCGTCGACCATTTTGGGCAAAGTATTTTGTCGCCAAATGTTGCAAAATTTAATAATTATTTTTTAGGGAAAAGGAGGGAAATAACAGCTGTCATTGAAGCAGCAAGATAAAAGCTAATTTTAATTGATATTCTGACTTTTATATCGGCATGGTTACCAAAAAGCATAATAATAAATTTAAAATTTTCATGCTCTGATAAAAATATACTAGATATAAGCTTATGAAGTAGTTGAGGTGTACTACAATAGCAACATTTGGCGATTCGCCAAAGTGGTCGACTTCGTTATTAAACACCGCTGACACATGAGAAACACTGAAATGGATCAGTTTAAAAAAGTGTCTAATGGAAATTTATGTTAATGAACAGCTGTCGAATGTTGATGGGAAGTAACAAAATAATTTATAAAAAAATGAACTGTAAACAATTGCTAAATTAAAAAATAATTTATAAATCTCTTTGCTATAAGGAAGTAGAAAGAGATGTTTACGCATAAAATTTACAGAGATCGCTACAAAATGATAATTTTTGTCCAGGAGGGTATGATTCAGTTCAATCTTTTAGGCAATTTCTCTGAAATAAATTTTACCTTCATTATAATTCTGATTTGTATTTCTGTTGAATTTCGCTTGTGATATTCACTAATAATAAGCCACAATTTTTTCAATAAAATTGTTCAAATTCATTTTTATCACTGAGTTTGTTTTGACATAAAACAGGGATTATCATTGCACGTGAAAAACAGTTGCCAATGTTAACACTGATGAGTACTTTATTTTGCTTTATTTATTTTATGTATGTGTTTTGTTTGTAAAACACGGTTATATGAAAATACTTAGTCGGAAGATGTGTATTCTGCCTCAAATAGCCTAGTGGTCTGCATTTTTCTCTCTAAAGAAGTGTGACATTTGAAAAGTTGAATCTTGTAGTAATTTTTAATACAAATTTGCATGTAATATAAGCAATCAGCGGTGATAACGTAAGAAAGTTAAATACACAGCTGATATTAAAGATTTGTTTTTCTATTTTTTTAATATTTTGTCGCCAAAAATATATTTGACATTATAATCAGTCTGATCAATGCATGATTTTTTCCTTTGATTCCTTCTTACAAGAGTAATGGAACAATAAGAAAGTTACAAAAGCCTGCATCTTAGTTGAAGATAAAATCTGCTAGATAAATGTGATAGAACTTTTTGTTTATATCAGATTTACAATAAATTGTTGTTTATTATGATATAATGTGTGTATGATGCAAAATTAGCTATTGTTTTTTGCTGAATACTTTACAAATAAAATATTTTCAGTCACAGAATCATATAAGTAATTTAAAAGTCTGAATACATTATATATCAAATATTAAATATATAGACTAGTCTTTTGTATTTTGTTATATTTTTGCACAGGACAAAAATTTATAATTAAGGAGAGAATAACTATTATAATTATATTCATAATAAACCCATTTTAATTCGCATTAATTATGCGTTAAAAAAGCAATTAAAATGAACGTGAAGTGAAAATATTGAGAACGTTATAAGCAACATGTAAAAGATAGAAAGCGATCACTTGTGAAAGATTTATAAGACAAATCTTAGATTCATCATCAATGAAATCAAAGTATTTGATTTTTCGCTATTATTACTGGATAAACTCGTAAATGTGAAAATTTTCGGTTACTAGAGTCAATTGATACACATTTGTACCAAAGTTGCCAAAATAGTATTCGATTAATTGGTTCGTATACACAAAATATTGTGTATAATGTTAAATGGAAAACAAGGTTATCTCTCCGTAATCTCGCTACAAATGCAATAATCTTTTACCCCGAACAGTTAAAGCTCAGCTTTGTTTTATTTGTTTTCAGTTTTTTGGTTATTTCATTTCATGCTATTAATATATTGTATCGATAAAAGAAAATGCTCTTTAGGTTATGATTTTTTAGCATGCTATATGTACATGTAGTGAAACAATACCAGGATTAAATCATTAGGTCTAATACATGAGAAGAAGAGCAAGTTGTTATTTTCTTTCAACCTCCAAGTTCTTGAGATCATTTTTTTAAAGATATCGATGGAAAGAATTTCAGTGAGTGAAAAGGACTAATATTTGACCGTTTATATAAATATTTCTTTTAAGAGTTTATCAGAAAATATTTTGTCAGTAAGACTTGAAGCACCAAGTATAGTGGTAGGAAAACTTAAAATTGATCCTTTGAGTGGAGAAAGTGATTGACTTCTATGGAGATTCACTGTAAGATTTGTTTGAAATTATCATGCTCACTTTTTAGAAATTGTAGAAGGCTAGATAAAGGAACCATAGAAGCCACCCGATGTAGCCAATGAACCTATTGTAAAAAAGTTTAAAGAAGATTTAGCTACTTATAAGAGAACAAATACATGTGTAATGATGATTCTTAAAAACTCTATGTGATTGAAGAAACAATACAAAAAGTATTGAGATTTGAGAATTCTAAAGATGTATGGTTGGAAGTTCATAAACTGTATGAAACTATTTATGACAATCAATTGTACAATATTTGTCTACAATTTTTCAGTGCAAATGGTCAGTTAATGACAATATGGTTGATTACCTATACTAGTTAAAAAAAAAGCTTTGGAATGAATTGAATTTGGGTCTCGAAATAAAGCAAGTAGCTCATTTTTCTCAAATATTACTGATTTTCAAGATTCTAGACACACTACCTCAATATACCTTTCTTTCTAGACAAGTGGACTACTTCTGAATGAAGAGAAAAAAACATTTGTGGAATTGACAACTTAGTTATGTTCTTAGGAAAGAGAAAATGAAGAACAAGAAAACTGATATTTATAATCAAGAGGCATTGGAAACAAGAGTCAAAAACAAAGCCTATTCCTATAAGTAAAAAACAACTTGCATAGTGCAACTTCTGCCATTTTAAAGGTCACAGGGTGAAATCCTGTCGAAAATGGGTAGCTGATGGTAAACTAGCAAAACTTAATCTGAATGACAAGTTTCAAGAAAAAATTGGTGTTATTGTTTTTGATGAAGAAGCATTCTCGTCAGAAGATAGTAACTGTGATTGGTTTGTTATAATGGGGCATCAAAAGATATTACAAACAATAGTAATTATTTCGCAGATTTTGAAATATTATCGCTATATGAAAATACCACGTCAAATGGCAAATTACTACAAGCTGTAAGCAAAGGTACCTTAAAGATTATAACAGAAATAAAAGGAGAAAGGCAAGATAAAGATCTAAAAAGAAGTTTGATTTGTTTCAGTTATAAGAATCTTTTTTCAATACTAGCTGCAAAAACTATAGATTCGAATCCATAGTAGAAGGTTATTGGTTAAAAATTAACAGCAAGGCTGTGGTTATAGAAATGTAAATGATGATCTATATAAAATTCATATGCTAGTACTTCCTTCGGAGAAACCAGTGAAAGTGAATGTAGTTATTACAAATAATTCTATTTTGCAGTTATACCATAAGCGTTGGGGACATCAAGACAAACGCTATGTAAAGAATGTCCTAGAACAACAAAACCATCTCAACTTGAATCAGACAACCAGTTTTGTGAAGATATATATATGGGTAAAGATCATCGGATCATCGGATCATCGGGAATTTGGCCATAGACAAGAACAAGGAGATACCAATGAAGGCACCTGATCAGTACATAGTTTGACAGGTATCGCCTTCCTTCGTATAAGTGCAGCAAAGCCAAGACAGCACCTTACAAGGTCTCCGAGTGTTGCTTGTTCTCCACAGCACAGAGGACTTAATTAAAAACCGAAGGAAAAGTTACAAGATGAATTTACGCAAGTAATGAGCAGACATTTGGCCATAGACAGAAGGCCACAAAACAAGAAGAACTTTTTCAACAGATGTCTGTGGATCTTTCAACAAATTCTGCTGGAAATATCGCTATTTTGTTGTTTTGAAAGATCACTATACTAAGTTTCGATATGTTGTTTTTGTTTGTCAAAAACGTTGCACAAGTTCTTGAAAAAATGTTACCACACGCATAGAAACTTAGATATAATATCAAAGAAATCTTGAGTCGTAATGGAGGATAATTTAATAATGAAAATGTTAGAAATATCTTGCCGAAAGCTGGAATTATTCAAAGACTCACAAATCGTTCTACTCCTCAACAAAATAGTGGGAGAAAAGCTAAAATAGAACCCCGGTAGAAATGGCTGGAATGTTTAAAAATTCCCACTCAGAAATCGATTTTCCTTCATCTTTATAGGCAGAAGTGATTAATACATCTGTGTACATATTAAAGAAAACAGGAAAAAATACATTACAAAATAAAAACTCTTATGAATTGTGGATGGATCAAAAGCTTAGAAAAAGACACGCGTATAGTTGGATCTTCCTGTTACACCCACATATTGAACCAGAAATGTTGAAAAATGGACAAGAAAGTAAATAAAATGTCATCTATTAAAGTATGATGAAAATGGGAGATATCGCATCTAGATAAAAAAAAAAAAAAAAAAAAAAAAAAAAAACTAACACTGTTATCTGTCATCGAGGTGTGGTATTTCAAGAAAACTACTAACTAATTGTGAATATTGTGTAGAAATACCTTTACTTGAAAGTGAACGACTGTTTTCCAAAGTTAAAAATGAAAGAAAGCATAATGATGACTCAGAAGAACAAATAAATCCTGGAAACGAAAGTGAAGAAGATTCATATGTCGTAACCTAAAACAGTCTGAAAGATTTGAAAATTATATAATGACCGCTGAAGCTTTTATGTCTGATGTGAAGTAGCAAGAACCATATATGGAAGTTTTAAATGGTAAAGAACATTATTTCTAGAAGAAAGCCATGGATGCCGAAATCGGTTTTTTAAATGAGAATTAACACGTGGACATTAACATTATTACCACCAAAAGCTAACTTGTAAATGTGTCTTTCGTATCAAAAAAATCTAGAGGGCACTCTAGATGAATATAAGACGTGGCTTGTAATTAAAGGCTTCAATCAAAGACAAGGTATCGATTTTAAAGAGACATTTAGTCCAACTTCAAAGCTAGGAACTGTATTCTCTCTCATAAGTATTGTAGTCAGTGAGAAGATTAATCTAATGCAATTCAATGTATCTATTGCGTTTTTATATATAGTGATTTAGATGAAACGCTTTATATAACAGCATCAGCGTGAAAACTGTAATGATGGATCCAATAATGCTTGCAAATTCTAGAAAAATTTCTATGAGCTTAACCAGGCTCCTCGATGTTTTGCAATGTTAAATTAAAGACTCAGTGAAGCACATCATTAGTCACTAGGAAGCAAAGAAACTTTTTTACATTGATGCTGCTACTAGACTTGAAGAAGAGCCAAGAAATTTCATAAATCCGTTAAAAACAAAATCATAAGTAAGCCAACATCAAATTTATTAAATGTAGAAATAAGAAAATTTGATGATAGAGTATTAAAATTGGACAAGAAGCATATGCTATGAAGATACTTTAGCTTCTTGGTTTGCAGACCTGTTCATTTATTCATTTTGAAATAAACGCTTGCTCTACAGAAGAGATAAATGTTTCCTCATCGTGAAGATGTTAGAGAATTAATGACGTGGATACGATCAGATCTGGCATATGCTATTAGCGTTTCATAGCGTAAATTAGAAAATCCCTCCAAAGGATACTTGATAAAGGTAAAGCACGTTTTCAGTTATGCTGCAGGATCAAAGCAAAAATGCTTCATCAACAAGTCATAGTATACTCCAGGAGTGCTTTGATTTTAGAGGTGTTATCCAGAGAGGTAAATCTGCAAGGGGAGTTGTTGTTCTGCATGTAGAAGCAGGTGTGATGTTGGTTAAGCCAATGGTAGAAACTTCAACGACTCCGACTGAAATAGCTGTCCTAAACGAAGCTGCAAAATAATTAATTTGGGGGAATTTCTCATTTGAAAGATGTGTGTGCCAACAATATTTTTTGATAACAGTGCAGCTGTCAGGCTGGTTCAGAATCCAGGGTTTCATCGCAGAAGAAAATACATCGCGGTCTATAAAACATTTCTTAATTCACTAAAAAGTATTAGAATATAGGAAATTTTCGTAAATAAGATTACAACAGAAATGCCACTTGCAGACTTGATGACAAAACATCTTCAGAAACCATGGCTGTTAATGTCATGTTAACTGATGGAACTTGCATAAACTCTAATCGTAATTTTAAAATACGAGTATATGTTTTGTTTCACTTTTTAACAAGGGAAAGTGTTGTATATAATGTTAAATAGAAAAAATAATGATATCTCTCTATAATCTGTAAAACAAATGTAATAATTGCATTTTTCAATTTGAGCATTTAAAACTCAGCTTACTTTCAGTTTTTGGTTGTTTTATCTCTTATTATATTGAATAATATCTTAATAGCAATTAAATGTTCTTTAATAATAATTCTGAGTCTTTCTCCAATAAAAAAAATAAAAAGGACCTTTAACTGTCGGTATTGAAGGCGACTTCTGTTGCAATAAGCTATTTTTTACAGCCAAAATATGACAGTTTTACAGTTACTTTACATGATTTATAGTAATTATAAAGAGATTTTGGTGTTCAAAAATAATGTGGAATATGACTTTTTTCTTCATAAACTCTGCAGCCTATTCTCAGTCAAGACTGCTTCAGTCAGTGTCTACCATCTTGTTTTCACCGATGCAACCTGTTCTTTTAAACTTTTTCTTACACTATCTAGCCACCTCGTGTATGGTCTGCCTCTCTTCTCTTTCCTTCAGACTTTCAGAGAGTTATTTTCTTTTTAACGTGTTTTCCTCTCCATATATATAGATATGTTGCTTTCATCTTAATGGAGATTCTTTCATTCATTTTACTATTTTAGGTTCTCTTGAACCCTGGCTTGGTTCAGAATTTAACTTTATTTCCTCTAACTCCGTTTTGTTCGATAGCTTCAAACAATTCTCAAAGGATTCGTTCAGAATTCATTATGTATCCCCAACTAATTTATTCATTGTCCAGAACTGTCTGCCTCGTACAAAAATACAGATTTTAATAAACTCTTATACAATTGTGTTTTTAGTTTCATTGCTTAATGTTTTGATTTAACCTTGTATCTTAAATCATAACAGCACCTGTTAACCAAATTTATTCAAACTTTTCGTTAAGGTATGTCCTTATTGTTAAATATTGTACCCAAATATTTAAACTGTTTAATTTTCTCAATATAATTGCTCGTTTTCGGTGGTTTTAACTTATTATTTCCATTGAAATTCATTTTTTCATCACTTATGTTCATATTTTTAATGCCTCTTCAGGCGCACCGAAAGCCTCAACCCCAGTAACAATATCATCAGCGAGTAACAATATCCACCAGTAACAATATCATCAGCGAAAGCCACAATAGCACAAATTTTCTATATTTAGCTCTTAATAATATTGCACTTGAATTCCTTGGAATAACGATATTAAATAACTGGTGAGTCACCTTGTTGAAGATCTTTTTTAAGGTAAAAATTATATTTCCCAAATGCATTCTATTCTCTGCCGCAATACTTGCTCAATCATTTTGGAACATCCACCCGGTGGACGCGGTTAAGCAACTGATGCCTCACAATGGCTGTCCAGTAGCCATTGAGATATTCACCACAAATCTAGAATCAAAGTGATGTTCTTCATCAAGGCAAGCAACCGAGTTTCCAAGGTTAATGATTTCGAGACTTTTTGACATGTATGTCTCTGGACTTAACTACCTATTCTTCTATAACACATTATTTTTATTTCCCTTCACTCAGAGAAATACTACAAATAAAATCTCTCATAACGGTATCCATCATAAGTTTACCCCATGGAATTTGAAATAATGTTAAAATTTTTTCCTTTAGATTCGTAATTTGCTTTACATTTTGCTTTCACGATGTCTTGAAATTGGGACTTGAGATGGTTAAATCGTAATGTGTGAATTTATTTTTTAAATATTTAAGTTTATTCATTGGTAAGATTTAATCCTCCAAATTAATAATCTTAAATTGTTATCTTGAAAAAAAATTCACAAATTGCGTTGTTTTCAAGTTCTTGCTTAACATTCTGCAGCTAAAATCCATGCTGTTCTTTCTCGAGAAAAAATGGATTTGCTCTTTTACGACGTGTTCTTTCTGCATTCTTTTTGTTTTTAAATGCAATTGTTTTATTATTGTTATTATGTATTGTACCAAACAAAAGTATTCAACAAAAAGTTGTGCCTAAATAATGCTTATTTGTTCCGTTAGGATGGCGACCAGGAAGAATTCCTACCCGAGGAAGAGTCAGGTCACTACACGAACTTCAATGATCTGCAGGACGCCCGCTGGACAACTGACCAGAGTAATCATTTGATTTTCATTTAGTATAGCTTGATTAGTTACATGTTTCTAGTGCTTACAACTCTTATAATACAGAATTCTACTTGTACAAATATTTATTATATGCATAATTATTAATAGTAAAAAAATATTTATTAAAGGTATTGATGCAAGTTAAAATAAGGTATTAAAAATCAGTGTGTGTGTCAGCATCATTTATTTATTATTATTTTTTTGAATAAGCATTGCTTTACATGAAAACTTTTTTTTGAGAAAATAATAATAATTATTTTTGTATTCTTGATTTATTTAAATTTTCTCACTGAACTCTCTTAATTTACTTAAATGAATATGTTTACATTTAATTTATGTTTCAAATATAAATACAATTAATTAATGCACTATTAAGTCTCGCCTTTTGATAGAACCCAGTTTGGTTTGTTGTTGAGAGAGCCATTTGTTTTTTGCACGCGATTGCTAATTAGACCAGGACCTAGAATTCAAAGTGGATTCTGAACCACTACGACCCGAGGTGAGATTTGAATCCACGAATTATAGAATCGAAGGTGTTAACTACTTAGCTGACATGTTAAACGGCATTGCAATTCCAAAAGTGGGCGGATATTCGTAATTAAGACAAAGGGATTTAGCAGAAGATCCATGGACTTCCTGCCAATTCTGGGACTCTAGGGACAATGTGCCAAATCCACATTGATCTCCGACTGAATTGGTATAGAACTTCCCAGTGGAAGAAAGACACCTTTCCCAACTAAGCATTCATAGCTGCATTTTAAACTTGTTCATTTTCTTAATGCACTTACAATTATGAATTGTGCTAAATGAAAATGTTACCACTGACTGCATTTATCTATCCAAAATGCATATTTTTTAAACACTATGATGCTCTTAAATTCCTCTGAAACTTTTATTATAGCTGATACGACATGAAATAGTTGAATTTATCATAACGCTTTAGAGACTTCGAATTTTAATCATGATTTTGGATTCCCATCTAATTTACTGTTGCTGCTGTTCCCTCGAGATTTTTGGTTCAACAGTTCGCGATTTCAGGTCATGAGTTTTATAGCTGTTCGGAATTCATTCTAAAGTCTGTCCTTCGGGTGCAAAGAATGAGGACGAACAAGCCAAGTCAGTTTCAAACAAGATTCATTCATCTTCGAGAAACTAGATTAAGAAATGGCTTAGTGAAGATGTTTATCGAGAGAGTTCCAAATTTATAAAATGTGTTCGACAGAGACCTGAAGAAGCAGTTTTTGTTGGCCGCAGCGTCAAAGAGTCTGCCTTGGCTCCTTTTTCTTACTCATTTTGATGAGGTGCCTTCACGCCAATAGTTTCCCTGTTTTCTCATTTTTGCCCATCCACGATGATGAGACAACCGATAGAGCTTGAGAGAACCTACAAGTAATGATTAAGATATTTAACAAAGAAGATAAAATATGAAAATTCCTGCCAAAACGACTTCATTCTGCGTGCCTTTTAACTTGTTGAACATTTTGCCTCTGGGTATTTTTCCCAATGGTGAATGTTGGACAAACTTTCAATTACGCGAGAGTGAGGATGATATTATAATTTAAATATATCCTTAATTATTTATTATACAGTTGTTTTAATCACTTGCGCTTGCAAGAGGGAAATTTTAAGCTGCCAGCTGTATCTAAATTCCCTTGATTCACGATGTTTCAGGAAAGCTCTAATATGAAAACCTGGAAAATGGATGGTAACGCGCATGTTCTGTCATCATGTAAGAAGCATGTTGCAAGAATTTCTCCATCTGTTTTATATATATTTCAGCTATTTTACCTTAACTTGCAATTTGTAGTTTTAATAAAGAACCATGCATGTATGGTTATTTATTGAGACGACGATTGTCTCCTTATTGAAATCCAATTACATGTTCTCATGGAATATTGATTGCAAAATAAAAATTCTACGAAGAGACCTAATACAAATGAAATTATTTGCGGTCTGGATATTTATCAATTCAGGTTTTACATGTTTGTGTAGATCCTTACTATGAAACTCACTGCTTGTTATGAACTGAAAGAAGCCTTTTTTCTGAAACTGTTCCTGAATTAATTGTTTTGCAGCATTAAAATAATCGCATCGGATTCTTTTAAACTTCCCTTTGCCTTGTTTCTGTTGCTGCCTTTCAACAATTGAATCACCTTATATCAACAAAACGAAAAGCATCAAGAATCTGTTTCCTGTTCGTGTCAGTTAATTTTATGTCGGCATTTACCACGTGTTTCACCGTTCCCATTTCTTTTTACTCAGACTGTACTGGTTAACGTACCAAAAATACATTTTCAGTTAATTTCATCTAGATCAGATTTGTATTTCCCTGGGGCCTGAGCAGCTACCAGGCGCGTCGGCAGGTGGTGGATCGCCGAACGTCCTGTAAGAATGACAGGATAGCCTTGAATATAGAATCAGAGGCCGTGAACCAGCTCCCGTAAACCCTGGTGTTATGCGACCCGAGCCTAGGGCTACTTGGCACCGCGGTAATAGTGTCTTAACGCTGCCTCTAGTATGCCTGGCGAACTTCTAGAACGTTTTTACCTTGCCCAGTAACTCAGGCAATTCTGGGTGGACTGTTATATTTCTGAGCTTATTAATTGTTATCTTATGGCTGAAAAAACACAAGAAATATGCAAACCTTCTGCATGTTGCAGCTGCAGCACTCCTGTAGTCAAACCCATGCTGAAAAGTATGACAAGTGGATCACTCAGCGAGGCAATGCCTTGTAAAGGGCAGTAATGAATGCTTCACTTGAGGTAGAAGATGACGCTTCAAATCGTCGGCTTCATGACTGAAGGTCACGTAGCTATCGCTAGCATAACTGACTCTCCGATGAGATGGGACTGTTTCAGCAAGACCCTATCTGCAAGAAATGTCATACGCAAGAGGAAACGGCCAAGCATATCATTTACGAATGCGAGGCTCTTGCCCTCCCTAGATTGACTTCTTTAGGCATCATCCATACTAGAGAGTTACACCTAGACTTCATTAAAGGGTTATCGGACTTTATTAATAAAGTGGGTGACCCGAGCAACTGGAACTAGGAAACATTGGGTTTGGAGTGAATAGTACAAAATGCTGATAAAAGCAGAGGTGCCCAATGACATACAAACCCAACTCTAAGAAGAAGAAGAAGAGGATTTGTATTTTTCTTCCTGCTTTATAAATAAAGCCTCTAGCTGAATGGTTTACTCTCTTCCGTTCAACAGTTTGCGGGTTTAATTCTCAGCTCACGCGTGGATGTTTATCATGTTTGATAATTTCCTTTTAGGTAACGGTTTCTTAAGCCCTCATACGCAGCAAGTAACCGTTGAACAATAAACAAATAAAAAAAAGCGCACGCACACACCAGGTAACTCTTAGGATTTGCTACCTTAATTATTAATAATTGTTATTTCCCATTTGAAAAATCTTTTCCTTTAAATCTTTTAGCATTTTTATTGATTCCCATTTTATCTTTCACTATACATAACTTTATCTCCATCCTCTGAGAACCCGAAATTCCATTTTTGAAAATTTTCTTCAACGATATAACTTTTTTTTATCGAAAATATTTTCCCAAAGTTATATGCAGTAGAAGTTTTAAAAATACTCGTAATATGCATATTTCCTTTACGAGCAGCAACGTGAAACCTTTCAAGGTCTTCCATGGGTTGGAATTCGTTATAAACAGACTGCTCTGAAAATGTAAAGCTGAAATGTAAATATCCTTATGAATTTCCAAGTTCTTAAATTAGAATGTTTGAACAAAGAAATCTTTGTTCCTTGCTTTATCGCAACTGCATGGATTTTTAATCATACAATTTATGAAGAGCGCACAACTTAAATTTTGAATACCAATCTCTTTTGAAATTAGTGAGAAAAATATTTAAATTATATCGAGAAAATGTGAAATGATTGCTCATGTGAGTTTTTTTTTATTACTGTCATTTGAAAAACTGTTCAAGTCTGTCTCGGAGAAAATTTATTTAAATATAATTCATTTTTTCATGGTGGTTAAGCTAAAATATTTATATAGGAACGAAACTGAAGATTTTAGTCTCTTTAAAAAAAAGAGAGAATGAAATTCAATAAAGAAAATGAAGCATTTGCCTTAATTACCTCAAGGTGTTCCAAAAATAAAATTCTGAATATCTTAATCGATATCGTTCGTTTAGTTTCCAAGGAAACGAAGAGAGAAAACATTTATCTATATTTCCTTCGATCTAAATACAATAGCATACAATTGGAATGCGACCAAATGTTTTGACAAAAAATTTTTGGAAGCTCACCAATATTTTCTGATACAAAACTTTCAACATAATAAATTACAATAAAAAGTCAAGCAGATCAAAGAAAAGAGAAATTTAAATCATGAATAGTTAAAAAATTCAGGATGAAGGTCAGCCTGAATGATATCTTTCGCGAAAGTCCGTAAGGCATGAAGGCGCGTTTCGTTCAGTATGTTACAGAAAAGTATTTTTTTTTGACGGTTTCCAGCTGGTTCTGCATCTTAAAATGGGTTACATACCTATGCGAAAATCCTCGCATCACTACCTGCAAAATTAAAATGCTAACCATTCATAGAAAGTGCATCTAAAGGATTCATAGAAAGTGCATAGATGCATAGAAAGTGCATCTAAAGGAAAATTTATGTTGAATATCAGCAGACAAAATGACTTCTCTACATTTTTCAACTGCCTGATTTTTTTTCCGATGGCGGATCACACTTGGGTGACGAACCCTATGCCACAACAAGGCCAGAAACTGCTACTCATTTGTCGTTACCCAGCGGGCACCTGTAAACCAAGTCACGGAGGCGAGTAGCGTTGCCCGCGTCATACCACCACAAACCCGTTTACAGGGTGGGCCACATTCATACAACATCACAGAAGAAAGGACAGAGAAACACAGAGAGAACAGAAACATCCATGCCCGAACCGGGATTCGAACCCGGGACCAACAGCTCAGGAGTCAGGAATGCGAACCACTCAGCCATCGGCCGGCTCAATTGCCTGATAAGTTTTCATAAAATACGCTTTGAAATTTATGAAGTATGCAACGCATGGGATTCGTGATGCTTCTTTTGAAAGTAATTAGACTCTTCAATATCAATAATAATAATAAAAATAATATATATAAACATATAATGACTTTAATGATTAGAAAACATTTATTATTTCTGTTTCAATTTTTTGTTAGTTACATATATATAGGCAAAAGGAATTAGAAGTAGCTATGGAGTTTTTTAGCTTTCAATTCTATAGTTTTCTCACCATTAACCAAATATCAGTAAGATAAGGCATCAAAAATGTGGTAAAATCTTTCAGTGATGTGAAAACATGTTTATGATATTTACAACGGCATCTCATACAACAAACAAATCAGGGAGCCCGCACTGTCTTCGTTGGTCAGAGCGTCGTTCTCACTGTCGGAAGGTAAGGAGTTCGAATCCCTACTTAGGCAAATGTCCCATCATATTCAATTATAGTGTTTGCGACACGTTCGATAGGTCATGGTCGCAATGTCTTTCAAAAGAAATGATACATCTGGGGTGGCAGGATAAGTATTGAGGGTCCTTTGCTTGATCCTTGCTTCTAAGTTAAGACGACAATCATCTCGCTAAACTGTTGTCAAATTAAGAAAAATTAACTGTTATAGGTAGGTAGGTTATGGCGGACACTTTTGGAGCTTTATGCTAAGATGCTTGTAGCTCTCATTGAAGAAGATATTTGGAGAGGATTTATGTAGTCAATCGATTAACTGTTATACTACACAAGAACAAACGGTATTATCTTTTGAATTTTTCACTTCATTTCAAAAGAATTTGTGGAATATTATGAAAACAGAACTCGTTTTTCACGGTTAGAGTATATTGTAAATGTTTCAAATGACATAAGATATTAGTGCTTAAACACTTCTTTTTTTTATATAAAATGGCTTTTATTTTATATGTGTTCCAGTTCAGATCAAAATATTTAAATGTGTGTTGAACATAAAGTAGGTGGATCGCTTAATTGGCTGTTGTTCAAAACAGCTCTACAAATTCAGGTGGTTGAAGCTCACACATTAAAAATGGAATGCTATAAATTACTCAAATTGCAGTTTTACACGTTTTATTTAGATCAAAATAGTAAATATACATTCAAGATAAAAAAAAATCGTTATTGTTAGTTCAAGGTAAAACATTTATTGTAGAGTATTAAAAAATTATTTTAACTTATAAGCTAGCAAACATTAAGATGCTATTGAGTGTTTAGTTGAAACATTCGAAATCATGCTGTTGTCGTGTGTCAGCCAGGCTGGCAATATGGGGTGCGCTGCTCAACTTTTCCAACTGAACCCTATTTTGGTTTGGAGTCCGACTTCTTCAGTACACACATGCCATAGGGACCCGTTTATAGGGTAGGCAACCAATCACTCCTCATTCATACAAGGAAAGGACAAAGACAGGATAGACAGAGAGAGAAAGTACATCCATGCCCGAACTGGGATTCGAACCCAGGACCTAACTATCCGCAGTCAGACACGCTGACCACTAGACAAGTTGGGCGGCATTCGAAATCATAAAACATAAATAACATACCATCAACAATATGAAGTAATCATTTTATACTTTAAATTAAGTATTTAATGAGAAAACGTATCAACATATATAAAAAATTGTGTGTAAAATGTGATTGTTGTTTTGCTATCAATTTTACAAATTGAAGTCTAATACAAAATTAGAAGTTTATTTTTAACCAACAAAAATTATATTAATGCATTCATAATGTAGACGATTGTTAAAAAACCTTTTGATATTATTTTTTTTAATAATCGGCAAATATAATCTATAAAACAAATTTTTTTTCATAGATTATTTTTTCTTTTCTAATGTCCAGCCACAAGGAATAATTCAATATCAAGCATTAAAAATTGCAGAATTAATGTCTTCTATAGCAGGATATACAGCAGATTTGCCATCATACTACATAAGTATCATTAAGAGGTTCTGACACTGGCGTTTTGGTAAAGTAGATGGGCCACGTTTATCAGAAGCAGAACCCGTTGCCACTCTCAGAAATAATATTTTATTTGGAGGTCATTGCGATCACGATCTATTTATTGTATGAGCCGCCATTCACGTTTAATAGGAAGATCCATCGTGAATGGCAGCTCCTACAATCAATACCTTCCGCGGACACGAAAATCACGACTTTCCAAACTAGGACACCAAGGGCACATTTTTTCCAGATTTTATTACAGGAGTATCTCAATCAAGATCTTGATTTAGACATTTTCTTAAAAGAAACATGTTTAAACAATCATATAAACAAACTTTGTTCAATCCTGTGTACAATATTCTTTAAAACTCAGTTATGAACTCTGTTTTTAGTAGCAAATTCCTAATATGCTTCCTGAAAATGCTACTTCTTTTAAGGAGAGTTATAAGTAAGTGTAAGACGCATTTATGTATTACAGCGCAGAGAAGGCCCATCAATTCGTCATTATTTAGTACAACGAAAGTAGTATATAAAGTAGTAACATGTCGCTATTCTTCCTCAGTTGGTGGATCAAATTTGGTCCCTAAAGGTCGCAATTCTGATATTAACCCACTTTGAGCTAAAAAACATTTACTTTTATTATTTATGTAAGAAACTAGTAGTCGAATCATTAGTTTTGATCTCACTAGAAATAATCAAAAGAAAATACATAACCTTCATAATTATGCCTGTATTGACAGATAAAAAGTGTTATTGATGTTTAGGGATTCTTGACGATTGAAACTCAATGAAAAGATTTAATATTATTGTAATTAAAAGGAAATTGAAAACATGTTTTCTGATGATTGTCCTATTTTTGCAGTGTACTGGAGCAGTGAAATGCCAGACCTGACTCATCAAAACTCGGCTAGCATTATGAGTTTCCAATCCAACCTGACGGACAGTTCCGCTAGCTACCACTCTCAAATGTCGGACCATTCAGAATCTAAGGTAATCCCAACAGAGTTCGGTGGTCATGTATAAATTGTGGCTATTTTTGTATCGATATTGTTACTATTGCTGGATTTTGGCAATATTATTAGGTAATTTTCGAATGAGTGCTTTAGTCCCTACTATCCATTTCTGATAATTGATCCATAATGTTGCCATTTTTCAATAACATAAACTTACTTTCAGTTCATGACTTTAAATCTCGCATTGCTATTGCGCTATATTTCACCCAATCTACTCATTCTTGTTGACTCCAAGCTGAACAAGATTGACTGCCTCGTCATTTTATGTCACAATCCAGTAATGAGGGGTCAAAATGCAAAATTTTATTTTCAAGCCAAAACCAAAATCAAATCAAAATTAAGTCATAAATTAAATTTTAAGAATATATGATTCTATCGAAGCTATTATTTGCTAGGTGTTTTTTATAACTTTCAGAATAAGTTGCTGTGGTCATGTTCCAATCAGAGCTAGTCGGGCTGTTTGGAAGATACTAATTTGGAATATAATTGTGTCCTGAAAATCTTAACACGTTATAGGCATCAAAATTTCACATTTAGTTGAGCTGTTATCTTCTACATCCCAACTCCAAAAATTTTTAAGCTCAATGAATATCCAACATTCCATTTTGTGTTCTCGAATAAAGTTTACAGAAAAATCATCCTAGGTCAGTTCTACAAATAGTCTCGCGCTTCAATTGAAAGTTTCAGTCAATAACTTTAAATTGAGTGGTGCAGCTCTGAGACTGCTTACTAATAAGATACGTTAATTAAGTATACTGAACTGCAGCTACTAATAAATTTCAATGCACAATTCGACACATCATTAAATCAGTATTCCCTTCGTGGTTCCTCAAAAATTATTTTTCACCCTCTAAATGTCTTGATCTTTATTTTAAACGTAATATCCTTGTATTATAGAAAACTGTAACAGATATCAGCAGTGGTAAAGAAAGCTTAAAAGTATCGTAAAAAGAATTGCACAGAACATTACTACTCTTTTGCACTCTCTCAATACACTTAAAATGACTTAATTAGAGAACCACATGTTGACTCTCGGAATAGGACTTGCTGTACTTCACGAAACGTCAAACAAATTTTGAAATGTCAAAAAGATTTTTAATTACTAAAGCTCTATTCTTTTATAATTTTAAAGATTCGTGCCATTAAAGAATGTAACCAACTTGGTTAACAAAAGAAAACTAGATAAATGTTATAATATGTCACCAGCTATCATCTCGCTTCTTTCTTTCTTGTTTTTTTCCACTATGGATTTATTTACCGCCAGCAAACATACTACAGAGCAACAGTGGTGACAAATTCTTTATTTTATGTATTCTCACTTCATTTACTGTTTTGCGATATTTTATGTAATAAATATTATGTTTTTCCTTCTCATACATATTCGACATAGAATATTTTGAAAAATTAAACAATCGATCTCAGTTTAATATATGCTATTTTAATACCACTCAAACTTAGGCAGCAGTTATCCAATTATATCTCTCTCGTGGAACAACGCTCTAACGTTTCTCAATTATCCAATTTTGGTCATTGCACAACCCTCTGCTTCCTGAACCACTCTCTGTGCTAAATGATTGACACCCTGACATTTTGTTCATCAGATTCTGAGATTCAAAAGCTACTTTAAACCTTTGGTCGTACCAGCCTTTAAGTTACCGTACAGTGTCAAACCGAATTTAATCCCGGGCACTTTATGATCTGCACGAAAAAAATATGATTTGGTATTGTTCCATTTCATCGGTAGAAATTACATCTAAAGGACATTTTTTTCAACAGTATACGGAGTAGAAAAATAATAATTATTTGTTATAAATTCACTATACAAGCATATTATACAGGATTTCACTATACAGAGTTTCACTATAAAGACATAAACATTTTTATATTCTTTAAAAAATTTCAGAACAGTAAAATATTTGTTGTTGTTGTTACTTATGACACTTGGACAAGCCAAGCTCGCTATGCCGTTAGCTATGCGAATTTAAGTCAGTAGGATGTTTCTTTCGCTTAACCAGAGCAATAGGAAGGTGAAACTACCACTTTGCTTTTAATTTCTCCAATTTATGGCACCACCAGATGATCTGAAGGGGAAGGAAATTTTCTTTAGACCATGACACCCATGATAACTATTCAACGACCAGCAACAGGACTTTCTAATCCACAGATTTAACGATCTGTGGAATCGAAAGTCCTGTGGTTGGTCGCATGTACTTGATGGGTCTTTGGCGGCATTGGAAATCGAATCCCGCCTTTCCGGACGGAAGGCCGATGCCCTAACCACTAGGCTACCACACCACCTAGGCTACCACACATAATAATTTTTAGATTTGCAGCCTTGTTGATGGTGATGTTTTTAAGTGTCTGGCTCAAAAACATCACTATCAACAAGGCTGCAAAGCTAAAAATTATTAACTTTATAAACTTTCTCCTTGAATATAGGGACTTAATTATTCCAGAGGAATAGGAGGATAATGATGCCCGTGAGGGTGATAGACTTCACCGGGAAGAAGATGAGCCGTAAAATCCGCATACTCCATCTCTCTCATGTTCTACATTTAGACATTTCCCTCTCTACCTGTAACATTTCGCCTGTTTTTCATCTCCTTGTATATAGTTCATTATTATTTGTTTGCTATTTTCTCACCATCATTCCAGCGCTCTCACTTAATTACTTAGTCACAATTATTGTCATCATGTTATATTGACCTATTTTAATGCATTATGTATAACCTATCTAAACTTTTTGTATATATAGCTTAGAATTTCATATGACCTAACTTACTTTGAGCCGATACACCCAACTATCAAATCCATACTAAATGCTTTATTTATTAATCATTATTACCTCGTTAATTTGCAGTAAGTGCAGGTATATGTATTCAATTTTGTTTTATCATTTTTAATTTCCTTTTGTTTTTCCATTTATTTTCTTTATTTCTTATATGCATGCAATTTGATATGTATTTCATATGCCTGTCTTACCATATCCTGCCATGTATTTTGTCTGATACCTATTTTGAATGCTTCTTACGTGTCCACGTGTTAACTCTCAATTGCAACCTAATTTGTGTTAAATAGTATACTTTACAAACCCTCTTTACTGTGTAAAAGTAATAATTTCCAGTGTCTCCATATGATTGCAAGCATAATTGTATTGTCTTGTATGTACTGTGTTCCGTTTTCTTTTCTCTCCAGCGGGTCCATCAAATCTGGTAAAACCCTTTCAGGGTTAGGTACAGGGACCTCTGCTGGTGTTTACTTTACTTTACACCCCTAGTAAAATATTTAAAAATGTGGAGTCAAAAGGTTGCAATTTATTTTGTTTGAAAATAGTAATACATTTGGCTACTTTACCACCGGTAAATACCATTTTTGAGCACTGAAAACGATGAAACACGTCTTTTAAAATCAATCAAGGACTTGAGGAATGAATCTCGTGCTTTTCAGTTGCGTTGCCGCTGAACTGTCGCTTTCTTGTGTTTCAGGAGGAAGAGATCTGCCTCATCTTGAACAGGGTTCGCTCCCAGAACAAGGTGGAGGCGAGCAAGGTCCTGCTGGCGCTGTCTGCCAACGTCGAGAACTGCGTCTCTATGAGGCATTGTGGTGAGCTCTTCAAATGTTTTCTTTTCTTTACTTTAGTACCCATTATTCTTTCATATTATTAATGTGCAATCTTTCGGGGAAGACGGGGAAATTCGGAAAGAATTCTCAGGATTTAAATATTTGTATTCATATGACTTAACTTAAAATAAATGTGCACTACAGGTGCCATTTAAAATTTAATCTTGGCGACATTTGTTTAAAGATTTTAAAGAAATTGTTTATAAATATGGCAATTATTAATTGAAAATTCTATTAATTAATGTCAGCCTCGGCAGCGCAATAGGCAGCGCGTCAGTCTCATAATCATATTAATTGTAATAAAATTTTTAAAAAATCGCTTTAGCTGATTTAAACTATTTATAAAGTGGATGCTTTGTCTTGTCTTTTTCATTTTGCTTTTTCTTCTGTTCCTTATTGTCAACGTGTTAATAGCTTGAATCCATGGAAAATGGCTTCTCAAACCAGTGTATTGGTCCTTACATCAGAAATCGTTTTGGAACTAGTTTGATATCCCCCATTGGCGATCTTTGCGACTTTTTTCATCGCCAAATCAAGCGCATGTTTTTAAACGCGGGAATTTTCCCAAAATTCAAAAAATACTCATTTTATAAAATTTTAAATCACACAACAGTATAAAAAATCAGAAAAAATATTAATAGAAAATGAATAAAAACTTTTTTGTTGGTTTTGCCTTCTTTACAAAACAACCTGTAAAAGAGATAAGTAAATAATCCTTCCTTGATACGACGTCAATCACACATTTCAAATATGCTCGGTAATATTATGGAAAACATATAAAAAATAATAATAAATTAACAAAAATATATAAGAAAAAATAATAATAAATGAAAAGAAATTGGAAAAAAAGAATAGTTTACAATGTTGAAAAATATAAATGAAAAATATAATAATAAATTAAAAAATATATAAAAGAAAATTATATAATAAATAAACAAAATAAATAATAAATAAACAAAAAGAAATTGGAAAAAAGAGCAGCTTACGATGTTTAGACGCTGGTGACAATGAAACACAACAACAAACGTAGAACAAAAAATTCAAACTGAATGTAAAACGAAAACTTTAAATACTGTTGCCACAGAAAAGAACCATATATATATATATATATGACGTAAAAATGATTTAAAACAAAAGAAAAATGAAATCTGGTAACAAAAAATCTGAAAAGTAGCAAAAACTCAATTTGGCAACGCTATAATCAAAACAAAATCTCAAATTATTAACACTATAATGAAAAACAAAGGACGCTAGATTTGGCGAGAAATCACTTGGGGAGAATATCAAACTCACACCATCGTTTTATTACCAAAATGAACTTCGACACCATTCTCAGACATTCGATTGTGAACTTCGCCTTGTTTGCTCGAAGAATGGGATTTGAAGACAGGCAACAAATTCGTTGACGAGACGTATTTATGACGATGTCTCTATACGATGTGACGTATTTGAAACGTACATCATGGATATTTTAAACCAATGAGAATTGTAATAAAGTGATGTAATCTTGATCTCAACTGGGACGAAAAAAAAATAGATTTAATATATTTTAATACTTTACAAAATCTTTGTAGGAGGAAGTTTAGATATGAAATATCTTGTGTAATGAAAACTAAGAAGCTAAATAGAGTTTTCTCTTGCTGAAGGCTGCCTGCCCTTGCTGGTGGAGCTGCTGCATTGTCCGGACGAGAACTCCAATACCTTCCAGATGGCTGACGCGCAGAGGATCCACTTTGAGGTCCGGGAGCGGGCGAGCCAAGTCCTGCACAACATCGTCTTCTCGCAGCCGGACGACCGCAAGAGTCGGCGAGAGGCGCGCGTCCTGCGCCTGCTGGAGCAGATCCGTGACCACTGCGACCACCTGCGACACTCGGACGACAACAGGGGTGGTGAGTGCAAAAGCATATGTTTACTTGTTTTGTTGACAATTATCTAATTTTTCCACCCAAGTTTCAGTTACATCATATCAAAGATTCACATCCTCTGATTGTAATTAAAATAACTATGAAAAGCAATCCGTTACAGTTACGAACAATGAGCTTTTTGATATAACTGCTCTATTGCAGACTTTAATACACGAGTGCCTTTATATCAAATAAGTATTTATTTCGATTTCAGATTATTGCGTCAATGAAACGTTTTGTTCGTTAATTCTATTTTTGAGATTCCTCATCCGATAGAATCCACAAGTAGTTTTTTTTCTTTCCTCCAGGTTTTATTAGAGCTGTTAACGTAGAGTCATCTACTTTTCACTAGGAGTCAACCTCAGGAGCCGTTGAAAGAATTATTACCAGAAATCCTTTACAAAAGATGATCTGAGAGCTGTATCGTCTTTTCTAACATTTCGAAAGCAAGTAAAAATAATTTCTGAGTTGCAAATTCAATTATCCAAAACAGCTGGGCACTGCCTTTACATATAGGATTGTTGCAATAATTGATTAGTTTAATGGAAAGATCATCCATTAAAAGATTCGAGAGAGAATTTACCAGAACATTCCACTTTCTCTCAACGGGAAAGCTCTTGAAGTTCTTGTTTAACTTTAGTTTATCATGAGATACATCACGTGTTTTGATATCTTTTGGATACTATAGTGATCTAGAGATATTGCTAAATTAATTAATAGATCAAAGAGAAAATCTTTAATGATATTTTAAGCAGAAAAAATAAAATATTTTATTACCAATTAGTTATTACAGCTATTATCAACACTTGTTTCAATCTAAATGAAAGCTCAATAATTGCAAAAACGTTTTTGCGAATGACGGTTTGAAAATAAATAATAAAATTATCATGTGGGGATTTCCGAAGAATATATATATATATATATATATATATATATATATATATATATATATATATATATATATATATATATATATATATATATATAAGTTAATCGTCGTAATAACTACAGTAATTTATCGAAAACAATAATTCTGTAAATACAGTATAACGCCATAAATATCATCCAATGCGATTAAAAATTTTCTGGTAATATAAACAAATACGCATAAATTAAGTAAACCTTTTTGGACTTTTTAGCTTTAAAACTTACATGTCCATATATTTTAATTGGTGTGTAATTTTAATTTGGTAATTTTAATCCATATATTTTATCAATATTCTAACTCAGGGTTTACATAAATGATTCGTTTATTGTGAAAAGGCTGTATTTTTAAAAACATTACCTGTATACCTAAGAAAGATGTGAAAAGAACTCAGATATGCATGTGTACGAATAATACTGTTGAAAATAAGCCTTTTCAAAGCGAATGAATCATTTAATCTAACCTATATTGCTTTTTATTGTATATTCTTGTACAGCTTTAAATCTGAAAATAGGAATACCGACTACATTGACTGAGGTAAGTCCGGAATTCATTTATCACGCCGCAAAGAAGCCAAAGAATAACTATTGGCGCAATAATTCAACTCTCGCGTGTTTCACAGGAAGAAAGTTTCTAAGAGCTGTTAAGAAATCCATTCATTTTTTTTCATATTTTATGATTATCAAATGAAGCATTCCCTTCTTCCAGTGACCGTTGTGTGTGTGTTGCAGGGGAGAGTGCGGAGCAGCAGCTGGGGACGTCTGTGGCTTCGCTCATGAAGCTCTCCTTCGACGAGGACCACAGGCACGCCATGTGCCAACTCGGTGAGTCTCATCCCTTTTCTGTGTCTTGGAATCCACTCTAACCAATCAAATGAGCCTTCGCGAACAAAAAATTGAATGCGAGCAACAAATCAAACTCTCTGCTTTAAATTAATACAGTGATCTCGTTTTTACGAACGCGTTTAAGATTTAACGAATGACTGGCTGGTCCCATAGACACATTTATAATTCCTACTGACCGACTTACACTTTGAAAAAAGTCTCTTATTTTTTCCACGCACTTTTCTTTTTACTTTTAGTTTTTATATTTAATTTTATTTTATGGTTGAGAAACTTGAATCGATATTTTTATTGGAGAATAATAAATTCTTCACATTGTGGATAACTAACTGTATTGCTGTAGTTGAGATATCGAAATTCTTAAGCAATTTATACAGAATTTCTCCCACCTAATCTGCCTTACAGCCTCAGACAATAGCATCAAATACAATTTCTATGGAACTTCTTCAACCTAATCTGCTTTACAGCCTCAGACAATAGCTTCAAATACTATTTCTCTGCAGAACTTCTGCCACATAATCAGCCTTACAGCCTCTGACAACAGCTTCAAATACAAATACTGCAGAACTTCACCCACCTAATATGCCTTACAGCCTCAGACAATAGCTTCAAATACAATTTATGCAGAATTTCTCCCACCTAATCTGACTTACAGTCTCAGACAATAGCTTCAAATACAATTTCTCTGTCGAACTTCTCCCACCTAATCTGCCTTACAGTCTCAGGCACAGTTTCAAATACAAATATCGATACTGGTGATCATAAATTCGTACCGCCTCATGAAATAGACATTCTAGGTGCAATGCGCTTTTGCCCTGTTTCTCTCAGTAGATTGATGTGTCAATTTTTTCCTTTTCATTGCAGGTGGTCTCCAAGCGATAGCAGAGTTGCTGCAGATCGACCAGGAAGTGCACGGATGCACCAACGATCCGTTCTGCATAACCATCCGCAGGTACGCGGGGATGGTGCTCACCAACTTGACCTTCGGAGATGGGGCCAACAAGGCTCTGCTCTGTTCCATGCGACCCTTCATGGAGGCGTTGGTGGCCCAGCTCTACTCCCCTAGCGAGGATCTCAGGCAGGTGGGTTCCTCACAAGCAGTTGCTGACTCACTTGCATCTAGAAAAACTGTACTGTTTCTCTCTCAATTATGTGAAAAAAGTGGTAAATCTATCTAACATAAAGAGGTGCTAAATAAGTCAAATTTGTAGAGATTACTGCTAAATGGACTTTTTTTATGATGAGTTTCCACTTAAGCGTCAGTTATCTGCGATTCTGTGACGTGTCGAGCTCCGATTCGTGGAGCATTTCATTAGAGTTTTATTGTAACCCTTGAATCTTATAGAAATATTACATTTTTGAAATGGTAGTATATTTTAAATTTATCTTTCAAATTTTTCCATAGAATTCAGTTTGTTATATTTATCCGAAATAATGTTAAACCACGAAATTTCGTATTTTGAATTTGGATTGGGGAAAGTTGTAAGACAGTTTGCTACGAAATTATTTATCATGTCAAACCCGCACCAGTATTTTATTAAAAAATTTTCTCCTTGAGTTGTTTTTTAATCTCAGGATCGCACACATGAAAACATTCTACATGCATTTCAGTCTGCATAATAACTAGGTATGGTTTTTGTGTCATACCACTGCCAACTGGACACTTTATTGTTTAATTGGTCTTAGTCATACTCACTTGCAATAGTGGCTGCTCATACATCTGATTCTGAGAGATAATTTCCCATCATGGTAAACATGGATGTCACATCCCTAAATCCAGAGATCTGTCTTTTTCTTCTCCTCTCTTCTGCCTTCTTTTATTTATCTACCTCATTCTGTTTATGTTAAAAGAGTTTGAGAGCTTCCCTTCAGTTAGCTTCTCCTGGGAACTTAATTACAGACGTGCTTACCATACGCTGACCCGTGTCTTTAGAAAAGAGAGTCCTAGCATTTGAGAGCTTTATAGACCAATACTTTTTCCTCTGTTTCGGGTATACGAGAAGTTGCTATGGTCCTCAATACACATCAATCGGCTTAAGGGATCAAGCGATTGGCACGTATATAAAGTGAGTTGTTGAGGGTGGAGGCCATTTCGAGTATGAACTGTGAATGTACTGTACCTGATTAGCACTGGTGCATTACCTTGTCGGACTTCGTAGGGGATGTTTTTTGTTCCCTAAGCTCCATATTTTTATCTAGAAGCCAATAATTAACTTTTCCCTATCAAGAACAACAGTTACCTAATTTAAAAACTAAATTCTTTGTTGGTAAAAGGAAAAAAAAGCACGTTGATATCAGTTTCTTCTTTTCTTATTATGAGGAACATGTGAGGAACTTAAGAATATTCAATTGATGCGCTCAGGTGATTTGCTAGTAGATGTTTCATCAAATGCACAGACAGTCATACTGGCAAAATATGAGATTTTTGGAAAATTTCGAAGTGACTGTCCCTTTTATGGCAACCTTAATATTTCTCGTGTTGTTATCTCAATGAGAGATTTATTACATTTGTCTCTCGGCGGATGAGATTCGAAAATAGTCACAGAAACAGACGATCTATGGTGTAAAAGATATTACTGTCAGAAGGGATGGTTTAGTTTAGTGTCGTATCCATTCGAATTATTTCATGTGTGTGTGAAAGTCAAATTATTCCATGTTCCAAAATCACAGCTTTGGTAATGTGTAAAATTTTAACATCATTCTTTTCGTAATAGGAAAAGCTGCATTTATGAATTTACTCACTAAACCTGAAATTCTAAATCCCTGGTGATGTTTCCAGTGGCTAAATTTTGAACACGCATATTTTGCTTCTACAGACAATCTCACCTGCTCACGTTGTTCTGTGTTAATCCGCGATAGTTTGAACTGCACAGCAAAGAAGACGTGTGTCAGCTGATCAACACTTCTGTTCTCGAATCTGTCTTCGATTTCTGCCGTAAAAGGAGAAAACCACAATTAAGGTTAATAAAAAATGTTTATATCATGAGGTGAGACGTTTGGTCACTTCTTGTACTCCTTTCTCAGGAGTCAGTAATGTCACTGCGGCCAGAGAAATTACTAAATCAAGCAACACTCAAACTGAATCATAGTCTCTTTCTGTAGAATTACGTCAAACATCTTCGAAACCGAAAATTTCCAATTTTTTTACTTTTTCTAAGAAAGCTCTTTTTGCTAAATTTAAATCAGCAAGAGCTTTAAAGCTGAAAAATGTAATTAAGTCCTGGAAACGCCTCCCACATCCACCCACAATGCTTTTTCATTTCTAAAGGTTGACGTAGTAATTTTACATTCCTCAGACGATGATATATTTGTGGTGAACTGTCAAAACTGCTTTCCAGCTCCGGTAAAATAGCCTACTTATTTAAAAAAATAACTTCCTTTTTTTGTGTCTCTCATGATTTCAGTTCTCTTTTTGAGGACATCAAGTCTGAACACCAACAAATAACTCTGCATGCTAAATATTTCTAGAAACTTTACTGATCATATCTATCTGTGCGTTGTAGTGATGATGGTGCAGTGTCTGGAGCATACTTACATCCAATAGTTTTCGCACCATTGTACAACCCCTTAATATAACTTTACAGATTTTAGCTGTGTGAACTCACACATTCTTCATTGGAATTTGAAAGACAATTAAAGAATTTATTTTTGTGAAAAACTCTCTATTCTATTACATAAACAACATTACATGGAGCTCAAATCATTAGTGCTCACTCAAACATTACAAGGAGTTTAAAACATTATTTAATATGTTTTAAAATAATTTTTTCGAATGTTTTGATTAGAGAGAGAGAGAGACAACTTTATAATCGTAATTAAAGTCATTTTAACTGGGCTGGAGACTGTCATCCTTATTTATACTTCCCTCTGACCATAAAGTAGTGTTGTAATGTTGCATTTTTACATTTTTATAAGTAAACAATGTAAAGTTTGTAAATGTTTCTAATTTTTTAAAATTTAAAAAAATAAAAAATGTAATAATAGTTGGAGATCTTAATTCTAGTGGACGTAAACGATAGACTTGGCAACATTTTGGAAAGCGATAAATTTTGAGATCTGTAGTTTTTGATTTGGCGAGATTCAGTTGATAATCAACTGAATTTGCATTTTCCAAACTGCTTTTTGGGATTTTGCATATATGACACATATGGTTGTTTTCATGATAGGTTTTTATATTCTTCATTTTTAGATTAATAATATCTTAGTGCTTTCTCATGCTGATTCTTGGCGACAAGATTTAAAAGATTACTAAGATTTAAAAGTAGATTAAGATTTAAAAGTTGCAAAACATCAGTAAAGTAATGAGTTTCCAGTTAACTGAATTGCTTTCTTCTGAGTGGTAAAAGCCAAAAGTACCGCCATGTTATCTTAAATTCCAGATTTAATACTCAGCTTTGAAAACCACCCGATTCACAGAATAAACATTGCTCAGACAATAAATTCACAAATTAAACGATAACACAATAAAATGCGTAGTTACATCGATATTCTTGAGCACACATAACACTCTATACCTATGGTTAACTGACTTTGCAATACTTGCCTATTACCAAGCGCGCTACTCTCCATTTTGACCCATGGTCAGTTGACAAAGTTAGGACACCCTCCTCTCTCCATATTTACGCTATACGAGAGAAATGACCGCAACCCAAGGAGCTCCAGCTGCTCATTGGTCCCCCCCCCAGTTGCTGCCACTTAGCTAATCTCACGGGATGAGATGTGAAACTGCTGCAGCTCAGACATTTATAAAAAAAGAAATTTACACTCAACTTCATAGCAGTATGACAACGACTAAATATAATATTTCGCTTAGTTGGTATATTTCATAGGTTATCCTTTATACTAATTTTTATACTTCTATCAATATTCTCTTTAAAAACTGTGGCCTTATGTATTCAGATCTGGCGATTGGGAATTAGCTGAGAGAAGCATTACGAACCGTATGTTGAGGGTCGTGTTATCTTGATAAAAAAGAAATTGAGTTTATTTTTAATACCCATGGTTAATACCAGTTGATTTTTATAATGTTCATTAAAAAATACTTAATTAAAAAGCATAACCCATGTTGCCATTAATAAATATAAAAATGAAATTTATATTTGTATACATTTATAAATTACTCTTTTATTTTTAAGAAGGCTGAATCAATAAGCTTAAATAATAATAATAAAAAAACTATAGTTAAAGCCATAGCACAACGCCGTGGCTCATATTTATTTAAATAGCATCATGTTTGTTTAGATAGTGTGTCATCAGGACAGCTCAGGACCGCATAGAACTGTTGCGGTCCTTAGCTGTTCTGATGACACGAAACCAAAAATTGCACCGGTTCAGAAATATCCTAAACGGATTTCCTTCCAAGATTAATGATGTCTCTGGCATTTCATTCTGAATACTCCTGAAACTTGAAAAGTAGGATGGATTTCGGATGTTTTGATTGGCGTGCAACCTGCCGCATGGACTAAGTTTAAAGGACATGCGCAACAGCGCATTGCGCAGGTAACAACTTGTGAAGCTTCCGTTAAAAGCTCTCCTGAAGGACGTACTTACCTATCGCAATGAAGAAACTCAGGAAACTCGGCAGACATGCATGCAAAAGCGCAATCTCCCTTTGTCAACCACCAACGAACCTGTGCGTTCTTCAGAAGAAAAGGGTCTCAGTTCGAATCCCTCCACTGTTGTTGAACAGAGGAAGTTCTGTACGTATATCTGTCGGAGTGCGGAGTTATGCTTGGAAATATTCCGGTAATTTTTTTACCTAGCAAGGCCCATTGTCTGCACAATTGACCTCTTGGAAAGTCATTTACCTAGTGGATGCCTTAAAATAGCTGAAGTTGTCAAACTGTCCACGACACGGTGTCAAAAGAGCTGGTATCGAACACGGGATTCATGGCTCTGAGGGTCGCACGGTGAGCTGAATACCTATGCACTCTGATACACTGTTGCGATTTTCCATTTCATTCTATTATAAATTTGTACTACTTGTATACATGTGCGATTAGTGCGCAGAACCTATGAAAAGTTCACTGGTGGGATTTTTAACCATTTTGTTCGGGGTACCGAATCTCCCTGGGAACGCGAATGCTGTTACAATAACATTCAATCACATGAATTCATTGTTAGGCAAGACCAAATTAATTTAGAATCCTATTTTTATTATTAATCGGTGCTTTTTTTAAATATTTGATTGAAAACATTTTTTTAATATATCTACAGAAAGAAGATAGTTATATCACACACACATAGGTTTTAGAATTTTCTACTTTAGAAAACCACCCTGTTTATCTGGAGATAGCAGGGAGTATTTTATCGGTGCGTCATTTTCTGTAATGATTCTGTCATTTCCGCTGTCCAATTGGCATCCCACGACTTCCTGCTTCCAGCAGCTTGCATGAAAAAAAAAAACCCTTACGCACAATAAACGATCGTCTCGCGTATTCATTTTGTGGAAGTTTTTTTTTCATACTTCAGGAATAGCAGGAAGTGTAAGAGAGAGAGAAACTTTTCATTGATTGCCGCAATTTCACTTGTGCTCAGATATTATTATTATTTTAATTTTAAGAAAGATGTTTAGTTTATCTGCTGATATACGATTACCTATTGCGGTATTCTTTCCTTTTTTAAATCGTCCCTCGGCATCAAAACAACGCCAAATTAGAACTGTGCACATGCAATTAGTGGTTTCGGTGATTGTGACATAGAAAGTTTTTTTCCCATGAATTCCACAGTGGTATTCCATGCATCGAATGCTCTTCTTTTATTGTTTTTTATGTTGCACTTCCACATAACATTCGCTTTCATTCGATCTCTAATTGTTTTTTATTTTTATGCCTAGAATGATTGCTATATATATATATATATATATATATATATATATATATATATATATATATATATATATATATATATATATATATATATATATATATATATATATATATATATATAACAACGAGTCTAAAAACAAAAATAAAACAGTTTAAAAAAAAGTTGAATAAATTTTTAATGCGATGTGAAGGATTTAAAAAAATAAAAATAAAAACAATGTTGTCACTAACAAAACGATAGAAAAATATTTGAACAAAATGCAAACGCTTACATTTTGTTACATCTGGGTGCTATTAAACGTACAAACAATATTTGAATATAAATGATGACTGGATAAGAATGCAGCTGCAAACGATAACCTAGCTGGAGCAAAAGAAATTGGAAGTAAAATCAGCAAAAAATAATTCAAATATTTCATCCTGCACATAGAAATGAATGCGATCCATAAAGATGTCCACTCCATCTGGAATCATTGATTGTAGTGGTTCTGTTTATAGCTGTTGCCAGTTTTCTACGTTTGCCTTAAAATTATTTTAATCTCTTATCTTCTCAACTGTCCGTGACAGCTGCATGAGCCAACGAAATCATTTTGTTGGAATCTACGTCATTTCGAGCCCTACGTCCAAAGTCAATCCAATCATTTACTATCTATATAGCGACAGAATTACAGATTATTAAACTCATGTATCAGAATAGTAAACGCATTGGAATAAGAGAGAGACGTTTAACCAAGAATACTATTCAGCGACTTGGTTGGGAGACTTTTGTGTCTTCCTCCTTACTCACCTGACTTTGCACATTCAGATTACCACCTTTTCCCTTCTCTGGACAATTAACTTCATGCAAAAATCATCCACCAATAAAGCAGATTTGCGGTAAGCATTGACGAACTTTTTTGCGAGCCAGTAGCTTAGGGAGGGAAGGAAGAAGTTCTTATAAATTTACTAATATTTAAAGATTTATTTACAAAACTATTTACAGATTACTTTAAGGTAGCTCCTTCATACAATCTCCCTTCTCAATTGCTTGTACAACTCTCTCAACACAACATATTA
This sequence comes from Latrodectus hesperus, assembly GCA_037975125.1. NCBI lineage: Eukaryota > Metazoa > Arthropoda > Arachnida > Araneae > Theridiidae > Latrodectus > Latrodectus hesperus. The sequence goes on along the minus strand of CM075860.1, from coordinate 13,348,783 downwards.
AGCACTGCCATCTAGTGGCCACTCATTTTTTTAAAGTAATATTACAGCTTGATGCTAACAGCTGTGAAAAGTCCACATCTGCTTTTGGGCTTTTTGGCGATCTATGATCTTTTAGATCTGGTCAGGTTCCACTAGACCAGATGGGGATTATTCCCACCACCACCACTGTTTGTTTTGCAAGACACACTGCCCTTTTATTTGTTTCGCTTCTACCACGGGCCTTGGTCCATCTGACGAGATTTACCAGTAATGCTTACGTTCTGGGAGATACTGTATTATCGGAGATTTATTATTTAGGGTTATCTATTCCTTGTATTGTAAATTACTATCATCCAAATGATGAAGTTGCGTAGGTAATGGGTGACTGCATAGTTTAATGCCAATGGAACAGCTATTGCTTCTGCTTAGAAAACTAAATTATTATGATGATTAATCAGTATGAATTTCTTGGGATGTATCAAGTAGTAAGTAGAGTGAATCCTGCAACTATGCGGTTGTCTATGTTTGATCGTTCAATGGACGAATTGAGGGTTACTTGTTGAAGAGATGCTAATGGCTGTGTCTTTAGAGCAGATAATAAGAATTCTATCACATTTCGCTGAGGGAGGACACTTGTACGTGCGATTCCTTCTACTGGTTGATCACACATCATGCATGTTCATCTTGAGTAGTAACATGGAGCGTCTTACTCGATCGGTGAACCTGCATTCTCTTAAAGATGTTTCGAATACTTACAGAAGCTGTATCCTTCCCTGAAGACTCTTTTCACGTTTACAATTGCTTTACAAGAGCAGTGCCTCTCACTTTCTCTCGAAATAATAGACCTGATTTCTATAACACCATAAATGTCTAACAGTTTATTTTCATGCTATTTTATACCTAATTTTTTTTATCTCTTGTTTAGTTTCATGCTATTTTATACCTAATTTTTTTTATCTCTTGAACATAGTAAGTTTCTTTGCATTTTGCATGCAATTTTCTGAGAAATCGCTGTTTTTAGGATTTTATCATAATTTTGGGGGAATTAGAATAAAGTGGAAATGAATTATTTATAAGTAGAAATTGAGACTAAATAATAGTTCAAAAAGTTTTTCTGGGGAAATTTTGATAATTTTTATTAAAATGTCAGAAATAATATTACTACCTTATAATTAATTTTTTCATTTCTGTTTATTAAAATATTCTCTATTAACTTCTCTTTTGCAAAGCATTAGAAAAATTGCAGGGTAACCGAAATAGTTCTCTTCTAGGTGACCGCCAGCGTCCTGAGGAACTTGTCTTGGCGTGCTGATCCGGCGAGCAAGAGGGCGCTGCGGAGTATTGGCACCGTCACAATGCTGGTTAAAGCAGCCATGGAAGCCGAGAAAGAGCCAACCTTGAAGAGCATCCTGTCAGCGCTGTGGAATTTGTCTGCTCACTGCAGCAGTAACAAAGCGGACATCTGCCACGTGGACGGGGCGCTCGCCTTCTTGGTAAGCACCCTAACTTACAAGAGCAAGTCCAAAACACTTGCCATCGTGGAGAACGGTGGGGGCATCTTGCGCAACGTTTCCAGCCACATCGCCATCCAAAACGACTACCGAGTGATCCTCCGCAAACACAACTGCCTCCAGATACTGCTGCAACATTTAAAATCACCCAGTCTTACAGTAGTGAGCAACGCGTGTGGCACACTCTGGAACCTTTCGGCGAGAAACGCAGTTGACCAGAGGGCGCTGTGGGAGATGGGTGCCGTTGGAATGCTGAAAAAACTCATTAACTCGAAGCATAAAATGATATCGATGGGTAGCTCTGCTGCCTTGAAAAATCTTCTTTCAGCCAAGCCTCCTGGGGTAGGCGTGGAACTTTGCGTGTTCGGAGAAAATTACAAAGGCTGCGATGATACACCTTCTTTAATGGTCCGGAAGCAAAAAGCCCTCAATACCGAAATCGATCAGAATTTAACGGAAACATACGAAATCACTGATAGTCCTAAAACTAGTCCCGTCAAGGTAGTTAATAACGATAAGCAAAATAGATCTAGAAGACACATATCGCCATCAGCCCGTTACATGACTAATCAAAAAATTCGAAATCAACTCAGTTTACCTAATCGAACTCAGAATACAGATAATATGCAGAGCTCTATTGTGGTAGAAGAAAAACACAATGGAGCTTTCCAGGTGACAAAGAATGCAAAACAGGCCATGAGTTACAGACAAAGTCAGATGAAATTTCAGCAAGAGACGAAGGAAAGCTCTGAAACTAACTATCAATCAGTTGACAGAAAATCAGCAGAAAGTGGCTATGAATCGTCTCGAATGAGTTCTGCACCCGCAAAAAGTAATAGGCATTCCTTCTCATCTGTAGAACACGATCGGTCACGACCAGACAGTAGAAACGCAAGTGTACCTTGTAATTACAGAAATGAAAATCGAACACCAGAGCGAAACTTTCAACCTGTAAGCAATTCGAAAATTAACTTAGATGAAAAATTGGGCTCATTTAAAGAACCTGTTCACCAACCACAACACAAGCCCACTATTGAAAGCAAAATACCTCTTCCCAAAAGTTTCAACCCTCAACGAAGTCAAAGCTCCTCCCCAGTGCCTCAGAGAAGAATTCCCACTCAAAAAGCGCTAAACACTTCGTCAGTTGCCCCCAATGCCAAAGTTGTCGACATCACCGTCACTCATCCCAAGTATGCATGGAATTCGAGTCCAGAAAAGCAAGACAATGACACAGAGAAGCCAGCAAACCACGTCAAGAGCTTTGGGAAAGTGGAAGATTGTACTAGAAAAGACAGTCCCGATGCTGAAAATGCCGAACCTTATGCTCTGCAACCACCAGAAATGGAGGATGGTTATAGTCACGAGGATAAAGAGAAAGCGTGTCATTTGGATAGCGCTGCTCCAAATATTTCTTCGGTAGATGACTCGGAGGATGTTGCGAACAGTGGAGCGCGATGTTCTCTAAACATCAAGACCAGTACGAGTGTTAGAATGATTCGACAGCATCCTCTGCTCGCTAATGTCTCCAACTACCGAGCTGAAGAGGACGGTGGTCGACTTTTTGAACCGAGATATGGTTCCAAGCAAAGCCATTTTGGGGAAATCGAAGAAGGTAATGCTTTATGTTTTATTCGTTTCTTAATATCTTTTTCATTGATTTGTGTCAGCTGCAGCTTCAAATCTTAACTTTTCTTTTTAGGAAAAACAGTGGACTTCTCCGTGCAAAGTGATTACGATATTGAAGAAACGTTATCGATGATGTCCAGAAGCAGCTCCATGGCCTCAATAAGTAGCTTTGATCAACAGTCTTTCCATGAAGACGAGAGTTTTGCATCCGATATAAGGTGAGAAATGAATTTTTTGAAACATTTGCTTTAAATCGGAAAACTATAATAGTAAACAATTCCTTTACCATTCGAAATCATTATGAGACCTGAGCAACTGTTGACACAATAACATTTTCTGATATTCCAGTGTTCGTTAACCTTTTGCAGATCGTCTCACAAAGAAAATCTTATGCGATTTTGCCACTCCTCTTAAAAATTGCATTTTCACTAAAGCATTATTGTAAGATATAAAATGAATATACTGAACAAATTAACACAAATGTCACTCGGAAATTTTTGAGGAACATTTAGTACTTAAAGTTGTGCTTAAGAGACTGCCTCAGTATTCTAAATATCAATACACTGCTATAGTTGAATTTTCCTAATACTTATCAAGTTATTAATCCTTAGAATCGAAGAAAAAACTGCATTTAATAATAGTATCAATATATACTTTGTTAAAGAAAATTGTGTCGAAGTAATTTATATTTTAGGTTTAAAAATAACTAAATGTCTCACTTTTATATTTTATATTTAAAAATAAATGTAATGTTAAGAAATAACTAAACACTTAAAACAGTTTAATAGTGTAGATGTTCTTTCATTCTGATGTGTTTTATCTTAATTAAGATGTAAAAATGATCATAATGAATGAGAACGTTTAACTCTCTTTCATATGTACATATGCATATCTTCATTTGGTAAAAGTTTAATTTTTTAATTTTAGAATTATTTCTTTAGTCCTCTTATTTTAGGAAGGAACACTTCATAATGTAATATAAATTCAAAAAACATTCATTCATACTGCTAATTAATTGGATTCATGTTAATTGAATTATATGCATATTAATTGGAATATATAGTTGTCATTGTATTTTAAGCAGAAAATATTTGAATGTAAATATAAATTGATATGCTTTAACAAAAACCGGGTATAATGTACAGGAATTGCATTTTACAACCGGTTTTGCATTTATTGCATTGAGGTGAAAATATATGGACATAGACGTAACAGGACTGGGACATGAGTTAAACGAGAATGCTGAGGGATAGAAGACTAAAGAAAAAATTTATAAACTTTATTGATGTCTTAATTCAGGCGATGGAAATGTTCAGACTCCTTGGAAATGTAAACATCAAACTATTTAACCTATTTTATAGAAAGAAGCACAATATACGAAGGTATATAATCTTATAAATACATATGAGTATACTATAAACAAATTTTTTGGTCTGAAAATAAAAACCTTGAAAAGCCATCAAAACAATTATACATCCATAAGTATAATGATTTAGGATTCAAAATGGATTAACCATAATTTCGGATAACAAAATTTTATTACCGATGAAAACAAGATGTATTGTTTTGAAATATGATATAGGATTCTTATACCGAAGTCGAACATTTGTTATCTTTGACTACGATGAAGTTACCAGAAAAATTTTAGGAACTTTCCTTTTTTAAGAAACTCAGTCTTATATAGTAAATAGAAGTGTTACAAACCGAGTGCCCAATCAGATCCAGCTTTCAATAAGATCAGTGCATGTTGTCTATTCGATGAGTCTGTTGCTTCAACCCGAAACAAATATTTTTCGAATCTTAGTGTATGAAGTTATACATTAAAATTCATTCAAAGAAGAAAATCGCCAATGATTGCATAGTAAGATAATATTGCAAGACTTATTTGAATCCTTTGAGCAATATAGATGCCATGGTATCGCGGAAAATGACTTTACTTTCAATTACAGTATCTCTTAGAATAGAACCATAGTATTTTGATATAAAAAATGTGTGATGTGTTTAAAATAGTTTGCTCTAAGAATTGTTTAGAACAGGGTCCTTAGAAATAAGTGAATGTAACTACTCGTTTTCTTTAATGCGATTTCCACTTCCTAAAATACGTCCCATTAAAAAATCCTGTATGCGGATTCTGAAGATAGTTTTCATTCGTGACTTGATTCGACAAACGTAACAATTTACGAAGCAGATATTTTTGTCTGGTATGAAACAAATAATAGGCGAATTTACAATAAAAATGCAGATGATATGTGAGTAAAATTTTCATGCTCTTTCTTGGTTGACGTACATCACATACCTATAAAATGGTGAAGTCAACAAATAAATCTTAGCCGAGAAGATCTGATACATTCTGAATTCAATGTTGTTTGTTAAATGATTGTTAATGCGATTTATCGTTGATGGGTTTTAATGATATGGAAAAGAAGAGAAAGTCAACTTCTTTCTTTAATCATAATTCAAAGTAACGGTTTAAATTATTTGAAATTTGCTACTATATAATATCTCTGAATTTTACGTGAAAATGTCCACGGGAGTAAATTCATAAGCTTAATCTTCTAATCATAAGCTAATAATTCATAGCTAGAAAAAGAATGGTATTTTAGTAAAAAATGGGCTTTCCTTTTGAGTTGAGTTTATGTATCTGAGATTTGAGTCAAAGGCGAGGCCCAATGAATCTCTTAGAGGAAAAGTGTTGATCTTTTGCTTATTTTTCATTCTATTTCTCCCAGATATTTTGCTATCCATGATTGCTCTTTCTCTTACAGCCACAGGAGCAGCGGCATCGAGTCTCCAAGCGAATTGTCCGATTCCCCTTGCGAGACCGCCCCCTCCAGCCCTGTGAAGCAGTCCGCCCCCCAACGCAGTGGCTCGTCTGACGAGGCTCAGACAGCGTCCTCTGTCGTCCCGATGGACAAACCTTTGCAGGAATCGGATCCCTTGAAGGGCGAGCTCAAGTCCCGCCCACAGAACGATAGTCAGGTGAGGCTTTTACTTCACTTCATATTGTTGCATTCGCGAATACCCAGCACACAATTTTCACTTTGAAATGCGATTCAAGTATTCGTAAAAATGCTTTACAGATGCTTACGTAAAATTAAGCTTAATTTATAAAGATACTTTTTAAGATTAAACTAGAGAATAAAAACTAATGTGTTCAAATTCTTAATTGGAAATCATATATTGTCTGATTTCGAAGACATTATTGATATCTTTAATTATGTAGAGCTGTAGATTTTCTTAGCATGTCATACATCAGATTGAAAATCATAGTTGAAATTACTAATCTGATTGGCAATTTACTAATAAAGGCATGCTTTTTTTTAACACAGATGCCGTATAATCCAGGATGCCAAACTCTTGAGTTTGGAGATTTTTTGGCGGATTTCTTATGCATCCGCCAACCTGGTTTTCACTACGTCATAGAGATGGAGACATAAGAATTACGCTGAAAATTCTATTTTGGCAACCTTAGTATTTACATCATAGTGCAGGTCACAATACATCATCTAGACAACATTTGTTTATCGCCAAAAAAATTCAGATTTGGAATCCTGGATTATACGGCATTAGTGCCGCTTTTTTTTTTTTTAAATCTAAGAATAATCTTTAATTTCATTAACTGTAGTTTTATGGATGTTCTGCTTATTAGACGCAGTGTGAATATTTTGCACGCCATTCTATTTGTAAAAAATGATATTTACCATAAAATTGAAAATGATTTAGTTTTATAGAAGAAAATAATTTATTTTCAGTAATTTTAGTTTAATTTTTCTCGCTTTTAGTTCAAGATTCGATAACTTTTTATGACTCATTCTATGGTGTGCAGTATTAAAAATGTACAATAAGATATAGATTTGCGGAAATCGAGTGACTGATAAATAGAAGAGATGTTGATGAAAAGTTCAAAATTACACACCGCGTCTAACAGGAAGGTTTGATGTGTGTCATGTAGAAAATAAGCCTTGTAACGCTTATAACCATTGAAAACCTACTCCCATAAATCGAACGAATATATAAGCTACTTTATTTTTTAAAAAAAATCTACGTTGCCTAATATTCAATTAAATTAAAACATGGGAACCTTACTTTCTTCCTTTTGAATGGTCATTGCAGAATATGATCAAGCATTCTTTTATTTTAAAATTTTAATTGACATACAAAATGCTGTGAAGCAGGACAATTGATCCCAAAAAAATGCCCTCATTTTATCCTATCTTTGTGATGTGCATTTTTTTCTGGAAGTCCTCGAAAGGAACTGATTTTTCACAGTTCCTCCCATACCAAGTGAGCAAGAATCTCAAGCATGAAAGCGTAACAGAAAAGGAAAGAATTGATCCCGAAAGAACAAACTTTTTTCTAAATATCTTTTGGAATAGGCGTAGGAGAATATAAAAGGACATACGTGGAGTAATTCTCCTTGCAAAAGAACTCATTTCCATTGTTGTGGCCGTCTCAGCAGTAGATTATGTAATGTGCAACAGTTGTGGGATTTTGTTAGAGGCAATGCAACAAACTTATTGAACCTTTCATTCTGTTGTATTTCTAGTAGTTAATAACATAAACTATTTACCATGCAGTGATCACAAGTTCATCAGATATTTCACCAAATGTCCTGTCCAGTTAACTTCTGGGTTATATGAATTTCTTGTAACAGTTTTTTGGTCATCATTCCCGTATAAATTATACGTAACATTCAATTGAGAAAAATCATTACTTCCAGCTCATGAATTTATTGATAAAAAAGGATGTAAATTTTTTTACTCCTTTCTATGTTATAATTCAAATCTGATTTAAATAAACATACTAGATATTCAGTTCTTTTCTTCAAATTCAAAATGACAATGAATATTTTACACAGCACTTTACATGCCTGAATTTAATAACATAACGCTTATACAGAGGGTATTAACAGATTTTTAGAACGATTTCGATTAAGAATTTTAAAATAGTAAATTTTTTAGAATAAAACTTTTTGGCAACAGCTTATTATTTGAAATGAGAAATATCGTCTGCTACTTTTAAATTTATTCGGGCGCTCCGTGGCTGAGTGGTCAAAGGCATCACTGCTAATCGCTTGAGACCGTAGGAGTGTGGGTTCGATTCCCACCGTGGCCCTGGGTGTTTTCTTCGTTATTCTTCTGTGGTTGTACATCTGTCATTGTGCTATTTGTCCTATTATCAACGAAGACTTACAGGCGGATCTCAAGAATCAAGCATACAAGTCTGAATATATGTAATGTAATAAAATAAATAAAATAAATAAATTTATTCTTCTTTTCAAAATGTAGCATGTAAACAAGCTGTGGTTTGAAGGATATGTTTCTGCGCTTTCCGAAGAGAACTATTCTTATTCCAGGATTCAAAAAAGTTGTGAAATGCATGGTATTAAAATTTCTAAGTGTAAAATAAGCAACATTATTAATCGGACAGGTAAAAACCATCAATCATTATTTCTATATGGAAAGAAGATTCCAAACAAATATCCGATAAAAGTACGTACTGTTTCAAATGTTTCTAAAGTGAAATTGCTGGTAACAAGAGAAAATTCATCAACACAGAAATCAATTGCAAAGTCTTTAGATACATCTGTAGCAACAATAAATAAAAAAATAAATCAAGATTTACAACTTAAAAATGCTAAAAAACATAATGTTCACCAACTTTTGCCGAGACATGTGGCTCAACGCAAAACATTTTGTAGAATCCTGTATGAAAACCATTTAGCAGGAGATAAATGGAAATACATTGTGACCCTTGATGAAGCATGGGTTTACCTAAATGACTGCGACAAGAAAAGGTCTATTTACTATGGAAAACGAGGAGAAAAAATGCACAAACCTGGTTCCGTCAATGTAAAGAAAGTTTCAGTAAGGGGTTTATGAGAGTTGCAGGTTTCTTCTACAATGGGAAATTAAAAATAAAAAGAGTAAGAACAAATGTTAAAATCAACTCATCATACTATCAGGAGAAGGTTTTACTTCCAATATTTACAGAAGAAATTTCACTTCTTTATCCCAAAGACTTTCAAAGAGTGAAACTTCATCAAGACAATGCTGCAAGTCATACTTCGAAAACTACCACTGCATTCCTTGAAAAAATGACGACTATTACAGGTATTGCATATATATCTTTTCAACATATTCCTGCGAAGTACCCAGACGTTTCACCTATGGACTATTGTGCCTTTGGTCTGTTAAAAAGAGCTCTTTCTAAACGCAAACCCACCACGATAGATGGACTCTGGAAAGTAGTAGAAGAGGAATGGAAAGCAATACCCCTGGAAATTTTACAAAAAGCTCTTCCATTATGGAAATCACGATGCAGACTTATAGTCCAGAAAAAAGGCTATCAGATCGAACCTTTAAAAAATAGTTTTTACATTTTAAACATTTATTTAACGGCCCCGAAATCGTTCTAAAAATGTGTTAATACCCTCTGTAGTTATTTTCAAAATTTATTTTTGTATTATCTGACCAAAAGTATAAGTTATTTAAATAAAAGACTTATTAAAATGAATTTTTAGTTCAAACTTTTTCCAACAAAGAAGGTATAATAATATCTTAAGTTATATTCTCTGAGAAGTATTTTTATAAGAAACAAAAAAAATTATAGGTGATTTATTCTATGTATATAAATCTATATTATTTTTTATTTATAGTGAATAAAAATGTCTTGCTTTTGTGTAGATTCGCTTATATTCTTGGGTTTATTTTAATAACTCAGTTTTAACATGTCTTTATTTTTTCGAAGCTGTGCAGTACAAATGAAAGCGCTGACATGAATGACGCCCTTAAGCTGGAAGAGCAGGCTTCAAGCGTTCCATGCGCCATCTCTAGTGAGAATGATCAAGTGTTGGTCAACAGGGAACACCAGAGCAATTCCTTGAATTATTCGTCCTCTGAAAATGTCTCGTCTTCCGACAGAATAATGCAGGAAGAATCCATTCACCCGGGTGTGCTCTGTCCGGGAGCCAGACAAAAGGCGAGCAATCCACAAGTGGTTGAGCGGCATCCTAACGTTAATGGCTATGACGTGGGACGTTCGAAACTGAAAAACCTCGAAATAAAAGAAGTCGAATGCGACAGCCACTCGGACAATGAAGAGAAGGGAAAGGAAGACGAACGGAAGGCGGAAAAGACAAGGCTTTTCAGAATACCGGAATCACCGATCGATAAAAAATACAAGGCAGTCGAGGATTCTAATAAAATGAATTACTTACGTGATGAAAAATCTGAATTTGAAGAAAAAGTCATCAAAACTCTAGTCGACCGAAAAGGAAATAGGAGATTAGAGTCCAAATTATTGGAAAGCGAAGAATTAATGCCGAACCAACTCGGCTTCTTGATAAATAGGCAAAAGAATTCATCTGCAGATAGCATCAAAATGCGATCTCAAGCTAACAGAACTGAACAAGATTTTAAAAGTCCCGAAGATGTTTCAACTGTTTCTAGGACTGATGATTTTGGAAGTCAGGAAATTTCCATTATTACTGAAGATTCAGACAACAGTTATTTTACTTGCTATAGTGAAACACGTTCGCTTGACAAAGACGGGAATGTGAAAGTCTTGAAATCTTCAGAAAGCAGTGAGTATTTCCAAATGTCAGATAGCGCGAGTAAATCTTCTAAAGATTCCAAACCACCCGAGGACTTATCCGAAAAAGACATCGACTGCAGCGAAAGAGATGATGACGATGAAACGATGATCAAATCCAGTATTCTGGACGAGGCTAAGGAAATAGCTCAGGCATTACTGGGTGCGAGAGTTGACAGCACTGAAGATATGACGGTGAGCACTTTGAGCTGCCTCTCAGACATCGACAATGCTAGACCACCATCAGTCATGGCAGAAATCGGTTGTCTAAGCATGAACAGCAGCACTGCTTCTGAAGAAAATCTCAAACTTGCTGTAACGAGAGAATGCCAAAAACTCTTTGGTGCCAAACAAATGAAGAAGTCTCTCCTGCGTGAACTTCAAATTGGACGGCTGGCTTCAGATCAAGGTTCAAATGATAACTCTAAATACTCCAACGAGTCAACAGATAACGTGAGCATGAAAAGTAGTGGCGCTTCTGAACTATTGGGTAATGTCAACCCACCATCTGTACTAGATGACTTGTCTTTGACAGCAAGCGGTGGCAGCTTAAACTGCAACAGTATTGAATGTCAGCAACATATAACAGGTCATTTCAAAAATGACCAGGATAGTATGTCCGAAAGAATGCATGATGCTGAAGCAATGTCTAAACTGTACGCCAAGGAACTCTCCAACATTCAAGGAAAAGCTACAAATGAAATAAAGAGTTATGACATAATACCTCAAATGAATTTTCCTACATCACAAGAAGTAGTAGAGGTAACAATTGCTGACGTGACGGAGATTGGCTGTGATACAATTGGTTCAGATACTGAATTGGAAGATGATTTGCCCTGCGATGATGAAGAATTTTGTTCTGAAACTATTCAAGCACCAGAGCAATCTTCAACAAAGAAAGAAGATGGTAGCGTAGAAAATTTGACTCTCACACTCACAGAGGAATCTCCTAAGCCCCTGGTAACACCTTATCTAGATTTTCAAAAGCAAAGTGTCTGCTTCATGACCGCAGAGCAGCTAAAAGCCTTACAAGAAAATGCTGACATGATACTCAACACGCTGAAAGACGTAGAAATTTCAGATGAAGAAACTGGAGGTATATCTAACGGGGATATGCTAGAAGACGAAACAATGTCTCTGGTCTCAAATGAATCAGACGAAGAATTCCTCTCTCCTGATGGTCAGAATCACCAACGGTTTGGACATACGCAAAAATCTTTATCCAAAGGAGATGGCCTTATGTCTCCTACCTACAATGGTATGGTTGCTTTACCTCAAAGTTCTGTTCCGAGGATATCAACTAAGAAATCTTCCCTTCCACAGTTTTCGCCACGAAAGAAACCGGGTCTTCCAAAGCCAAATGAACAGATCGTCAAAAGCAAGTACACATATCCTCCCGAGTCCTTCAAAAGAGAGCGTGTCTCTCATGGCAGCAACTCTTCATGTGAAGAAACATCTCAGGAATGCATAACCGTCATTCCTGGGAACCAAACAAATTTAAAGATGCCTGAAGTAAGGGTGAAATCTGATCCAAACTCATCGGAAAATTTGTGCCAAGGTCCCTCCGCAGAGAGCTACGAAAGTGGCGCTTTCGACAGTCGGACCTTCACGAAGAAAAAAACTGTTATTCCGAGGAACATGATGCCTTCAATTTCTTCGAGTGATACAGTTCATCCTCTGAGAAGTCCTACTGCTGCCTCTTCGCCTCCTCTGCCTCCCAGTGGCAAGACGGTAGAGAGCAAAATAGCCAGTGTGTGGAAAAGTTCTAGTAAAATGCGTTCGAAGAGTGTAGGAGATCCAAACAGAAGCCCTAGACTTCAAGCAGTACCATCCTCTGTCATCAACAAAGAAAATCCAACCTTTCAAAGGTAAGTTTAATAAGCCCATATTAAAGGGCATTTTCCAATAGCATTGAGGTACTTATGAGTCTGCTGAATAATTCTTAAGAAGACTTTTATTAAATTTCTTATATTTTAACTGATGATTAAAGAATAATCATATTAAGATAGCGAAAGGTTTAGATGTCGCTTGCTTTTTCTCTTAAAAAATTCTTACATACCAAACTAGTCAGAATCTCAATACTTTAAATAATGAACAATGACCTGTCCTGAGATTAATAGAAGTTGATGAGAGCTGCATGTGAAATGAATTCATGTTATTGAAAACGATGCTACAAAGTGTGAGCTTGTGTACAGGTCATCAAATGTGAGGATGGTCGCAGTGTACTGTCAAATAAACAGATGTTGTCACTTCTATAAATAATCATTTCTAGAACCAGTTTCTAGACATCAGATTATTGGTATTTATGTATCTCGAATTGAAAGTCATATAACATTTCTTCCATTACAGGGGTCGGAGAACTTTTTTTGTTTAATTTAATGCTTTTTTGTTAATTTTCTTTTTAAAGGTGTAGATTGGAGATAAAAATTATTATATTTCCAATTTACACTTTTAAAAAGAAAATCAGATATTCTATTTCGCCAAAATAACAAAAATCAATAAGAGGGATCTCCTTGATGACGTTTGGCTAAAATAGAAATATTTGGTTTAAAAGTTTGTTAGTTCTATTCTTAAACCGCCGGAGATTTCTACATTCAAATTATTTCTGTTTCGTTAAAAAAAAAAAAAAATGCAAATGACTGAAGTCATATTCAATCACATATAAGCTTAGAAATGCACAATCAAAAAGAATAATGCCGCACTATTTCGATTTTCTTGCGTAGTACTTAAATTCGTCTAAACTTCCAATTAATTAAAAAAAACTTCAAGGTAAACTAATAACTCAATGACTTCATCTTGCAAACAAATTTTGATACATACACAGTTCTTCCTCTCTAATAATTACTTGAAAATTTATTTTCAAAGTTTCTTTAAAAATGTTAACGTTGTTATAAACACTTAAACAATTTAGGTTGAAACGATTGTCCGTATTTGAATTAATGTCGTTAATTTGATATACAGGAATAATGTATTATATCATTGTATTGAAGTTCTTTTTCCTTTAGTGAAGTTGAGTAAGCATAGCAGACGACCCATTTGTAACAACTGTACTTGTAACATTTATATTGAAATTTCATACTTTTGCTCAAGTATTCTTTCAAACATTGATATAGTTTTCTTTTTGTATCAACCTCAAAATATTTTCCAAATAAAATTTCTGTCATTTTATTTTACTGAATTATCTTACATAACAAGAGAACATCTAAAAGTTGAATAGAGACTTCCTCTATTTCTCTTTTCCGAAATATATTTGTTACATCTTCGCTCATTCCATCGATACACCTTTTTAGGCATATAGGCTTTTTAGATATGTATTTGCATTTAGCAATAGACTTCTTAGAAAATAGATTTTTTGTCCAATTAAACTTTCAATGATATCGTTATTAGACGGCATAATTATACCTTCTGCCGTTGTAAGTTTTTTTTTTTTTTTGCAATATTTATAGAAATATCGTTCGACTCCATGAAATGGCTTTCAATGTCAATTTCTGTTGATGATAGCTTGATAAATTCCTTCAATAATGGTAGTGTTATATATGCTTCTTTAAATTGTGTTGAAACTAATCCAAAATTTTATTCCATATATCTATTGAGGTGATTTTTAATATGGTTTGTTTCATTGCATCATTTCTAAAAGTTTTCTCACAAAGAAGGCACAATGTTGAAGGAATGAAACTAAATTTTAAATATTCCATTGACTGTTAATGTCATTTTTGTTTAGAAGTTTAATAGAAAAGTCACGGTAAATAATTATACAACGACAAGAGTCTATTTTCATGAAAAATGAAACACATATTTAAAAGTACTGCTGATGAACAAAAGAAAGACTGATGCATGCGTTAAGATTGCCACTTTTTAGAATCTAAGGCTACTCTAAGTAAGGGTGATGAAACGATGTTGATAGTTCGGGCCATCTGGTGAGAAAACCATTTTTCAGGAGTCTGAAAATGGGAATGAGAGCATAATCTTCCTCTGGTGACATCCTACTCAGTCACAGTGAATTGACATTCCGTGGTCTGTCAACAATTTAATCATTACCAGTTATCATTTTCTACCACTTGCTTAAAAAATGAACTCATAATTTTTTTACTAAACTTATATATATATATATATATATATATATATATATATATATATATATATATATATATATATATATACAGAGAGAGAGAGACAAGGATACATACAGGTGGTTATAAAAATAATCTTAATATTAATCTTAATTTATAAAGAATATTTTATTAGTATATGTAGGAACACTTTCGGCACGTAATACAACTTGGATTCACCTGGGAAACGATTCATACAGGTGATGAATACTGTTAAGAGGAATATTATACCATTCTTGATGGAGACATCATGAGTTTTGGGAGGTTGGTTGGTTGGGTTTTATGGCGCAAGGTCCAAAAACGGACATGCTGCGCCAAGAATAAAGTTTAGAAGTAGATATTTTTATTTATTTATTATTTTATTTTATTTATTAATTTATTTGAAAACCCAAGCAACATTAACACTTTAAAAAACAAAAATCAGTGTATACATATATTAAAATCCAATTACACATAAAAGGAAAATCAAAATATATGTACTTTTAAAATTTTAAAAATGTAAATTAAATATAATGTTTAAAACCTATTGCCCTCAAAAAGGCAAATAGGTTCCTGTAGGGTGGTTCTCCAAGCAAATCAAATAAGGTTAAAATATCACAATTAAAAAAGTGTAAACGATATTGGTTAAAATATGAGCATGAAATTAAAATATGATAAACAGTGAATGGTTCATCACACGTTTCACACCATGGATTTAATTCGTTTAGAAACAAATGTCTATGTGTGAAACGTGTGTGTCCGATACGAAGGTGGGTTAATCTTACATCAGCACTTCGTATCGGTAAAATTGTTAATGAGGTGATGAATGGAAATATGGCACGCTATTTATTATTGACCTGCATGTTCCAAGACTCCTGCCAAAGATCTTGAGTTTTGGGAGAGATGTCGGTTGAGGATATCTCTTCTGCATTGAACGTTCTAAACTATAACTATAATGGTTAATTTATATTGAAGTCAATGCGAACCAAGGTGGATATTTAACTTCCTCCGCATGTCCATTAAACCAAGAATGAACACGCACCGCTGCGTGAAAGGTGCGTTACCATCTTGGCAAATTCCACCTCCTGCAAGAAATAAGGTTTGCATCTCAGGAGGGCATTGGTTAGCTAAAATCTCTCCCAGTGAACCTCTCTTTCAGGTTTACGATTAATCCACCACAAAACCATGACGTGGAGGCCCATATCATAACAGATCCAGCACCATGCTTCAAAGTTAGAAGAAAATATTGATCATACCTTGTGCAGATGATTTCCAAACATGCACCTTCCTGTAAAAGTGTGAAAGACGATTGGTCAGATCATTTTACTTTTCCCACTCATTAATCAACCAGGTTTTGTGAGTACGACACCACTGTAGATAACATTTGGCATTAGTATCTGTGACTAAGTGGCTTAAGAAATGCTGCTCTGCTGTTAATGTTCTGCTTATAAAGCTGCGTTCTAACTGTAATCGTAGACAATGGGGAATCCAGATGCTCTCATTCACACATTGTATAATTCACAGTAAAATAATTTACAAAGGTTATAAATTTTCAAAATAGTGGGTAATTTGATTGTAAAACAATGAAATTATCATATTTAAAATTTTAAGAAGTGTATTTTTTCTGTGGATTTATTTATCAAAAATATTGATTTTAGTAAAGCTTATGAGAAATTGTTTGTATTTTTAATAGAGATTTTTTGCACATCATAATTTTTTGCTCTAGATTTGGGTAACATTCCAAGTCCTGTCTTAACATTATTTATCGACGGACAGAGCTAGAAATCCGTTCTAATGAAATGTTTAGTATGGCGTGCTGTAAACCTTACATCATAAACAAATCTAGTTTGGAAGGTGCAATAGACTGGAAAAGCTAAACGTACACAACTAAAACAAATATAATTGCAATAATGATTTTTATCTTTGGAATAAATCAAAATATCATACTAACCATTTCAAAACATAAAATTTTTTCCTAAGTTTCTTCAGTTATTTTGTATATAGCAATTATGCAAATGCAGGTCTTGTGCTGGATTGTGCATAGTCTGTTTTAATAAAAATAGTAAATTATGCATTAATATATTTTGTTGGAACATCTATACATAAAAAAATATAACCCACTCTTCTAGTAATACATAGAAATTATATCCACAAATACATTACATTTTTTTAAAGGAAGACAGAACATGTAAATGAATACCTGACACATTTAATTAATTCGCCATATTTAATAAGAAAATACAATTGCTATCCACATGGATTTATTGCATTGTTTACATCGCCAAGTCACTGAATCTCAGCCAAAATCTGTGCGCTAGGATTCCCATCTAAAGCAACTGGTTTAAATTTTCGTCAACACTCAGGGTCCAGCCACTTTCTGTCACACTCATTTGATTTTTCTGATTCTGCAGGTCGTCCTCTGATGTGGGCCGCGAGGAGGCCCGGAGGCCGAGCTCCCTCGCCTTCAGGTCGCCGAGGCACAACAAGGACGGCAGGAAGTCGCAGCAGGCCATACCCTCTCCCAGCTCGCTGCCCAGACCCTCGCTGATACCTGGGGGCCGCAGGTCCTTCATCCCGACTCCTGCCAAAGTGACCGACAACTGAAGTGAAGAAACATTCTTTTAAGCTCTCGTCGCCTCGAACAGTAAATGCTCAGTTATGAACTTCATCATCAGTAGGACTAGAAAAGTATTCCAACTGATTTATCATACAAAGGACTCTCTTTAAGGCGCAACTAATTCCAGAGCTTACATTCCTTTTTTTTTAAATTTCGTTTATAGCTTCACTTCTCAGAATATCCTAATTTTTGCCAATGTGTATAATTTACGATATTTAATTGTTTTATTTAATTTCTTAAGTTATTGAAACTATAGCGATATCATAAAACTAATTGATGGTACTTGAACAATTATCTGAGTTAAATAAGTGATATTTTAACGAATGAATAAATGAAATATAATTGCGTTCACGATATGTTAAAACGAAATTGAGATGCATTCTGGAATGAGTTCCATGGAACGTCTTTTGAAAGCAATCATGCTGCTTTATTCTCACATTAGATATTTATTCAATTTCTCGATAGAAGTGTATTTGGAAAGTAAATTAATAAGGAAGTTAGTCGTAAAGCTTACAGTTTTAGAATTTGACGGAAGATTTGGATAAATGGCAGATAAAAGAATATTGATTTAGATGTTTCAATTTCCGATCTTTTGTTTTAAAAGAGCTAATTTGTTATATCTTAAGTCCTTAAATGTATGACACATTTTCCCCCATTTAAATTACACATGTAAAGATTTAAAACTATGTTATTGATTTGGACAGTTAAATAAACATTTTTTTCTGAATTACATTTTAATATAAATTCATACAGAAGATATAATGTATGTATGAAGATATGTAAACAATAGATGCAAAATTTGGAAAAACAGGAACTTTATTGTGCATTTTATTATTTAATAACTTTTAAATTTACAGGAAAAAATTATTCTAGCTTTTTATTTTCAATTTTCAATGCTTGAAATAAAATTTAAGTTGGCTTTCATTTTGATTGTCAAAATAAAACGAAAAAATATCACCAAAATAAAAATATTGATGAAACAAATATTTTGTCAATATTTAAAGGGTTATGAAAAAGTCTTTGCAGCAAAATAGCTACCAGATGAAACCACAAATGCAATTCATTTCGCTACAAAAACATTTTCTATGAAAATCTGTGTACACGTGGAAGGCATCTTCGTAGAATTTATATATATATATAAATTGTAACCCTTTAAAATTAAAATGTAGTAGGAGACAGCATTTATTTTTTCCATTGTGTGAATGAACTTGTGAACTGCTGTTCAATGAATTTCGGAATCTAGAATTCGTGAGAGCAGCAAAACTGAATTTTCTCTCATATTGGAAAATGTTGTATATAGTGTACAGACGTAGCTTAACTCTTGTCGCTCCTTTTTGAGGAGATTAAGTAGTTCCTGCACAGTGTGTGCTCCAATTTTTTTGCAGAAAGTTATACATGGTACTGGAATACTACCCAGCAGAATTATTGGTACTGCTTGACTGAATGGCTCCTGCTACCAACACGATGCCAAGTAAATCTGAATATAGATTGTGGCTCTCATATCTCAGTGATTGTTTTTTTAATAAGGCGCATTAATACCTGTTTTGCAAACTGTAATATAAACCTAAACACTTATTTTCATAGAATTTTTGCTTCAATAATTCTGCAAAAGAATGACAAACCCTATTTGGAGTGATTTTTCTTGCTTACGTCACATCTCACATGGATTTGTTAATTTTTTTTATTCATTTACTCATAATCGATCATTAGATAATTTTTTTCTTGGAAAACGAAATAGCACTAGATGAGTAAGAAAAAGCATTCGCAGTGCCAAGTACCACACACGAATGCCTTTTCTTACTCGTCAGTATATTAAAAATGAACTTTTTTTCTTTACAGTGTTTAAATTGAATATTGCAATACCACTCAATTTGTTAAATAGAAGTTTAATGTCAGAGTTAATAATTGCCAACTTTTGGTCCTATTTACAAAATTTTGCAGGGGCTGTGAAACTCAAGTAGTACTGAATTATTTATTTATTTACAATCATGCATTATTTCTTTATAATTGTATTTAAAAAATTTTCTTTTCAGTTGCCCTACTCATGTTACATGGTACTTATGATATACTTCACATAATGAAAATAAAAGAAATGTTTCAAAATAGTTCTGTCATTCACTGCAAGAACAGAGAAGGCCATTAAATACTTTTAAAAAAATTAGTTAAAATTTCTTTCAAATTCAAAAAAATTTGAAATTTTGTCAAAAATTTAAATTTTTGAGGCAAAGTTCAATTTTGTACAAATTTATAAATGTAGTTTTAAAAAAAGCTCTTAATAGAATTAAATAATTTAATTGAATAAAATACTTTTTTAACTCTCTACCAACTCCATTTGTACACTGAAATAAAGTCATTTTTTTGCATATTTTATATATATTGGAAAATTGAAATATGCATTTTCGTTTTTTCTTTCTAGAAAAGTTTTAAAGATTTTCATTATGAGAAATTAAGCAGTCAGAAAAACCAATTTCAGATATTATCATAAAAAGTGGTTTTTAATAAATTTCAATTGAACTGCAGCTAATTTTTATTTATATAATGTAAAAAGTAAAGAATAAAACTATAAAAACATGTAATGCACTGAGGCATAAAGAAAGAAAACGCATACCCACGAAAATCGTGGGATGAGCAGCCAGAGTTAATTATATAAAAAGGTATCACAATCATATTACAAATAAAAATATTTTCAAAACATGAAAAAGTTTTGATTTCTTTATAAATAATAAACTTTATTGATTTATTAAATAGAATATAATTCCTATTTTGAATTAAGAATGTCTGGAATATTTTTTCTTTTTTGTACACTTATTTCTTTCATGGTTTATTTGTTTTTCTTCTATATTATTTAAAAACGAGTTCTGTACCACAGCAATGACCCATGAACCAAAAGGAAACAAATGCACAAACTGCTGATCAAAGCACTGCTAACCACTAGCTGGGATATTTATTTCTTTGAAAGGGAATTTTTACAGCATAATTTCAAATCAATTATTAAGAACTTATATTTGTTAATAATTTTTTTTCATTTTGCTTTACATTTAAATCTAATAACTATCCTGTTTCTGTTGTTTAAAAATTTTTAATTCTATGCTACCATTTTCAAATTTTTATTTCGATTCATTCAACCATTAACAGATTTAAAGAAATCGAAACTTAAAACAACATAAAAAATCATGACTGTAAACATTTATTGTAAATTTCATTTAATCATATTTAAAAAAAATTTAAGTTAAAGATACAGAGTTTTGCCAAATTCAAGTAATCTGGAAAAAAAGTTATTAAACATAATATTCGTTCATCCAAATATTTTACCTTCATCTCTGAATAACCAATATTTATGTACAGTCATTAAAAAAAGTTTAAAGATAAAAAAGCAGATAAAATGATAAAAAGAACTCTGAATTTTCATGATAAAGTCAATTAGTATTTATTGATTTTTTTTCAATAGCAGCATAACTTTTATCTCTTTTAGAAAGTTCCATATATTTTATTTGTACACATAATAAACAAAAAGTCTTTTTCTTCAATTTTAAAAACAACATTCAGCTGTTTATAAGCCAGTAAAATATTAGTAATAAAAAAACGAATCAGGACAAATAGACAATTTTTTTAAGCAAAATACTTTTTTATTTCTCCAAATTTATATCACACTCAAATGAAGCAATGCAAGCTGATGATTTTATGACTTTGGATAAGATTTAGATTGTTCAAAACAAAAAAAGGCAATCCAGAATAAGTATGATAATATGTGTAGAATAATTTGAAACATGTTGAATCATCTGTTTCCCAAAAAATCTCTACATGAATAGTTCAAAAAAATTTGTGTGTGTGCCCACATAATCATCATCATTGCAAACATTTTTTTCATTTTCCAAAATAATGAGAAATTATTAAAATAAATACAAACAAATTTTCAATCTGAAATGAGAAGTAAAAAACTAAAATGAAAAGTAAAAGACTCACAATACATGCAGTTTACACAAATGATATTGATATATAAACAACTGCGAATTAAAATAGCTTATTTTTAAATTTTACAGATAGCATTGAACTATTTTTTGATAGAATTTATTTACATATAACATACTTTGTACAGAATTTAAACTTAAAATAACATTTCTCATAGTAATGTAAATATATAACTATAAAAACATATAAGCCAGTCATTACTAATAATTTCAAATAAATAACAAACTTATGTACAATGTGAACATGTGTTTATATAAATAATACAATTATTTATAACCATGTGCATTGCAATATGAATTACAAAATGAAAATCTGAATCACCATGCAGATGAGAATGAGTGCAGAAACAAAGAGCATCAAATGGAGTATTTGTACTAGAGAGTTTTAATTCCACATGGCAGCTTTGAAATTACACTAACAGCAATACAAAATTCAATTTCTAAAAATTAAAAATACATTTGATGCACTCATACAGTGAATATTTTTAAATTTTATAATTAAAGGAAAGGCAATTAAGAACATTTCTTACTGGGAGCATTAATCAAGTTGAATCAAGTTCTTAGTTGGTTGGTTTGTTTGTTGCTCAACGGTCATTTTTTGCACACGAGGGCTCATTAGACCGGGACCTACGATTTAAAGTGGATTCCAAATCACTACAAACAACCATGCCCAAGGTGGGATTCGAGCCCACGAACTGTTGAACCGAAGGCAAGAGCGCTAACCATTCAGCTGCCAGCTCAAATCAAGTTCTTAGATTAGATTCTTACAAGCATGAATCAAGTTCTTAGACTTTATATAAAAAATCGAATAAAAAAAATGGAAGAAAATATCAGATCATAAATACATATATATAAAAAAAACTGATACAAAAACTATGTGTCAGAAACAAAAGTTTATAAAAAAGAGATTTTGTAAAAATTTAGTTTGTAAATGGTAGTTAAAAATTATCACTGTTGGTGGTGTCTGGGTAGAGACTAACCACTCAGTTCGTAAAAAATTAGTGTCTAATGTATTCATATTTATTCAAGAAATCCTCTCATAAAAATCCTATTATAAGAGGAATATGAAACAGAGAAATTATCTTCAAAGTTTCAGGAGGAAACAGAATTGCTGAAAAGACGTTTCATGAAGTTCACATATTTTGGAAAAAATTGACTGTTTCCTTCCTGTTATTGCTAGACAATAAATAAATAAAATTTGGAAATCATCCTGCAACTCACACTTACAAAATCACTGATATAATAGTAAAAATAAATAACATACATCTGAACTGAGAGGAACTTATTTTATAAATAAAGTTTAATTTTCTAAAATAAGACCTTTACTTTAAATAACAGTTAGATTTAAGAAAAAGACTTAAAATGGACAGGCAATCATTATATACATTATAACAATTCATACATAGTAAATAAGACAGATTATAATAATTATAGTTGATAAGAAATTATAATGCATATGCTATTTCTTTCATGAATTACTTTTTAAAATAACAAAGCAATTTAACTTGATACCATGAAAAGATAGATTAAAAGATATTTGTAAGTAGGTGTCAAAACTAAATTAAGAATTGTACTTCTTTTCATAAATAAGTCTGAAGTACTGAAAGAGTAAAATTTTACTTACAAAGAAAAGCATCCTGTCTTTCACAAACACAATAGCAGACATCCCTGGTGGAGCGATTTGTGGGGAGTATTGTCAAGCACCACTGACTAGCCCACTTCAGAGATCTATCAGGCACCTATAAAGCAATTTAATAATTGAATATTTTAACAGGTTCTCGATGAATCATGTTTTTTTTTCTTGATAGTTACACAAAATAAGTTAACTAGAAATATTAGTACAATCATACACATTGAATAAGGAACATAAAGAATGAGATATAAGAATATAAAAATTGAAATGATTAATATAAAAAACATTCACTCAAAAATTTAACAAAAAAATCAGAAAACCGTAGATTAATAATAATCTTAGTAATATTTATGTAACACATCACATCGAAACATATTTATTAAATAAATAATATTATTCAGTTCAATTTACATTTTTATAAGTACTTTATGAAATCTTCTGTAGTATATTCTTTTATTATCTCAATTTATATTTGCCCTTTTTAAAATTATCTTAAATTTAAAATTTTCATCCTTATTTCTTAAATTTAATTTAATCTATTACCTTCTAGACAACTTTTACTAAGCATGTTGAGAATTTCTAACATATCTTAAATTATTTTACTATATATAGAGAGATGTTTAGAGAATGTTTCAGAGATGAAGTTTTTCTTTTAGAAACAAGACTGCCATGCACTAAGCATTTACTCTTTCAATAACTGCATAATAAGAGGCATGATTTTACAAAATGATATTATTGATTGCCAAGAAACACTGAAGTAAAAAAGCACTCATTTAAGGTTTAAAATCTGTTCTTGAATTATGAAAATAGCTTTTTAACAGTAGAATGTGAATTCAAATAGATATTTGCCCTCTTCTAATCCCGTTAGATTCTAAGAGACTTTAGATTTTAGAAAGTTTTCAATAACTTGTTTGCTTCTTCAGAATTTTTTAAAAATTAGAAAAACTATTTAAAATTTAGAAACTTTTGCAAAAATCAGAGGAATTTAGAGATTTTCACTTGAAGCTTTAAAAAAAAATTCAACCTTAGATTGAATATATACACAAGAGCAAAGTATTGGTTTCACAATATTTGCTTTCAATGCTATACTCATGCTATAATCAGAAATAAATTAAAATTAGAGTAATAAGTAATTAACACAAATGCATATTTCATAACATTCACTTTATGCTTTACATAAGTTTAATGTTTTATGCTAAATAAAAATTCTTTAACTTTGAATGAAACATATTTCTCATTTTCCCTCCAAAATTTTGAGGTTATCTCCATCATTTATGGTTTTTATTTTTCTGATTTCAACATTTATGAAAATTCTAATTATAAACATTTATTGAATAGACAAGTAATATAATTTAAAAGATTTTTTTTAATTATTTTGGAAAATTAAATTTATACTTACAGTAATTTAAAGCTTCATCATGCATTAGTGCGAAAAAAAGATCTTAATTACTATGCATACAGAAACATTAAATTTAAAGCTAAAACCAATTATAACAATGATTAAATTTTTCAAAAGCCTAAACCTCGGTTATTTAGAACTAAAAAACTTGAGAATTTAAAAGTTAAAAAAGCTAATGTCAAACAAAAGTTACTGATTTTTCAAAATTTGAAAAATGTAAAGTTGAATAAAAAAATAAATAAAAACAAACTTACAATTATATTATTTGGAAGATTTCTTTGTAAATTTATAAACTAAAATTATCAATTTATAAATGGAATTTTTCAGTTGATCAGGAATAAATATAAACAATGCAAGAAAAATTAATATGAAATTCAAATGTATTCAGAGATATTACCATTTCCAGGTGCATTATATGAATGAATTCTTTAAATATCCTCAGAGGAGCATTCAAAATTCTTCCAAATGCAAGCAATGCATTGGGTTTGTATGGATTTGATAAAACCTAAAAATAAAGAAATTTTCTGCAGTACATTTGAAATTATTTCATAACTGCCAAAGAATTATTAAAAGCTACATCTTCAAAGTACTGTTAAATGCTTCATAAGGGAGAGAAAAAAATCATTTTGAAAAAGAAATTGATGTTCGAATAAGAAAATAAATTAAAAATACATTTAAAATTTCTATTACTGGATTA
Organism: Latrodectus hesperus; assembly: GCA_037975125.1. Taxonomy (NCBI): domain Eukaryota; kingdom Metazoa; phylum Arthropoda; class Arachnida; order Araneae; family Theridiidae; genus Latrodectus; species Latrodectus hesperus. The sequence continues at coordinate 13,323,672 of CM075860.1, read as the reverse complement.
ATTTTGTTTTTACTTGATTCATTTGTTTATTGGCTCAATTTCTAAAAGTTTGACTACCTAAGATAAAAATAATTTGAATGCAATAAAAATCTGGTGTATATAAGTTTTTTATTGAACTCTTTTGTTTGCTTCACTCATTAATATACAATACAAAACCTGACTACATTCTCATTTGTTGAAACAATATATGTCATATTTATGGGAATTAAATTGAAAAAATAAATTTCATTTTTATAATTTAACTAATCTAAATATAATTTCTAATGAATATTTAATATAGTAAATTTCCCATTATATACAAAATAAAGTAAAGGAAATAAAAACCGAACTTAGGATTGATTTATTGAAAAAGCATATTTTAAACAGATTTGTAAATAAATAGTGAATCATTTTATTAATCCTCAAGTAATAAGTGTTCAAAATAATTATGCATAAGCTGATGAAATCAAATTTCAAAAATCGAGATTTATATTCATTTGTTTTTTTCTCATAATTTTGGGAATTATCCACAATAGTCATGTTATTAAATTTCCCAAAGAATCAGGGGTTTACTGCACTGTCTCTTGCTTATGAAAATTTGTGACTGGATTGCCATAAATAAAATTATATTTTTTATGAATACTAATAAGCTAAAAGAGCTTGTATTTAAACTGGACACTATTAGTTTTCAAATTAATTCACTGTTTGTAAGTTCTAAATACATGTAGAAGACATTATGTGTGGTAAGGAATTTTTAATTAAAACATCATCTAATTCAATTTCATGAAAGATGATCATTGAAATTTGGTTAATCCTGAATACATTTCTTTTAAAAGTTTCTAAATAGATCAAACAGTAAGCAATCCTTCCTTGTACAACTTCAACTTCATTATTTTGAAATATTTTAAATTCAATATTTAGCATTTTATACTACATATCAATAATTGCAAATATTTTGATTTTTGAAAATTTTATACAGAATTTTTTTGAGTTCTTTTACCAATGCATAAAATATAAATTTACAGCAAAATTTTACTGAGGATTTAACTCTATTGGAGTAGATTCATAACAGATATGACACATATCAAGAGAAAAAATGATTATAAAAAAAATAAATCATTTTTATATGAAATAAAAAATATGGATATTTATTTAAGCCAATAAATTATAGCATAAAACAAGAGCTGAACACACACTTAAGTAAATAATTTGAAAAAATTAAGAAACAAAAGCATAATGCATAGCAAAGAATATATAAAACAAAGGATGTAACAAAGAACAATATAGAAAACACCAGCATTGCAGAAATATTTCTAGTAAATGCTTGAGCAATTTAAAAAGCTCAGTTTCTCAATGTTATAAGAGAACATTTTTTTTTATAAAATATTACAGTTGAATGCTTTTCCAACATAATTCTTTTTAACTATCACCAATGGCTGATTTTAAGATTAGATAATCATTACAAAATCTAGGATTTTCCAACATTATGTGAATTTCACATTTAAGGGAGATTTTCAAACTATAATCATGCATTAATTCTAATTCTTTTCATAAATATTTAGTTTAATAATTAAAATTTCTTTTATTTAACAGTTTTAATTATGCAATATTTCATGACTTATTCCACATAATCAAAATTATAATACAAAAAAGAGGCCTTTAAATTTTTTATTAGTGGTGAATAAAATGACTTTTAATATTTTATTAATTTTCATAAAACCAAATTGGTAGCTTAATAACTATCACAGACAGAGAATCTCTAAATTAAAAGTAGATGAAAATAGATTTGTAAAATCAAAAAAACCATCTCCATTTAAGTCCTAATCTAAAAAATGTTTCTTAAAAGAAATATATTAGACCAGGTAATCGTTCTAATATATGCAGCATACATTTTATTAATGCAGTGAGATGTGGCCATGACTTTAGAATGTACAGCTAAACATAACTTGTCAATACTACAAACCTATTGAATCAAAAGAATTTTGAAGTTGCATGATTAATTGATGTGTTGATTCCAGTAAGCTACATTTGTAACTAATTTAGTACTATTTGTTTTAAGATATTATGACATTGAAAAGAAAAGTGTAACTATTATTGAAGTGAACAAAATGAAAACTATATTTAACATATGTATATAGTAAGGAAACACGTCATTTTAAGAGTCTTAAAGAAATCTAATTAACATTGTGAAAAATAAGGAATTCAAGGAAATTTATATTAACAAAGTGTATGTTTATTGGAAGCCTAATAAATGAACAAAAATTCTATACATTTATCAGATCAATACTGAAAATAAAATTATCACTATTACAGGAAAAAAGTGCAAAAAATAATAAACAATGTCTGCAATAAAATAAGTAAATGGGAATAAAGTTAATTATATACATATATATTATGATATTTGAAAAACTTCATAATCTCCAGCTGAGAAATTAACAAAAATATGTTTGAAATAATACTAAGAGTTTTCATATATTTTTTAACAATATCATATATATATATATATATATATATATATATATATATATATATATATATATATATATATATATATATAAGAAAAATTAATAATAACAGTAATAGCTAAATCTGTCAATGTTCCACAAAATCTTTCTCTTTTAATTTCTATTTGGAACAAAAATTTCCTACTGAAAAAATGAAATTAAATAATTGAAAGAATTAATCAAGAAGATTTTATATCATTCAGAAAGAAAATGTTTAAAAAAGTACTGAAATAATTATATTTAAAATATTTTTTTTCATAACTTAGAAATCTCTGCCAACATTCAAGCAATGAAATTTTTACATAAAAAGAAAACAAGTTTCTTTTGAGTGTAAAAACTTCTACAGATATGTTCCACTCATTTCAAAATTACATTAATCTGTCAGTCATTTTTTTTTCAAGATATTTTTCCAAGGTCAAATAAAAAAAAAATTAGTTTAAAGAATTTTCTAGGAGTCAAATTAAAAATTTCTTGGAAGTATCTACATTCATACAAATAATTATTTATTCTATTTAAATATTATTCTTAACTAAATATACATATAATTATGCATATGCAACATTTTTCAATTATAATTGCAAATGATAGAAATAAATTATTGCAAAAATTAAGGAGAATATTTTACATTTAAGTTAGAATTATATTTAATGAGTACTTCAAAAGCCTACAATGAATTTACACTATAACTGAAAAAAATTTACTTAAATAATCAATATTCTTTCGCCTTTTAAGAGGGTTTAGGTTGTTATAGCTAAAAATATTTGTAAGAAACATGAAACAATACGAACTGATGACTTTGACAATATTAAGTCCTTTGTATTGTCTAGATTTTATTTTGAAACAAATTCTCAAGTATTTTTCTTAACTAAACCATATACTTTCAAGAAATTGGATGTAAAATATAATCTTCACCATAAAAATAGTGTATGTTATGATCAAAAGAAATTGTAATAGCCAATAAAATTTTAAATTTCACGAATAATTGATAAAAGTAATTAAAAAAATTTGTATGAAAACTGTATCTTTTAGAACTAACAGCCTAAAAATGCATGTACAGTGATACACGAGAGTCAGCTTACACCTTTCAAAGATAACAGAAACCTATTTGAAATACTTACATAATAATTGAATTCAATTTAACTTAAATTGATAAAAAAACAAAAAATTGATGAGCAAAAACAGCAGTTTTTTTTTATTGTTAGACACAAAATAATATAAAATATTGGAGAATCAGTCATTTTACAAGTCACAAAAGTGAACATACAGGAAAGTCTACGTTTGAAATTTCCATATAATATTTAGCGAGTCCACCTTCTAAATTAAAAACAGCTCTCCTATGATTAGACATTAAATAGACCAGACCTTTGGTTACAGTGCGGGGGATTTTTTTGCCATTCTTCAAGCAATGTTTTTTTAAGATCGTCTTTGCTTTTAATTTGCCTTTTTCTGATACTTCTGTCCAGTTCATACCATAAATTTTTGATAGGATTATGGTCAAGGCTTTGACAAGGGGAGTGCAGTTGTCTTGGAGTGTTGTACAACAGACATTCCTTGACAACAGCAGCTGTGTGCTTTGGATTCTGATCTTGTTGGAATATCCAATTATTTCCCATGCCTAATTTTCTCACTGATTGCTACAAATTTTTCAATATATTCAAATAAGCTAAACGATCCATAGTGGTTTCTATAAAGACTAAATTGCCAACACCTGGAGTTGAAAAACAGCCTCAAACCATCACTGAACCTCCATCATGTTTTACTAAAGGAATCAGATTCTTAAATTCTAACTCTGTTCTGGGTTTTCGCCAAACTTTTTGCTTACCATCCCAGCCAAAAATGTTAAATGTAGATTCGTGTGTAAAAATAACTGCTCCAGTAATCGAAATTATCGTTTTCATGAAGATGCTCAAATGCTAATCTTTTGTCACTATTGACTTTACAAATGAGAGGTGTTTTATGCAGAATTCTACGATTATATCCTTCTTCTCTCAAGGCTCTTCTAACACAGTCTGGATTTACATCAGTTTCTTTAACCTTTTCAAGATGTTTGGCTGTGTCTACTGACATAGTTTTCGGATTATTACGAATTGTTCGAATAATTTCTCTTTTATCTCTACCCGTCAATTTTGGTGGTCTACCAATACGAGGCAAGTTTTCAATGGTATTTGTCAAATTATATTTCCTTATTATTCCTTGCACTATAACTCTACTTCTACCTATAATTTGACTTATTTGGTTGAGTGATTTTTCCTCCTTTTTCAATTTAATAAAAAGTTCTCTGATTTTTAATAATGTTTCAGTTTTTTTAGTTGCCATTTTAAAATTAAAAAATAAATTTCAAAAATGTCCTTTAATGCTTATGTAAAACAAGGTACAACTCTTACATATATGTTAAGACAGTAAAAAGCTGATTAAATACCTGCATAAATCTATTTAAATCTCACAGTATTCTCACTTTTGTGAGTTTGAATAAAACACATATTTTTAACTTAATTCGAAAATGATTATGATATTCTTAAAATATTTGATGTCTATTAGACACATAATGATTCAAATGCATACTGGTAGCTATATGAATGAGAAAAAGAAATTTATTTGCATTTTATTACAAAAAATGGGAAAATTTGCAATGCTGACTTTCATGTATCACTATATATAATTAACATCTAACTCCATAATGAGAAACGACTCATTACCAAAATGCTTTCCATAATATAAAACTCAAACTAATCAAATAAGACACCACACTGAACGTCATAAAATATAAGCTTATACACATGAAGACTCATTTGACTGGGACTCTTAAATTCCTGAACCTTTGATGGAACTATAGTTGTATTATTTTAATCATATTCATATTTGTGAATTGAAAACCATTGCTGAAAACTCAGTCATAAACTTTGCACATATTATCTTAGCCTGAAATAAACGTAAGTAGATCTCAATATTAAATGATTTAATTTATTTCAAGATTCTGATTAAAGACTTGAAGATAGCTATTTAAGCACAAGCTTTAAAAATCAAACAGAATTAATGAAAAAGAAGACATACTATAAGATAATAGTATGTAAAACTGTTAGTATGAAATCAGCCTCATTGTAGACACCTTTAAAAAATTTTAATGTTAATTAATAATTTCCAATTTTTTTAAAGGCATATGAAAGTGAAAATAAGAATTTTAGGTTACCTTAATATTAGTTGAATTTAATAGTTTTCCCTCAATTTATCAAAATGCTTACTGAAATTAAAAATGAAGACATCTTTCCATTACTTGACAATAACAATGCCAAATCTAATGTTAGAAAAGCAACAAATAACTTCCTTCCCAAATAAATTTGTGATGATGATTCAAGATTTCAATGATTTTTTATTCAAAAATTATTTTCATTGGAATTTCATATTCACTTCATCAGAATCTAGAATTAAAATTTAATTTAAGATTTTGATGGAATTTCTGATGATTTCAAGGGGTTCTGTTAATATAGCATTCTTTGAAACTTACAATTCTATTAAAAATAAATGTTACATAATAAATTTAAAAAAAAAAACATTTATAAAATAGAAAGCTATATTCTTTGTGATACTTTTAAATATAATAGAAAATGATGAATTTCCATGATGGTTCTTTCACATAATGCATAATCATGTTACATATGATTAAGAAATAGATCTTATAATAATGAGGAAATTATTAGCAGATTAGAGCTCTTCTTTGTGTATCACAAGATTTTACTCAAAAAATTGAGGGAAAAAAATACTTTGGAAATTTTAATTCCTTAAATTTTATCAGGAATTATTTTTGAGAAAATGTGTTATTTATTAATATTAGTAAAACAGATGTAGTTAAACATTGCATGCAGGAAAAAAATGAATGTCAAAATATTATTTAAGCATTTAAATAGCAATTAAATATAAATCATAAACTTTATAAAATTTTTAATTTTTTTTCACTATCAGTAAATTGATACTCAAATGACATAAGATCACAAACAGAATTGCTTATCTTTTCTTGCACATAAATGGTTTTAGAATTTTCCCACAAATTTTCACTGATTAATACAGTAAGACTAGTAGAATAGGTGTAACCAATTGATTAATTATTTTATGTCTTTTAAAGACTTTATTAGATCTAATTTATTGATATTTGCAAATGTTCAAAACATATGAAAGTGAGAATAATCACTTTATATTTTATTTAATGTTTTCATAAATTTATCAATTATGATTGATTAAAATATTAAATCAAATTAAAAACTGGACATTACTTTCATTATTTTTAAAAGAGACAATCTTTGAAAAAGAAAAATACAAAACAAATATTTAGATGAAATTGAAGTAGCAAATGTTTGGAAAAACATACCAATACTTAAAAAATCATATTACACATGCTTATTTAGCAGATTCATACAAAGTAAAAGGGGAAGAGAACTAGCGGCAGAATAAAAGTTAACTAGAAATAAATGGCATCAACAAACCAAGAGAATTTTTGTGCAGAAAATATGATAAAATTAATGACAATTAACTTATAAAATTATTTTGGTTGATATATAAGCTTATTGCAAAAATAAATAAACTGTCTCCTTAATTATATTATATCAATTTAAGAATTTTTCTTAATGTGTTTATTTCACACAAATGAATTAAATAGTTATTATCAAAACAATTAATGTATAGTAAACACACTGCTTACTAGAACATTATATTGCAAAACTTGTAATTTAATGTTATAGTAAACAGTGTTGAATTATAATAGTACAATAAATGGTACAACTCTTAAAAAATTATAATTATGAATACATACTAGTTACAATAGATTTGTCATATGTGTAACCAAATGTTTCTTCCTCCACAGATTTGTCCTCAGTTGGTATTGTGGCAGTCACATTAGGACCTTCTAATAAAAGAAGTCTTGTCTTTCCTAACTATGAGATAAAAAATGGAAATGTTAAATATAGATAAAAAAATTTAAACAAGAAATACTCATATTTGATTTTAGTATTCAGTTACCAAAGAATAATTTGAAAACACAGTTCTTAAAAATTATTTCTAATTAAAATAAAATGATTTTGAAAATTTCTTAAAAACAATAAAAAGAACCTTAAGAAAGTTTAGTTCCTTCAACAAACTTCTTAAAAAAAAAAAATAAATAAATAAAATAAAAAAAAATAAATATAAAAAAATTGAAGATAAGCAAATATGTTTAAAGTCTATAAATTAGTTTCAATTTAAAATTATGCAAAGATCTAAATTATGCAAGTAGTTGTTATGTTAATTTAAATTTAAGTATTAAGACTAAAGGTCACTTTAAATTGAATTCCTGAATAATGTAAATTGTAATAAGAATTTGCATAAGAAATAGCATTTTACTTACAACATATAATGAAAATATAAATAATTTTAACATTATATGACTCATCTTCTTCTTCTTCACAAGCTCAACAGCCCATTGCAGGCCAAGGCTGACTCGCTGATCTTCTTCCAGCTGACTCTATTAGCCGCAACAGCCCTCCATTTAGTTTAGTTATATGACTCATGCAAGGTAAAAAAAATTTTTACAGCTAAAATATTTATTTAGCAAATTTTAAAATAACATTATTATAATAAAAAAAAGTCTTCCATATGTGAGATATGAACATTTTTGGTAAACAAAATTTTATTCTCAACAATTTTTTCCAAATTTATAAGTTGACAATGTGATAAAATCTTCATAAGAGTGGAGTAGTATTCCATAAAGAATAGAAACTAGATTATCCTTTTAACATAAAATGTCACTAATATATTTATAGAAAATAATTAAAACTTACACAAAATCATTAATTGTAATTTCAGTCCTATGGCTGTTAAATCCTATAGGAGCAGTTGAAAATATTTGCTCATATTTTAGGACTGGTACAAAAACAATACATTTGCTGATTTTTATAAATAACAACTTAAGCAAGTTATTGTCTTTAAAAGAGCATTAAAAATGCTAGTAAAAGATTTTAAAACTAATAAAAGACTTTTTTATATTGAACGAAACTAATCAAAAAGAAAATGAGAAGTTAAAGTGTCTAAAACCATGAAACATAAACATACATACTTAAAATATTAATTCACAATAAAGTAAAGAAAATGTATTTTTTACAAAATTATATATATATATATATATATATATACATACACATATATATCTATGTATATGTATATACACATATATATCTATATATATATATATATATATATATATATACACACACATATACATATATATGTATATAGATATATACGTGTATATATATATATATATATATATATATATATATATATATATATATATATATATATATATATATATATATATATATATATAAATACATAATAATAGTTTTTAAAGCTATAAAATATTATTTATAAAAAGAAATGTAAATTTCTCTTTTTAAATAGAAAAGCATTTTTTATTAGCATTAATATGCTTTTAAAACAAAATACAAAATTTATTTAACTAATTAAAAATTATGTAAGATTCATTAAAAATCTTTATTTTTTAAATTAAATATAGATATATAATAAATTCAGAATACTTTTAAGGTTTATCAGAGGTTGATTATCCACTAAAGACGTTAAAGCATAATAACTATGATTACTTACCAACATAAAATGTGTTTCTACATAAAACACTCGCAAAAAAAAGGAATTAAACAGAAGATACATAATCACTTACAAATGTATTGAATTTAATTACATTTACATTTACAAATATGAAATGGCCAAAAAAATTTTTTTATTGCAAAGAAGCTGCAATTAATTTACATTGCCATTATAACCACAGAAGACTCACTTTATTGTTTTTGAAATTAATGAATAAAAAAACTTTGTTCAAAATTATAAGCAAAATTAGCTTATTTAAATAACAAATGTCTATAAGAAATAGTTAGAGCACAGTAGAAATGAAACAAATGCTCAAGGAAGAAACAAAGTATGACATTTAAAATCTTGATTGACTCATGGTAAAATTATTTTTTCCTAGTAGCCAAGGGTGTTGGGGGAAAAAATGATAAAACTAAAATTATGAGAGTTATTTGCAATTTCTAATGAGGGGAAAAAAAAACTGCTTCATGTTAAAATATTACAAAATAGCTAGTGTGATTGTAGTTTGAATAATAAAGAATTAAAAACTGTTTTTAATATTAAAATAGTGAAGGGTATCTAATATTTACTTCAAAATATATGAAATTTATATATGTTAAACATCAAAATCAAAATTTTTTATATTTAAGTTTTTTTAATTCAGTTTAAATAAATGCAAAATTATTTAAAGAAATACATAAATGAAACAGGATTTTTTTTTATATATAGAAAAATAAAAGCATTAATTTAAGGAATGTATCAAGATTAAATTTAATGAAAAAATTTAGATTTTGTTTCTGTTTAATCAAAAAATATATATATATTGATAAATAAAATTTACAAAATTTTTGTTTCCATTGTAACAGTTAATTTAGATTATTTCAACTAATTGATTTTTTGTGAAAGAATCTTTTCACAATAAAAGATTTCTTAAATATAATCACAATTGAAAACATAAATAAAAATAGCAGGGATAAGAGTTTTGCTACTATTTTTTTTAAAAAAGAAACGTTTCGAATTTTTTTCAATTATTATAATTAAAAAACATATTTCAGAAATTTTTCCAGAACTCAACCAATTTTGACATCTTTTTTATAAATGTTAAATGCTCAGAAATACATAAATATATTCCAAATATTGTATATAAGTACTTTTTAAATATAAGAATCATATTTTAATTATCGTTAAAAAAGTGACAAATAGGAAGTCAGAATCTTCACAAAACACAAACTTGTATTCCCATGTATGTAAAATTTTTATTTATTAAAATATTATTTTAAATTTTACATCAACAAATAAATAAAATTTAATATATTTTAAAATTTTATATTTCTAAAATTTAATGTATTTTTAAACTTTTTATTTCTAAAGGAAGAGCAGATATGTTGCATCTGATTAGAAATATTAGCATATTTTTTTAAAGTACAATTTAAAATACAATTTGAGGGTAAATAGAGAGAAAACATTTAAATCAATGCAATGTAGATAATTCAGAAAGTCAAACAAACTACTTTTCTTATATTTGATTTTTCTATTAATTGTTTTTAAATTAAAATGTTATACCATCTTTAATTCAACAGTAATTAGTGTATGCAAGAAACAGAACATACATGAGACTTCCTTTAGTGTACTTGGAAAACAAGAGTTCCTAGTGGGAAGCATCTTGCATTTGTGTAATGAGTTCTAATGATTCTAAAGACATAGTATTTAATGGAATCTTGCAAGCTTCTCCTTTCAAGTAAATAAAAGCCAACTATAAGCGAATCATAGTCATTATACCACATTATCTGTCCTATAAAATAAATATAACACATCTTTAATATTATACATGTTTACAGAATAAATAAATAATCTTTTGGAAATAAGAGCATATTAAATACAATGATCCGTTTTACAAATATGTACTGCAAATTGTAGTGACAATATAATAAGTACTAGAAAGGAGAAAAAATATGAATAGAGCCACCTAGAAACATTTTATGTTACTATTTTTAATTTCTTTATTTGAACACTTACAGCAGCTACATTAAAACACAATATGAAAGTGACAATAAAAAACATTTTAAAAAATAAAAATATAAAAAATAAAATAAAAATAAAAAAAATATATATAAAAATTTTTAAGATCTTAGGATTTACAATCCTAAGATCTTAAAAATTTATATAGATAAAAATGCATAGTAAATAAGTAATAAAAACTAAAATATACTATATACTGACAACAAAATCTTTAAAAAATGTAAAATAATTATTTCCTTAATTAATTTTTTACTGCCTTATTTCTGATATTTGTAACTTGAGAAATTAAGATTTATACTTATTTATTCTATTTTTATGTATATATACACATATACATATTCAAGTAAAATTTATAAAAATAATGAGTATGAAGATCTAATAATTAATTATTCTACATTTAAAAGGAAATGTATTAGTTTATTTATTTTTGACTGAAAAATAAGATATAATTATAAAAGAAGCATTTAAAATCTGCACTTTTTGTGTTTCCTTTTTTTTACACAATCATATTACATCCCATACAACACTATCTGTAATATCTAGTGAAGAATTCAATTACAGATAAATATCATTCTTTTAATGTTTCTCATCAATGTTTAAATTCATGTCTGTTCAATATATCAAAAATCAAATAGCTTAATATGACTATAAAAAACAGATTGGAAAATGTCTTCAAAACTTAAGGAATTGTAACATATTTAGAGAATGATTAGTTGCAGTATTTTAGCATTAAAAAAATTAATTTATTTCAAAATAGGAAATTTCCTATAAAACCTTTTGGGTTAATTTAAGGGGATACACCGTTTATATGTTTATGTATATACATGCACAGATTGTTAGAAAAATATTTTATTAAAACAAAATAATTTCAATGTTTTAGTAAATAATTTCAACAAAGAAATATAAAATTAGGATGCTAAGAATTTAAATGACAAAAGTTACAAATCAATGTTTCCTTTGAGTATCAAAAACGAAGATATGAACAATCACAGTTGTTCTTTATCAAAATTACCAGCATTCATCTTTTTTTTTTTCTTAGTATGAAAAAAGATAGTATTCGAAACAACTTTCTGCAGATTATGTACCTCTTTATTTTTAAATGTTAAAAGCAAGTTACTGAAAAATGTTTAAAAAAAGTATCTATTGTATTTTTAAAATGTTAAAAAAAATTGTTTAAATATCATTTATTGATAAAAGTGTGAAAAAAAACTTTTACTTTTATAACTATTACAATTTATGCCCATATTATCATATGTAGGATCTACACTACATAATGATCTAACCTTAAATTTTCTACTTTTCTAAGATGAAAAAAAATTTTTTTTTGCACAAATGAGGCACTAGCATTGATATGATGCTGTATTACATTATCATAAGAGTCAACTGTATAATTTATTTGTAAATAGTTACTAACCAAATCTTAAATTAATATCCTATTCACAAATACTGCAAATTTAAAAATCCAAAGGTGTAAACATTAAAACATTACATGTACAAAACCTTGCTAATAGAAAATAAGTCAAGAAAATGTTTAATTTTTAATTTAGACATAGGTGACAAAGTTTCATTGCACATTTCCATATAAACTTCTCCTGACAAAATGTTTACTTCTCTTTATTATTTTTTACTGTATTAAATTGGATAATGAAATTAAAGTTGAAAGAGATGACAAATTATAGATTTGGCTTTATGCCTAACTATCTTTTAAAACAACTAGTACTTTTTATTCCTTTTTACAAATTAAAAACTTTCATATTAGGATATAAGAATTTAAAGCATATTCAATACCATCAATAACATAAACTAAAAAAATATTTAGGTAACAAATTTAAAATTACATAGCTTTACACAATGAGAAAATTTAACAAATATAAAATACATAATACTGCATGCGAAAATTTTTTTAAAAATGCAATCAATATTTATAAAGTTTGACTTGCCACTCTGTTTAGTACCAGACAGCATTCTTCCACTTGAACATGATGTAAAATGTGCAATTTCTGTGCCATATAATTAAGTTAATGTAACAATTATCTTCCAATAAATTACAGATTGATAGAATTATAAAAATATGTCATACCATATTCACCATCAAATTCAGGTGAGCTATGAGCTGCATAATCTAAGTATGATACATTTCATCTAAATGTAAAACAATATTTCATTATTAAGAAAAATATAAACTTACATCATTATCATAAGCAAGTCTTAGTAATAATGATTTGATAAAACAAAAGCTATTCAGATATTATACAGGATCAACTTCTAAAATATTGATTAATACACATTTTTAAAAATAAATCTACAAAAAATTTGGTTTCCATTACATAAAACATTACCTAAGCAATTTTTTCAAATTCATTTGGTCTTCTCAATACTTAAAGTTTTGGTAAAATCTATTAGGTTTAATTTTAAATTTTCAACATTGTGATTTTGTATATTTCCTTTCAATTTTTTATTAAAACAAAGCTTCATAAAATAATATTAGAAAAAAAAATTCTAAGAATTTATCATAATTTCATTAAACAGTGGAAAATAAAATCAGTTGCATTAAAATATTATGTATTCACATTAAATCAATAACATGAATAACATCATTTATTTATAATACTTTATTCTTAATTAGATAAACAAAGGCTTAAGCTTAGAAAAAATATATGATATCAGGCTATAAGGCATAGCTTTAGACTTTTTACAATTATCTTTATTTTTGTTATTTACAAAGTAAAAAACCTAATTTTTATAATCAAACCTAACATGATTTTCAATGATTTTGAAGTAACACAATTCACCAATATATTTTCAGTAGATAGTTTGTTCGACTTAGTCTACTTAATTTCTTGTTTACTTAGTATTCAGCTGTTACAGGAAATATCCAAATTTTATATTATTTTTTTTATTTATTGTACTTTAATAAGAACACAACATAGTTTTTGGCTAATACTGAGTATTACTGTCTCAGCTCATAGGATGCAGAAATCTCAGCTAATGTCTTATTTAGTTGATGTACGAAATTAGTCTGCCTATTAATTCTATGATTTTGTTTCCATCTTGGTTTGTATGGAAGATATTTTATCATTAAAAAATTTATCGTGGAATCGTGATTTACTGAGGGGTATTAACTGAACTCAGTTTTTTTTTTTTTATCAGCAAGACTACATTCTAATTAATTCTCATGGGCTTGCCAAATTTACTAGTTCACTTTTACTTCTCAGATAATATACGACGAATGTTTCTTCTTTGCTTTTTCTTTCTTTCAATATACATATTTAACACATGTAATGATGACAGCATTTCTTATATTTCAGTTTATGATAAATGTATACTTTTGATATCAAGTAGAAATAAATATTTCTTAGTAGTTTCATTCCAAATTTCAGTTTGAATTTTTTATGTACTTATAGACTGAATTTTTGCTGTACAGTAACTAAATTTTTTACAATAAAAAGCAGATTTTGTTAAAACTATAAAACACACAGATTTTCATTTAACAGATTTAAATATCTGCAAAACAGAGAACTTTAGGGGTAATGAGTCTGTTCACCTCAAATAAGTTTATATACAGTATTCACAAGTTCTGTCTTCGTCTCATGCCTATTTTGTGATTTTTTATGTGTTTCATTTGTGTTATTTGTTGTATTTGCCCTGCCATTGGAAATAAAAAAATTCCTTTTTTGTGCTTAGGGGGGATATTTAATTTCTACATCTTAAAAGATATTTTTTCCATTCTAAAGAACATATATGTAAAATTGGATATTTTTGCTTTCAATTATTGAAAAAAATATTGTGATTTATTTAAAGTAGCTTATTACATAAAAGACTTATGAATTTAATAGCAAACATACATAATAAAGTAATAAATATTTAACAAAAGCTTTTCATAACAGTTGCACCCCTGCGTATGGAATATACTTTTAATATCAAAAATTACATTAAAATTTATGGGTGCTTTTTCACACCAAATTATATTCCCCTCTTTTTGAAAATCGAGAATATTCTTGTGTACACATGCATTGAATATAACTCAATCAGTTTTCTAAATTGTACTTTCTTAAGCATTCTTTTCTCCAATGTATACAGTTGAAGCCTGAGAAAATTCTATGAATAACTTCAAAAAATAAATAAGCACATATATACTCTAGGTTTTTTTAAATATATTTTTTTTTATAAAAGATGTATATAATATGGAAAATGTACCTAAAAATGTAATGTGCATGTAATTACACAATTAAGCATCTTCCGATATTTAATCTCACTTAAATTACTTAATTTCAAAACATAATAGCAAATATCCTGCAAAAGAATTTTCTGTATGAAGTTGAGACTAAGATAAGAAAATGAAGATATTTTATAAAATGGATCAAAGTAATGAGTTAGTGAGAAATTTTAAAACATTATTTTCGCAATATATTTTTCTGAATTCATTTCAGAAAAGCATTCTTATTATATAGAAATTAGCTTTAGAATAACAATGAAACAGACCGACTTGGTTTTACTTTCAAATTCCATAACCTACAAGCTGTTGCCATTCTTGAAATAAGAAATATCAATCCTAAATTTGCCATCTTATCATACGTTTCTGGCTACTTGTTTCTGACGATCAAAACCGCTGAAAGCACCCAGTATAGATTCTCAAATGGTGATTTCAAAACTTACGTACAAAAAAATAAATTAAATAAATAAAAAAGTAGATGAACTAAGCGAAGACAAACATGTAAAAAACATGCATGGAAATTCAGATTTATCGCAAAATTCATCTATTAGGAGTCTCACAAGGGAAAATATACAATTCTTCGACTGCAAATTTTCAGTTAAGCAGTTTTCTTCATCTAACAGAGCCTATGAGAATCCAGCGTAGGAAACCTTATGTTTTCTTTTGTATAAAGATCCCTTGTAACAATGATTTATGCTTCCACAGTTAAATGTATAAATAAATACGAATATCTTATAATGATGGGTCAGTCGAAAGGTTTTCTTTGTAATTGTGCTGCTGTCAACGTCCATTCAAATTTGTCCTTTTTCGTCACCCTTAATATTTTCATATAAATTTGAATTTTATCCAGTGGTTGATAATTACAACAGCTGCGTCATTTTTACATGAATTGAGTTTGCAGTTTTTAAAAACTCTTCAGTTTCATTGCGAGTGTGTTATCTACTGCTCGAAAAATCATCCTATTTGCCTATCGATATTTTACTTTTTTGTATTTTTTTAAGTGCTTTATATATGAGATAAAAATTTTTATTTATAAAATAATTAGTACGATCATAAATTCGGGCTTGTAGGTAATTTTTTTTTCGACCACTCAATAAAACTTAAATTTTCAATTAAGAAGAGAGAAACTATTTTATTCGCTACAATAAATCTTGAGCTCGGGAATGAGACAAAAAAAAAATCATGCCAATTACATGCGAAAACTTTTTTGTTTCCAGGAAATGGGAAATAAAAATTATGAATGTGTGTAGACATTGCATAACTCCATCTTGGCACAAAAATCGGTATTTTTTCCCTTGTAAAGAAAGTCTTTTTCGCATCATTAATGTGTTATTTGTTGCTTCGTGTTTTTTGTTGAAAAATTCATACATTTTAGTTCTTTTGCTATTGTAATGAATTATGAGTATAGTTATGAGATTAGAGAGAGTTAAATGCGTTTTCATCTTTTTGCATGTAACTGTGCTGTTAATTATATTTATTTTCTTCACTCCAAGTAAAGTAATATTTCCAGTAAGTAATTATTTTTATGCATTTAATATTTATATATTTTAAAGTCGAGATGTCAATAACATGCTATGAAGTCTTTTAGTTGCCTTAAATTCAATAAATGTTTCCTTTGTGAATCGCTGGTGAGTTTTTGGTCAGTAAGATTGCGATTGCATTTA
This sequence comes from Latrodectus hesperus, assembly GCA_037975125.1. Classification (NCBI taxonomy): domain Eukaryota; kingdom Metazoa; phylum Arthropoda; class Arachnida; order Araneae; family Theridiidae; genus Latrodectus; species Latrodectus hesperus. The sequence goes on along the minus strand of CM075860.1, from coordinate 13,306,687 downwards.
AATATAAAAAAGATATTTATTTTTAAAAAATCAAGATTATTGAACTTTATTTTAACTTCTGAAATATATTTATTAGCAAAAATAATAACTAAATGGAATCATCTGTTTTTATTATTATAAAAAAATGATTCGAATAAATGAAGCAAACTCTTAAGTGATTAATTAATTTATTTTTTTGGTGTTATGCAAAACTTTTTCGTTCAAGAATCCATTTAAATGTAACTATTGATAATAATGGAAAAATAAAATTATTTCAAAAACGTTGTCACAAAAGAATAGCGGGTAATTAAAAGCAGTAAGTTAATTTAAATTGAAACTAACATAATTTTCATGGAATGTTTTTTTTTCACTACATTATAATAAAATAGTCTGTGTTATGATTAGTATTTTTACTCACACAGTTATTGCAGTTACAATATAATTTCATTATAAAATAAATTTAATGTACTATTAAAAATACTTCTTTGTATAAAAAGAACTTTGAATCACAATGGTAAATTTGGTATTCGTTAATTCAAACTACAAACAATGACTTGAGACTTATTTTAAATTGCTTAAAAAAATTTCTATAATATATATGGCCGAAACTTCCTGAATTAACTTCTCTTATTTTAATTGCTTGTTAAAACTACAACCGATTTTTATTAAAATACATAAAAAAATCAATTTTTGCAGAAAATTTTTCATGTAATCAAATGCACTTTGACAAAGAAAATGAAACTTTCTCTTTTAGCCTTACTTCAGTTTGTTAATTTTCACTTTCTTCACATATAAGCATTCAATTTTGTTTTTAAATTAGGAAAAATCAATTTGAAAATAGGTTAAAACATGACACTGCGTTACCTCAATTAGCATTATGAAGCTTTAATTTCTTGTTATGGATAAAAAATATAGAAAAATCTCAGGTAAAATTTAGAAAATATATTTTCTGTATTTCTTTTAAAACAATCTAATTGTTGCTGCGACACGAAACAGTTATATAAATTAGATTGACTCTTGAGTATCGACAAAGAAATTACAGGTAATTTTAATTTTTATAGTTCCCAGTTTATACCAGAATTTGAAATAAAAAAGCAATGTTGTCAGTTTAAAATGTTTTAAAAGTATAAATAATTAATTAAACAGTTCGTCAATTTTCATGTCGTGCGAAGAAGCAGCGTAAATAATCTTCAATGAAATAATTCATTTTATTTTCGAAGATGTTTTAGAACAATTGATTTGTGTCATGATATAGTGATTAGCATACTCTGGTTATTTTATTGATACGATTGTGCAGAAGTTTCTCCAACTTAAGAAGCATATGTAGGAAGTTTTTTTTTTTTTTTTTTTTTTTGAGCTAAGTGTAGTTGCAATGTATTATTTATTATTATTTTTTTTTTTTTTTTTTCATGGAGGTATAATAGTAGGTTAGAATCGCTTACTTTTATTTAATCCTGCCCGTTCACTTTTGTTTATAATTTATTTCCTTCTTCAAATGAGTTTTGAATGAATGATAGAATTTAGGGTGTTTATTAATCTTAAATTAAATATTGATAACTAAGTTTAATCTAGTTTTCCAGACATTCCTCTCTTTAAACCTTTCTACGGTAGCTCTTTAATTTCTTTTAATTATTTTATTAGACGGAGAGACTTATATTGTGTGGATATTTTTGAGAAAAGGTAAGAGATTTTGATTAGATAATTTTATTTTTTAAGAGGTGGACAAATTCGTTTGCTGTTATTATAATTTGCACACTTTTTTCACTGAAAAGGAGAAGAAAAATTATAAAAATAAATAGGTAATCACAAGCAAATTCGTAAAAGTAAAAATCTAAATTTACGCGTAATTTCAAGGTAATCAGCACAAAGAGTCAACCAAAAATAGGTGTAGTTGATCTATTTCAAGTAAGAAGAATATTTTAAAAGAATTAATTATTTTACTTTGGAAATTGAAACAGAATGTAGTGAGTAGTTTTTTTGTGTTTTTGTGCTAACAAAATTTATTAGTATGCGTTTTATTTCTTTATAAATTTTTGCTGGGAATCAAGGTTTTAGAGAGAAATGTGTTCTGCTACAAAAGAAAAAAAAAGAATTTTCATTAATTTTTGCAGGCTTTGATGTACGTTATATTAATTAGTTTCATGCGCGCATTTTATTTCGATATTTTAGCTCTCGTTTTATTTTATTTTTCGTGTATGCACGTTTTTTTTCACAGGGGAGACGAAACTACGCTAAAACACAAGTGAGTACACTTTTTTTTTTCTTTGCATTTAATTTTGTATTATTTTCACAGGAAAGAGATGAAGTTACACTCAAACAGTTGAGCATCACTTTTTCTTTTTATTTTTCACAAAGATGTGTCTTAACATTTTGTGTTTGAAATTAACGGCACAGTTTACAGATTGTAATTTTTTCATATTCTTGTGTGTGTGTGTATCAAGTTATACTTGTGTTTTTATGTTTTCTTTTTTCTGTTGGAAATCAATAAAAAAATTTTTAAAAAAGTGCCATTTATTTTTTTTTTTTTACAGAAAAACCAAAAGAAGAATTTTATTTCTGCATACTTCGATGTTTTATTTAAAATAGGGGAGAAGAAATATTGGTGTTTGTGCGCGTGCAAGAATAATTTATATTAACAATAAAAAACAACAAAATTATTGTTGTTTTTTGAAAATAGTTTTTTATATTTTGGAAAAATACAAGTCACAAAATTGAATTACCTATAAACCTGAAAGTAAATTTTATGTTGTAAAGTGCATTTTATTCTTAAAATCGGCAGTTAAAAAAGATTAGACATTTTCAAATAAATTTTGATTTTTTTTCCTTACAAACGGATTTTACATTCTGCCAGAGAGAGAGAGAGAGAGAGAGAGAGAGAGAGAGAGAGAGGGAGAGAGAAGAGAGAGAGAGAGAGAAGAGAGAGAGTTTCCCATTTCTTTCAGTAGAAATAACCTGAGAGTTAAGTTTTAACGTAGGCGAGTATCATCCAAATCTTACACTAAGCAAAGTGACGTCATACAGAAAAGTAAATCACAACTCTTTGCCCATGAAAACGCCTGATCAACACCGAAATGAGCGCGAAAGGTTAAATACTGAAAAATTAGAGCCCATAAGTTCATAAAGCTAAATTCTGGGGCAAAAATATTTTTTGCAAAGAACTGTGGTTTTATTCTCCAAAATATTTAGTCTTAGGCGCAAAAATTATCTTCTAAAATGAAAGTCGGGTGATTCTAGATTTTGTCCCATTTTAAGAGAAGAATTATTGGTTCGATATTAATAGGAATTTTAAAAAGAGAATTTGGAAAAATGATTGCTTCAAAACTTGCTGCAAATATCTAAATTTTTTTTGCGAAAGGTTTACAAATCACGAGAAAAACATGCTGACATTTGTTCAGTACAGGAACATTTAAAGACTGGCAAACATTCTCTGGAACATCGTACGATGTTAATGTTTGACCACTTGTTTTGATTCTTGCGCCGATATTATTTTCACCAATCGCGTTTGTCAGTTTAACGTAGGAGTGGACTGGATTTCCTCGCCAAATTCAATATTAACATAAAAACTTTAATCTCAGAATATCGATAGTGAAATTCTTCATTGATGTTAGCAAAATACTTTTACAGCATCAAATGTTGGGTAAAAATTTCTCGGTGAAAGAATGGTATGTCCCACTGCCGGCGAAGATGTCATTGAAATCGCGATTTTACTAATTGGATAAGATTTATTGCAACAAAATTAAAAGTTTCAGGATGTGAATTATGTTGCTAAAATTGGTCAATTTCTAAAATTATTCTTGTAGGAAACTGTTGATATTATCCATTTGCCACAAATATTGCCTGTTTTTTTTTTATCTTCCCCATTACTTAATAGATGGCGCTATTAACGCTGCACGCGAGTAACTATTACTTTCACTTTACCTTTGCCTACAAACTTGTTGATTTCTGTAGCGCTTAGGGATTTTAAAATGGAATAAAAATAAAAGCGTGAAGCCTCTTTGAATCCTCAGTGGATTAACTGAAATTTGAAACCAAAATCATGTTCCAAATATTTGACTCCCAAGTAATATGCAACTCAAGCGAAATTATTCCCCAAAAATACACAAGACTTGCTTACTTCTACGAGAAGCGATAACGTGCACAAACTATGTACTGAAACGAACAGTTATTTTATATTATTAATTTTTGTATAATTGTCTCAAACTTAAGTCAATATCGACGAACTAATGAGAAACTCGCTGTAGAATTTCGCAATCCATATCTGCATAAGCTAATAACAATGAAAGAAACAGTAATATTTATTTGCATAAACAGCTCTTAGTCCCAGATACAGATTGTATAAAACAACCAATGGGCAAAGGGAAATTTCGAAAGGCGATACATATTGCGACGGTATCCAGAATCGAATCCACAACATTCTAATTAATTAAGTACTGTCTAATTAATTAGCTTATAAAAACATCATGCGTTTGACATTTTCTTATTAAAAACCCCTCTTAAATTTGGGTGTTTGTCACATGATATGATGAAGGATTGAAGAAAATAATTTTGGCGATGAACTCTTAACAGTTCTAGCTGGCAAAAATATTTTTTTCAAAGAGAACGATTTAATGTCAAAAACATCCATTATGAAGCATCATGTAATGGCGATGAATAAATTGAATAAGAATTTATATGCATCGAAAACTAAATTAGATTTTGACATACAGGATGTAATATGGCTAAAGAACTATAAAAGAAAAATAACAAATTAGAAAAAATGGAGTGAAATTTTGATTATATGCGAAGTTTCTAACGATAGACTATAAACTATGGGATTTAGTCTACACACACTCTGCTTCACATTTAATAACTTTCTTTTTTATTTAGTCTTTTTATTTAATAATATTTTGCACTTCATACACAGTTTACATTGGTAATTGAAAAATAAGAATATAAAATACTTTTACAGAGGAAAAAATACATCGAAATATGTGCCATTTCGTTATCTAAATGCAAATGAATATGCAACATAAATGTCAATTATTATTCTCCGTGTAAGTTGGAAGTTAATTCAGCTGTTTTAATGCAAACTGTGTATTGAATGTTATCCTCATTATTGATTCTTGTATAAATGCTTTTTTACACACTATGCATTGAATAACCAGTTTGGTTCCAAAATTGACGGATTTGCTCTAGTTATTTCACGACGCTTCAGGCAATTTCATTCTAGAAGACACTACTTGTTGTCTTTATTTATAGCTTGTAGATATACTTTATTTAAATACACAGTTTTTGTATAAAGCGACATCTTAACTTGAAGCATGTTTGTGAGAGTATTATTCAGCAGTATGAGGTTTTCCAGGTGAATATGCTAATGAATCAAAATTGTTTTATTCCTGAAAGTAAATAATAGTCAAAAGCATCTAAAGATAAAAGCTAAATGTTTCCACTATCAGTATTTCTGAAAAATTTGCGAAATTGGGTTCCATTCCATTTCCCCAACGAAATGACAGAACCTATACTAAACAAAATTTAAATCAACTGCCAGCTTTTAGCACGTGGGTTTTAAATCCAGTTTACTTCCATATCTTATCAGCACAAACAGAAGTGAAAGTGTCCTTGCCAAAATGCCCTAATTGATCAATGAATTATGTTGTTGTTGTTGCTTATCACCGACTGGCGTGACAGTACCATCACACCAGCCCCATGAATTCAAAAATAGTCAGTCTCTCAAGCACCACCTCCGGTCTCAACTCCATGTCTCCTCTCTCACACCCAATGCACTGAAAAATATGAGATGGGGAGGCCTGAACCACTCGACATTTGGGACAGAGAGGGTAGACCTTGGTACCAGAGACGTGTCTCTGAGCAAGCAGGTGGCCACTTCGTAGTCTTGTCAGAGCCGTTTGGCTGCATCTCTTGTGTTTACCCACTAGTGCGGAACCAGGATGTTTGCATGTGTACCATTCGTGGGTAGGAATGGTATCCCTAAAAGTAGCATTGATAGCCATCCTAACTCTAGAGGTCAGCTCTGAGGACGACAAGCAGTCTCCAATGATGATATTCTGTAGGCTTCCATCCTTGGCTAACTGATCCGCAACTTCGTTCCCATACGCATTAACATGAGATGGCACCCACTGGAAGACTATGGTACTGGCTTTCAAATTAGTAAGATGCTTTGTACTATTTTAGTTGTTGTTATGTCACCATGCCGCCACCACTGGTATGGATGGCCAGATGTTGTATGGAGCTTCGGCTATCACTGAAGATCCAGATATCAGATCAATGAATGAATTATGAAATAAGAAGATATAAACAGAGGATGGTATGACTCAATAGATTTATGAAAATCATTGTCCATAAAATAATTTCAAATAGAAACATATCAAATTTTCACAACAATATGATTTGCATTATGGCTCTAGCATTTGTATGTGAACCACTATGAAATCTTTTGTCATTTCTGAAACAAAAACGCCCACGCAAAATGTAAAAGAGACTGAAATCACGCAGACATTGATAACGGAAATCGTGAAGAAATATCTCTTGAATTTCACGCTGGAAACGAAAACAAAGCTTTTTAAAATTTTAACAATTGTTAGAATTCCAAACTAAAACTTGTTACAACTTCATTTTTACCTTGTCGCAAAAGCATCATTTCGGTAATATTTCGAAAGCAGGACGTGGAATAGTACCAAAAATTCTTGTTTCATAAATATTTTCTCTAACTTTTTTCGCAGATTCTGACAACTGTTCCGGCATATGCATAAAATATATGCTAATGCAAAATTCATCCCCAAAATTTCAAAATCGATTTTCGCAGCAAAAGCTTGCGTAATTTTCATACATTGTAAAACTAATAGCAACGATTATTTTTGCATCAAATTGACAAAAATAAAATTGGATTAAAAAAAGAAAGAATAAAATTAGACGCATATTTAAATCAATATGTAAGAACTAGTAAGATTATTCGACTTAAAATTTCACGATCGATATTTTCATTGAATAGTAACAATGAGGGAAATAATATTTATTTTTACCCATAAGCAGTTCCTAATTCCGTATAAAGGTTGTATGAAACATGTCTGCTCAAAGCGAAATTGTCAAAGGTGAAGCATAGAGAAACTGTGTCCGGAATCAAACCTAGAACAATCTACATAACGTACTAAGGTCTCAACTCCATAATTAGAGAAGTTATACTATCAGACGTGAGAATTCGTTACACATAGTGAAGAATCCAACAGAAAAGAGTAAAGTGTCATAAAAAACTGAAATATCGGAATAGTGACCTTGAATTATCAATCTGAAGAACTTAGAAACATTTATTATTAATGGACTAGTTTGTTAGGGCGCTGAAGGACCTTGTAATCCCTCCCATCCAGCAAACTATGTGATGATTAATATTTTGTAACATTATTAGAGATTTTCATACGCATGTAAATCATGTTTTTTTTAAACGTTTAACACGGGATTTCAATTAAACTGGGAACTTCTTAATTGTAAATAAGATCCAAACGCACAAAACACTAATTATACATTTATATAGTAAATCCTTGATAGTTATATTTATAAATATTATAAATATTGTAATGAAATTTCTAGGATTATAGAAAAACTTAATATCAATATTTTTCTTAAAAATAGCATTTTTTTAAAAAAAGTTTTTGAATATTTGATAAAATTGAAATTTTAAAATGGTTTCAAATTATATTATGACTATATTATCTAAAATTGTACAATTTAAATAACGAGTCCTTCTATAACTGCTTACTTGATTTGGAATGATATATAAATCTTCGAATGAATGGTATAGCCATGAATAATTTACATTTATTGATATTCATATTTAAATTGAATAGAGAAAATTTTAATATCAATATTTTCTAATGAACAAGCTACATATTTATATTTACGAGGCATATTCAGAAAGTAAGTTAAGCTTTGAAAAACAAAATAGTTACAGAATTTTTTTTCTTTCAAATCAATATTATTTTTACATGGGAAACCACATACAAAACTACTTTTCTATACAGTTTCCGCCAATGTTAAAACGTGTAACCAGCTTTAGTATACTTTCTCTTTAGGAACTTCTCGCCAATCAGATAGCCACGATTCATAGCATTTTTCACCTTAACGTTGGCCGCCCAACTTGTTTAGTGGTCAGCGTGCCTGACTGCGGATAAGTAAGTCCTAGGTTCGAATTCCGGTTCGGGGATGGATGTACTTTCTCTCTCCATCTATCCTGTCTCTGTCCTTTCCTTGTATGAATGAGATGTGAATGGTTGCCTACCCTATAAATGGATTACCTATGGCATGTGTGTAGAAAAAGTCGTACTTTCACCTTCATGGTGATCTGATTAAAACGAAAGACGCTCCCAATTGACTTAAATTCGCAAAGCCAAGGCATAGCGAGCTTGGCTTGTCTAAGTGTCATTAGTAGCAACAACCTTAACATCTGATCCTAAGTACTTGTCGTCAAGCTCGTGGCTTACGTGAAAGAACATGTGGTAATCGGATGGCGCCAAGTCTGGACTGTACGGCGGATGACCGACTGCTGACAACGAAACCGTTGAAGCATCGCTTTAGTGTCACAAGCAGCCTTTGGTCAAAGCGTTGTGAAAGAGGCACACAATTCCTTTACTCAGCATTCCCTCCCCCCCTTTGAATTGCATGCAGTTGTTTTCTTAAAGTAAAGCAATATCATCATGCCGCATTGACAGCTTCACCTCTGTGAATACATTCATAAGCAAAATCCTTTTCATATTGCAGAACACAGTGTATATGATTTTTTGTGCTGATATTGTCGTTTTGAACTTTAGTATTTTCGGAGATTGAATGTGCCTCTACTCCATTGAGACAGTTGTTTCAGTTCTGGTGTGACATGGTATACTCACGTTTCATCACCTGCCACAATTTGTGTTAAAACGTGCTCTGCCTCTTCTCTGTGTCGGGTGAGGGGAAATGTCAATTCACTGCCAATTCGCTAGAATTTGTAAATGTCAGTGAGAATATTTGGAGCCTATAAGGATCACAAATTGGGATAATTTAAGCGGTTTGTTCCAATTTCATATAAAACAGTACATGAAATACGTGGAAACTGCCGACCGATGGCTGAGTGGTTAGCGTTCCTGACTCGTGAGCTGTGGGTCCTGGGTTCGAATCCCGGTTCAGGCATGAATGTTTCTTTCCTTCTCTGTTCTCTGTGTTTCTCTGTCCTTTCTTCTGTGATGATATGTATGAATGTGGCCCACCCTATAAACGGGTTTGTGGTGGTATGGCGCGGGTAACGATACTCGCCTCCGTGACTTGGTTCACAGGTGCCCGCAAGGTAACGATAAATGAGTAGCAGTCTCTGGCCTTGTTGTGGCACAGGGTGTGCCCGCCATTGGATAAAAAAACGTGGAAATTTGTTTCAAAGCGTCATCATTGTGAAACGCTTATTTTCAAGGATTTTTCCATCAATTTTTTTACAGGATCACATCTTTGACAACAGAAGACCACCTCGAGCCTCATGGTAGACATTTGTTCGACCTTCAATAAACCTTCTAACCCACTTTCTTTCCATTCCATCACTCATCGTTCCTTCACCATAAATATCTTTTATTTGTCAATAGATTTAATCCGGTTTTAGAATCGTTGCGCTCAAAAATCGAATTACAGTACGAATCTCATAGTCGGCGGGATCAATAACTAATTGTCTTAAGCATTTTACATGTGTACAGCAAACTTTAAACACAACGTAGAACAACCTAAAGGGTGTGAATTGAGAGACAGTGTGCAAGGTAGACTATTGCGCATGTGCGGGACACACACAACTGCATTATAGCGGCGGTACAGTGTAACGGTACTTATTTAACAGATTGCATAATTTATATAATTTCTTCTACGACTGACTATTCTTTATCTGCAATTTAAAGTTAATCATTGAAAAATTTAATATTCATAATGAAAAAAAAATTAAGTAGCAAAATTTTTTCCTAAAAATCCAACACATATTTTTGTCTTAATTCATTTTATAATATTTTACAGTATTCAAATTACATTGATTTTACTAAAAAAATGTACAACTTATATAATAAGTTCTTCTAAAAATGAGTGATTCATCTGGAATTTCAATGTTTTTAAATAAACCGTTGAATAAAAAAATTATGAAAATGTGTGAATTTAACATATGTATTTGTTTTTAAAGGCAATAAAACTATTATTTTCAAGTAAGATATTTTATTGAACACTTTATATTATACTAAAAATACATTACATTTAAGTTTTTAAAACATAAGTTCTCTTTATATAAAGTATATTTAACATAATTGTGGGAAAAAATAAAATCTCTATAAAATCACAACTATTTAAGAACTGTATTTTTAGTCTTTTGAAAAAATATCACCGAAGTTTTAATGTGTTCCTCTCTAAAATATACTAATAGATAAAATTTGTACTACATAAATAAAAATAAGGAATTCATTAGCTACGTTTATTATGAAGATATGAAAATATTCATTAGAGAGAATTTTGGATCGCGATATTTTGACAATGTATGTGTCATCGCCTATAAATATTATAATTTTGGCACACATCCAAGAAAAGAAAATGGATTCTTGCTGAAAAAGGTGCTTGGTTTGAAAAAAATAAATCACAGATAAGTTTCAAATGAGTGACACTGATAATAAGTTGAATTTTTTAAAAATAAATTCATGTAAACATATTTTCAAATTTGTATGGAAAAGGAAAATAATTTTTTTAACCTAATGAAGAACAGCTATTCAAACACACACAAATGTGTAAATATTTTATCACCTATTTTAATATTTTACATCTGTTTCTAACACAAAATTTTTTAATCGAAAATATTCATGCATTTTATTAAATTTTTAATCGAAAATATTTATGCATTTATTAATATTTTTTTGTTCTCTGCTTAACATTAGAATAAATGACATAGAATTTTAATTTTTCTAAATTTAGTCAATAATATTTTCCTTAAAAAGATTAGTATTTGCTTATAACACAGTTCTAAAGCTATTTTTCATTGTTTATGTGAATAGTAAAGAGCAACTCTTTTTTTTAATAAAATTAGAAATTAAAATAAAATAAGCAACAGAAAAATAGCACTGGGGAATTTAAAATAATAAAGACGAAAATTTGGATAATGTGTGTAATTAATTTTCTTCTTCAAATACAGCGCGCTTTTCACGTGGCGTTGTTTTCACCACGAATCTATCAACACAGAAGAGAAAGCGTTTTGACAGGGGCAATTTTATGTTTTGTGAACTCGACAAGCAATTCTTATTACTTCATATTCCACAGCGGTCGGATGACTTGTTTCGTTTCTCCACCATCATTTTTTTAATATTTATTTTCTCTCTTCAGTTTCAATTTTTTACATTCATTTTTTAAACCTAACTAAACCTTTTCTGTTTGTAGTCAAGCTCTGGTGAAAAAAGTGTCAGCAAGAATAAAATGAAATCTAAACAAACTGACATTTTCGGAATCAAATTTCCTACTAATATGCTTGCGGTTGTCAAATCTCTTGATGACTGCAATTTTTTCGTTTAATGATTTTTGACAAGAACCCGAAATGTCTCCGATGCTAGAAAGAATCTTGATGTGCGTGGTGTTTCATTGGAGTTTTGACACCCTTGTATCTGGAAGAAAATTCTTCAATTTTAGTGAAATGTTTTAAAATAATGCTTTATCTTAATTGTATGTTGAATCTTATTTAGATCCACCCCACATATGAGAAGGAAACGCGGAGCCAAATCAGCAGATAACGACGACAAGCAACGACGCCAATTATTACAAGGAATCTAAGGTCTTTGGTTTTTCATATGAGAATTTTCGAATTGCACTTTAATGGGTTGCGATTTCTTGACAACCACTACGTAAATTAACTGAAAATTGTTATTTATTAAATGACAGAAAAGCGACAAAATATGTTTTAATTGATCTACGTTTTCAATATGTTGAGTCTATGCATCAAATGAATCAGGCTACCGAAAATAATCTCGTAACGTAGAGATAGCGACGCCTCAATCAATGCAATTCTATGTAATATTCAAAATTATACAAATAATATTCATGATTAATCTTGAATATTACTTCTTGATTAATATGCATTCAAAATACTAACACAAGAAGTTGCAAGTGAGAGTTGGTTGGTTGGGATTTAAGCGTGCAAGGTCCTAGCAAGAGCAAGCAGCTCTGACGTTTTCATTATTAATACCATATAAATTAACTAGAACAAATTCTAGAAATAGAGGTGGTGGTGGGACTAATCCCCATCTGGTCTAGTGGAACTAGACCGGAT